>CM053026.1:776939140-777444140 GCA_028564925.1 Lithobates sylvaticus | reverse complement strand
CATGCTCAGATCACATTACAAGACCAAAGCTATTGGCTACTAGCCTCTACGTAGTCCCGTCGTAGGCAACAAACGTCACCACGTTCAGAATGATCGGATTTTTCGACAACTTTGTCCGACCGTGTGTACGCAAAACCAACATCGGACAAAGTACGACGGACAGGATCCGACCGACCTGGTCCGCGGATTGTCCGACCGTGTGTATGGGGCTTTAGAGTGTTTCCCCTTTTATCTTGGGGAACTTCTTTCTGTTTGGATTTCGTGGTTTTGCTTTGGTTGCTGATCGTTGCCTGCACATGGAACATCACCCACTGATGAGTCACCACACAGACTGCATCTAATTTGGAACGGAATTTTCCTGCCTTCTCCCGGATTGGGTCCACGCTTATGTGCATAGCACATTTGGTAAGAGTACCTATTCATTTATGGTGGAGGATTTTATTCACTTTATGATTTATTCAAGTTATCATCTACAGTCACTGGGGTGATCATCCAAGTTATTCCAATCCGTATCTTCCGGATAAGAACTTTCTTTTCCACATTTTACATATTTTGTGTTTTTGGTGAATATATGTTTTTCAGATGCGCTGCACTATTTTTTATGTTATACACTTGCATGGTGCGGCTTGAACCTGGACTCAGGGCAGAAGGGACTAGCAAGTGCGCAGGCGCCATTCATCTTCAGAGACTTTCCGAGTCCCCTTGTCCTACGTACTGTGCAAGCGCTGCGCCTATCACTATCCGAAGGGGGGCAGTCTTGTCTGTTTTATCCCCTTAATTGCCACACCACAACCATGTTCAATTGCATGTGCATTGGTCAGGTCGCAGTCCCGCTGAGTGTGACAGGGGGTATCATTCCTGACACAGCCATGAAGCAAAGCATGATGCCTCTGCAGCTGAAGGGGGGAAGGGGGCAGTAAAAAAGTTACTCAACTATGTGGTTTTACTCCTCCCACCCTCAGGTGTAAATGAGCCCTAAGGGTGGCTATTATCCCGTCTTAGTGAACAAACTGAATAGGGCTCCATCTTGTGGCACGCAGCACACTCACTGATTTTTTTTAAATCTTTAAATGTCATTAAATGTTTTTTAGAAGTAAAATTAAAAAAATGTGAGTGCACTGCCTACCACAAGGTGGCGCCCTTTGCACCTGCTCAGCTGCACACGCACTAAGACTTGATAATAGCCAACCTTACTGTGCAACCTGAGCATTGCCGTATTGTGGTAGGCATGGCATTTATGGCTTTTTTATTTTACAATATACGTCACATTTAGATTTACAAAAAAGGTACATTACCTGTCACAATATGCTCATGAGCGGGTGCAAAGAGCGCTGTATTTGTCTGGCAGTTTTTTAAATTGTTTAATCTGAAAGCTGTGAGTGCATTGCCTACCACAATGTGCCATGTGAGCATGGGGGATAACACCAGTGCCGGGACAAGGTCACCTAGAGTCTAGGGTGAACATGCCAAACTGCCCCCCCCCCCCAAGATGCATTATGTTTCAGCAAAAATCCCCCCCCCCCAAAAAAAGAGGGCACCCTTGTGGGGACCCTGATGTAAGGGGGCACTCTGGTGGGGACCCTGATGTAAGGGGGCACTCTGGTGGGGACCCTGATGTAAAGGGCACTCTGGTGGGGACCTTGATGTAAAGGGGCACTCTGGGGGGGGACCCTGATGTAAAGGGGAACTCTGGTGGGGACCCTGATGTAAGGGGGCACTCTGATGGGGACCCTCATGTAAAGGAGGACTGTTGAGTACTCATGATGAAAAGCGGTACCCTGATCAGGACTCCCAATATAAAGAGGACTTTGATGGGGACATCTGATATAATGGGGCACATGTTCTGTTAAATCACCCTAATCTAATGACAGTCTGTTGGTGGTGCAGCCAGGAGTGGTGGCAATAACACACACCACACAACTTGTATTGAAATAATGCAAAGACCGTTCACAATAATTCCGGTGAATTATTGTTGGAGCTTGTTCCGCCACCACGCCTCCAAAATGCTAGTGGTAATTCTACCACAGTTCTCTCCTCCACCTCCTTCTCTTCTTCCTCTATAGCCTCTTCTGCATATTTGTCCTCGATGCTTCGTAAGTGTTCAAGGGGCTACGCAAGCACTCGCAAAAAGATGCCATGTGGTGCTTGAGTTGGTCTGCTTAGGGGACTGGAGTCACACTGGGGCAGAGGTTCTGTCAGCTCTGCAGGGGCAGGCTCAGAGGTGGTTGACGCCACGCTAAATTAAGCCAGGAATGGTTGTATGCGACAATGACACCAACCTTCTCTCTGTCCTCCAACAGGGACACTTGACCCATGTTCCATGTTTGGCACACGTCTTGAATTTGGTGATGCAGCGGTTCTTAAGCAGGTACCCAGGCTTACAGGATCTCCTGAGGCAGGCCAGAAAAGTCTGTGGTAATTTCCCCCGGTCATACAATGCCAGTGCTCGGCTGGCTGACATTCATAGGGAATGCAACTTGCCCACCAACCGCCTCATTTGTGACATGCTCACCAGGTAGAACTCAACGTTGGCAATGCTACACATAGCAGAGGGTCATTAATGAGTACCTGTGTGAGTATGGCACCAGGACAGGGTCAGGGAAGCTTGGCTTTTTTTGCCATGCTAGTGGCTACTGATCAAAGATGCATGCACTGTCCTGTCACCATTTGAGGAGGCCACAAGGATGGGGAGCAGCGACAATGCATGCATCAGTGATACTGTTCATCTTGTCTTCCTGTTGGAGTACATGCTTCATGGAATAATGGACAGGGCACTTGAGGCAGAACAGTGGGAGGAAGAGGAGGACTTCCTTACCTCTCAAGGCTCCCTTTATCCAAATAGTATTCCTGCAGGCCCACCAAACACCCAGGAAGAAGAGGAGGAGGAGGAGGATTGTGTCAGCATGCACGTGGAGGATAAAACTCAGCAGCAGTCTTCAAGGGATGGTTTTCAGTCCCCAGAAACCCAAGGAGTTGTACGTGGCTGGGAGGAGGTTGTTAGAGATCATGTGATCCTTAGTGACCCAGAATCAAATGCCTCTGCAAACTTACGCTGCATGGCCTCCCTGATTTAGAGGGAGCAGAGGATGAAACATCTTCAGGAGGCCTTGAAGAAAGGTTTGTGCAATGTATTTCCAGACCCTGGGAGGTTACAATTTTCTGGTGCCGGACAACGGGTTGCTGAAGCTTTGTTCAGTCAGAGGAAGAGCGGTTGAGAAGGTGGCCAGCTGACCAATGACTTTAGACAATTTTTCAGTCCTCAGCGCCAAGGTCTGATCGGTTCAAGCAACCATCGCCAGCGTCTGCATTACATGGTGCAGGAATATCTATGGGCAAGAGCAGATTGAAGACCTTTCCAACAGACCATCAACTGGGTTACTGGGACTTGAGGATGGACCACTGGCCAGAACTTGCTCTATATGCAATTGAGCTACTGGCCTGTCCTGCATCCAGCGTTCTTTCTGAACGCACATTCAGTGCTGCTGGAGGGTTTGTAACAGATCATAGAGTGCGCCTGTCCACAGACTCCGTTGATAGGCTCACATTCATAAAAATGAATAAGCCTTGGATCAGCAGCTATCGCTCCTGATGCTGATGTAACTGATTTCATTTTCTATGGATGTGGGATCCCTTGAAGGCTGCCTATGCTGAATGACTATCCTATTATGCTGAGTGACTATCCTATTTCTCCTCAATCTTGATGATGCTAGCTTCTAACAATATTTTTGGTTTAGGGCACCACCACCACTGCCTAAGGCCCAATTGTTCTGCCCCTGTTTAACAGGGACATGTAATTACAATTCTTGATCTAATATTTCACAATAGGGCCAGTTCCTGAGCCCACCAAGAGTATCTGTGAGGGCTTAGAGTGTTGTGGCACCACCATCACCAAAGGCCCAATTTTTTCTGCCCCTGTTTAACAGGGGCATGTAATTACAATTCTTTATCTAATATTTCACAGCAGGGACCGTTCCTGCGCCCACCAAGAGTAACTGTGAGGGCTTGCAGTGTTCTGGAACCACCAACACCTAAGGCCCAATTTTCTGCAGAGTATATAAGGCAGAGGCTGTATAGTATATATACTGCTTTTCAGAGTATATAGTGCCTGGGGACGCCATTTTTTTTTTAATTTGGGTGCGGGGTTCCCCATAATATCCATACCAGACCCAAAGGGCCTGGTAATGGATTTGGCGGGGCTGGAACCCATGCCGTTTTTTATCTATATTGCCGAGACCCGACAATACATTACAGCCGCAAGCAGTTTTATATGACTTTTTTTTCCTTTAGAAATGTAATTTTGCTGTTATATGGTTCTAAACACAGGAAAACTGCTCCACTTTACAGGTATGCTATAGACACCCCCCAGGCACGATATTTAAAGGAATATTTCATTTTTATTGTTTCACTTTAAACATTATTAAAATCACTGCTCCCGAAAAAACTTCAGTTTTTAAAAAGTTTTTATGTAACACTAAATGTTTCTTTAAATCACTTCTGGTGCCCATGTATTCTGGAATACAGGGAGTCAGTCTTGTGTAATCTACTGTATCTCCAAGTAGCTGAATGGAGCAGTGGAGGACCGAAGGACATGTATGTGCTGCTGCTTTGTTCAGCAAAGACAAAGCTCAGGTTCTCTTTAGGGAAAATATAGCAATAATAACTCAGATTCTGCACCCCCTGAGAGTATTTCCTCTTTATGCCGAGCTGAGTTTTTTTGAGCTACCTCGTCAGTAATTCAACATCGGCCGTCTCTCTTATCTTATATCTTACACATATTTCTAAATTGTAGAAAGAGGAACTTGCTGGAAGTGTGAAGACGTTATCACAATGTTCCTGCAATGACAACTAATAAATATTACTCTTAATTAAGCTGAGTTTGTGGTGGACTTCATCAACCAGCAATTATAGGAAATGTTTGATATACAGTATAGAGTGTTCTTGCGTTGTGTTGAGGTCATCCAACTATTTCCAAAGAGATCCCAACACAGCTCAGTGTACAATGGACCAGTGGCGGTCTGTCCATTAGGGGTGCCTCCCCCTCTCTCCTCACCACCCCCTATATGCATAATGGATAGATTTATGCATAGCATGAATCTATCCATGGCCGCCGTGGCCACTCCCTTTTCATACATCCGGCCCCTTTCAGGGCGCCGGGCACATGAATTACAACGTTAGGGTCGCAGAGGATGCATCTGGAGCCCACCCAGGTGTGTTACAACAGCTAGTAACTATTCTCTGTTGAAACACTGATCTTTAATCCAGACAATCAGAAGCAGATGTGAGACCTGTTTTTCGATTGGCCGAAAAGAGAAGACTCCTGATTGGCTGCCAAGGAGGAGGGAGGAAACGGAAGCCGCCGCCCTGATGACCATGAGAATGGGAAGCCGCCCCTGCCCGAGCAGGGGAAGCTGCCGGTGATGGGGTAAGTGCCACCTACCCACCGACCAACCAACAGACGGGGGGGGGTTGGCATACTGTTTGCCGCCCCCCCCCCCCCCCCAAAAAAAAATTCCCACCGGCCGTCACTGCAATGAATCAGCGCTATCTCTTACCATGCAGAGTACTAGAATGTACAGAGTAATCACATCTGTGTATCGGGTGCTCTATAGAACAGGTTGCTGGGTATGTGCTCTGGCGTACCATTTGGAATGAATAGCAGTACCTCCCAATCCATATATTGTATACAGGTGTATCTCATAAATCTAGACTATCATCAAAAAGTTAATTTATTTCAGTAATTCAATTCAATTCAAAAAGTGAAACTAGATGCGTTATACAGAGTGATATATTTCACGCATTTCTTTCTTTTAATTTGGATGATTATGGCTTCCAGCGAGTGACACCCCAAAATGCATTATCTCAGAAAATTTGAATATTACATAAGACATGTTGGCTTAGTGAAAAGTCTGTCCATATACAGTATAGTATGCACTAAATACTAAATCGGGGCTCCTTTTGCATGAATTACGGCATCAATGCGGTGTGGCATGGAGGCGATTAGCCTGTGGCACTGCTGAGGTGTTATGGAAGCCCAGGTTGCTTTGATAGCGGCCTTCAGCTCATCTGCATTGTTGGGTCTGGTGTCTCTCATCTTCCTCTTGACAATACCCCACAGATTCTCTATGGGGCTTAGGTCAGGCGAGTTTGCTGGCCAATCAAGCACAGTGATACCATGATCATGTGACCAGGTATTGCTACTTTTGGCAGTGTGGGCAGGTGCCAAGCTCTGCTGGATAATGAAATCAGCATCTCCTTAAAGCTGGTCAGCAGAGGGAAGCATGAAGGGCTCTAGAATTTCCTGGTAGAGGGCTGCGCTGACTTTGGACTTGATAAAACTGATCACCTCCATGCCGCACCGCATTGATGCAGTAATTCATGCAAAAGGAGCCCCGACCAAGTTTTGAGTGCACACTATTCTGTACATGGACATTTCTGTATTACAACCAGGTTAAAAAAAGGTTAAAAAAAAGTCCAACATTTATAGACATGAATGAACTCAGTATGTCTCTGCCCTGTACACACCTGTCTGATCAATGTTTATAAACAATGTTACTTTGTATCTCTCTATCTCCTGTCTGATCAATTTTTATAAACAATGTTACATTGTATCTCTCTATCTCTTGTCTGATCAATGTTTATAAACAATGTTATTTTGTATCTCTCTATCTCCCGTCTGATCAATGTTTATAACCAATGTTATTTTGTATCTCTCTATCTCCTGTCTGATCAATGTTTATAAACAATGTTACATTGTATCTCTCTATCTCTTGTCTGATCAATGTTTATAAACAATGTTATTTTGTATCTCTCTATCTCCCGTCTGATCAATGTTTATAACCAATGTTATTTTGTATCTCTCTATCTCCAGTCTGATCAATGTTTATAAACAATGTTACTTTATATCTCTCTATCTCCCGTCTGATCAATGTTTATAAACATTGTTATTTTGTATCTCTCTATCTCCTGTCTGATCAATGTTTATAAACAATATTACATTGTATCTCTCTATCTCCTGGCTGATCAATGTTTATAAACAATGTTATTTTGTATCTCTCTATCTCCAGTCTGATCAATGTTTTATAAACAATGTTACTTTATATCTCTCTATCTCCCGTCTGATCAATGTTTATAAACATTGTTATTTTGTATCTCTCTATCTTCTGTCTGATCAATGTTTATAAACAATATTACATTGTATCTCTCTATCTCTTGTCTGATCAATATTTATAAACAATGTTACTTTGTATCTCTCTATCTCCTGTCTGATCAATGTTTATAAACAATGTTACATTGTATCTCTCTATCTCTTGTCTGATCAATGTTTATAACCAATGTTATTTTGTATCTCTCTATCTCCTGTCTGATCAATGTTTATAAACAATGTTATTTTGTATCTCTCTATCTCCCGTCTGATCAATGTTTATAACCAATGTTATTTTGTATCTCTCTATCTCCTGGCTGATCAATGTTTATAAACAATGTTACTTTGTATCTCTCTATCTCCAGTCTGATCAATGTTTATAAACAATGTTACTTTATATCTCCCTATCTCCCGTCTGATCAATGTTTATAAACATTGTTATTTTGTATCTCTCTATCTCCTGTCTGATCAATGTTTATAAACAATATTACATTGTATCTCTCTATCTCCTGGCTGATCAATGTTTATAAACAATGTTATTTTGTATCTCTCTATCTCCAGTCTGATCAATGTTTATAAACAATGTTACTTTATATCTCTCTATCTCCCGTCTGATCAATGTTTATAAACATTGTTATTTTGTATCTCTCTATCTCCTGTCTGATCAATGTTTATAAACAATATTACATTGTATCTCTCTATCTCTTGTCTGATCAACGTTTATAAACAATGTTACTTTGTATCTCTCTATCTCCCGTCTGATCAATGTTTATAACCAATGTTACTTTGTATCTCTCTATCTCCTCTCTTAATGGTGTTGGCAAACACTGAGTCAGAAAGCTTTTTTTTTTCCAGCAGGAAATGCTAGATCCGTTCTATGTACACAGCAACCAGAGCCGAGAATTTCTAGATAGTTGATGTGAGGACATGGCAGAAAGACAGAATGTACTGTCATTACTTTTTTTTTAAAAACTAGTTAACTCACAATTACTTTTTTTCATTACTAAACATTTCTTGGTGCCTTTGTTGTCATTTTCATTATAGGGATGAAGATCCTCTTTAAGTGTTAAATTAAAAGAACTTTTTATATGAAATGTATTTTTCTTTTTTCCATTTTTGTTAGTGTCGTTTTTTTGTGTTTTTGTGTTTTTTTTGGTATTTTTTTTAAAAGCTTTTATTTTATTTGTAAATCACTTTGCTTGTTTTACTACTAGAAATGTAATCAGTAATCTACTGTCACTGCTGACAGGGTTTCCATCTTCCCCCGGTCTTCCTTCTGGGTTCGTGGACTACCGTCTGTGTGAGTGGCTGGAGCTTTGATGATGTCACTCCCATGCATGAGCCCCCCGGTTCCAGCACGTTGCTCTGAAGGTCCGGCACAGTATGCTGTTCCTTCAGAGCGCATGCATTGCTGATGTCACCGGCTGCATCTAAAGTGAATATGCCCTAAATGGTGCGCATTTAGGAGATATTTACCGTACCTATAAGTAAGCCTTATTATAGGCTTCCCTATAGATAAAAATCATACAAGGGATTTTACTCCAACTTTAATAGAAAACTGTTACTAGAACAATTATGCATAAAAAGCTTTTTTATTATTATTATTATGCAGATTTAAAAAAAAATAATAAAAAAAAAAAAAAAAACATTTTTGCAAAATGTATATTTCCAAAAGAAAGCCATTTTGCCCCAGAGTCCAGTTTGATCAGTCGGCAGTAGAGCATAGCCCTGTCCTTCTCCCATCTCTCCTCTGCGATGTTTTGACCATTTGAAGTTGGTGTGACGGGAGTCACTTTGGGCAGAGATCTTGTGGAATCCAGCTTACCTTAGAGAGGACATGAAACTCCAGCTCCCCTGGCCCTTCCTATGTATAAGTTACCCTGTGTCTATTAGGGGCACAGGGTGACCGAGAACCCCGGTCGGGTCTGCACTAGTCAGACTCACCACACAACCACACGGGTCTCAGCATTTTTTTCCCTGTTATCCTGGATTCTATATGTGTGGTTTGTGTTGAAAGAAGGAAGGGGCTCTCTCACTTGGGACTGTCAATTGTTCTCTTGTTTGCGTCTGCCTCGGGAGCAACCTATTATGGGATGTATATGTATGTGGATTAGCTGTGAAAGGGGAGGGGGGATTTCTCCAGCAGCCTCTCCCAAAGACGGTCTACTATTGGAAAGTTGAATACACCATGTCATGCTACTGGTGGAGGTAAAGTGTTCCCCACCCTGTGTCATTATGCAAAGAAGGGGGGATTGTCCCCTGAGTGTATATCTCTGTACCTGTTTTTAAATAAACAGTTCTTATTCTAGTTCACTCCAAAACTGGTACTGCCTAATTTTTGAGGTAAGTTAGCCAGATCCACTGATCTTGTGTTTCAGAGCTTAGGAAGCGATATACTGAGGGAAGCACTCAAGCAGAGTGTGGGAGTCCATCACAGGTGGCTCTGTGTCAGAAACCATGAATCAGACGGAGACAGACGTGCAGTAAAAATCACACTAGTTTAAGAATAATAATAATAGCAAAAGATAAACAGAGGAAACATAGTCAAAACAGAGCCAGAATTCGGTAACCGGAATGTATAGTCAGACAAGTCAGGGCGTCAGGGAGCCAGGGATCAGCATACTTCAGGACAAGCCAGGAAATCAGGAAACCAGAGAATCAGCATAGTGGAACAGCAAGCACAATCAGGAACCAGAAGGGACGCCAGCCAAGCAAATCTTTCACAGGTACACAGGAGAGAGTCTCTGATATGTTGACCAGGCGAAGGCAGCCAGTAGGACTGACGAGCAGGATATCATCACCAGGTGAGTCACTGTGGAAAGATTAGAGCTGGCAATTAACCGACAGCTGAGCGGCCTGCTCTAAGAAGCCCAGCCCTGACACTCTGGTTGAGATGGGCTGATTTTGCTCCTTTCGTTCAGCCAATGGCGGTGGTAGGCTGAAGTCTGGCTGTGCTGGATTTTATAAAACTGAATAGAAGGTATATTAAGCAGATTACTTTCCTTTAGCAGATTATCAATTGCAGATAGCTTATGAAATCTGGAATTTACCAGAACAGCCATTGCATAGGTGGACCATATGGGCCTTCAATAGACAATTCATGAACTGGCCCTTCAGATATGGATAAAATGGAAGAGTTGGGCAACATTCCAGCCAACAGGACCTCTGCTATCAGGCTGTGCTGAGCAGAGGTTGGTCACGGTTCTGGATGGGGCTCCCTAAATGATATTTATCTGTAGCTGTAATGTGTTTCACATAGGATTATCAGTTCCTTCGTTGCTTTAGCATGTGGATTTATGAAATGGGGATCCTGAGGTGTACAGGTCAGAGAGAAGTCATGATACCTACCAGGGAGGTCACACTCGGCTTGTTGAGTCTTAAGAATTTCCAGAAAGCCCGGAGCAAAGGAATAACATGCAATCAGCGTAGGGCGGGCATGACAGGGTTAACAGGGTGGTGTGTAGTGGGGAAACAGGGTAATAGGATAGCAGTGATGGGTGGGGAGGAGCAGGTGGGGCGGAGCAGAGTTTACTGAGCAAGGGGAGTGGTTCTTACCAGCTTAGTCAGCGTGGAGGAAGAAAGCTTGCAGGATGTCAGCAGTTGAGGAGCTGTTCACTCATCTGAAGGCCCAATCGACTTCACAGGGACCGTGATGGCTGGAGACCAGACTGGCAGCGGTGCTGGGTGGGCGACCCAGGTACAGTGGCGGGATGGGGCTCGAGTGTGGCGCACTAGGCCGCCGGCTCGTGTCTTCCCAGACCCCCCTCTCCCCCACCTCCCCGGGACACAGGCAGGACAGGCCAGGACTAGCAGAGCGGGTTCTGGGCCCCCCCCCCGAAGTGCACGGTGGTGCCTGCGGGGGGGGGGTGGCAGGCAGTAGATGGCAGTCATCACTGCGATGGGTGAGGGACAGCGCCAGCAGCTCCAGAGCGGATGCAGGGCCTAGCAGAATTACCAGGCAAGCAGGAGAGGCCCAGGCTTCTGGCCTAGGGTCGGCGGGGGCGGGGCCTAGTCGGGAGAGGACCAGAAAGATGGCCGCCGGGCACCACATGTGATCGGCAGGAGGCTATGCAGAACGAGATGGGAGGATGCAGGAGGCAGACAGCAGTGGCCTGGGGCGGCACTGTGGGGACACCCGAACGGGACCTAGAAAGGCGAAGGGCAAGTCAGTGGGTGGATCCGGTGTACAGCTTCGTGATGTGGAGAACCGTGGATCCCCAGCACCCAGTGCTGCAGCGGCTGGGGGGCCATCGGCCAGTGAAGAGGAGATGGAGGAAGGTCGTTCTGAGGGAGAGCTGTCGCAGTCGGAGGACGATGGGCAGCAAGGACGTCAGGAATCGGTGGAGAGTGGCCTGTCGGCTGGAGGACCCCCTTCCAGGCATCACGGTAAGGTTGCAATGTCGGGATGTGGGGTATTGGGGGGGTGGATGGGGGTAAAAATGGGGTGGGTACGGGGGTAGTCAGGGCCCCAGTGGGGCGGTCGGTCTCGACCGTGCCCCCTGTTCCGGCCGCGTTGACTTCGGTCAGCGCAACGGTGGATTCAGGTTTCCAGGGGTTCTTAGCCAGCTTAAAAGAATTGGTCCAGAAGTTTGAGCCGGGGAAAGGGGTGGTGCAGGCACCAGTGGCAGTGTGGGTGACCCCTGTGGCGTGGGGGGTCAAGTGCTGGGACGATGGTGGTAGGGGTTCCTCCGGCAGTAGTTGGGGAACAGGCCACGACAGAGGTCACTGGGGTGGCTGACAAGGAGGCGGTGCCCAAGACTATAGGGGAGGCAGTTACCGACACAACTAAGAAACAAGATCTGGTAAGGTTGGCGGACGCGGCCAAGTGCAAGGTTTATGTGTGCTTCGAGGGGCCCCTCGGGGCGCATCTGAAACCGGAGATGAGGCAAAAGATATGGAAGGTGGAATACGTTGACATTTTTGTGTAATTACCTCTAGAGAAGTTTAACTTGGACAGGGTCAAGCCGGAGGATCACAAGAAGGAGGATGAGGAGAAGAGGAGATACAGGCTCATTCCCAGGACATTCACAAATTGGTTACAGACGTTTGCGATAATGGCAAGCGTGACAGGGGAAAAGAATCCTGAGCACTGCTCGGCTCTTTTCTGCTATTTGGATGCCGTGGGAGAAGCATACAGGGTCTACGGGGGCACAGCCTGGCTGCGTTATGACAAGCAGTTCAGGCAGAGGAGGGTGATTCGCCCATCGTTGCGGTGGGACCATAAGGACATTAGCTTACATTGGATGCGGCTGATGACTTCTACTAGGTTGACGGTGCAGTTTTTTTAAGGGGGGGGGGCGGTGGATCAAACTACCCCGGACAATTGGCCACAAGAAAGAAAGGGGTGTGCTGGCAATATAATGAAGGGTCATGCAAGTTCGGGGGAACATGCAAGTACAAGCACGAATGCTCTGGATGTGGGGGTGGTCACCCACGTCCCGTTGTTTTAAGCAGGGAAAAGGTCGGGCAGGTGTGGGAAAAGGGGACAACACCGGTGAGGGTGGAAAAGATGCAGCCTTTTCTAGATAGGTACCCGGATAGGGAGTCAGCGCACTTGCTGGCTCAGGGGTTTTCTGAGGGGTTTCGGATTCCGTGGCGGTTGGTCAACACTCCGCCGTTGACACGCAATTTGAGGTCTGCCTTACAGCACGCCGGGGTGGTGGCGGAGAAATTGAGGAAAGAAGTGGCATTGGGCCACATGGGGGACCCCTTCTCGGCAATGCCCATACCGGATTTGGTGGTTTCCCCTCTGGGGGTAGTGCCCAAGAAGGAGACTAACAAATTTAGGCTCATACATCACCTGTCGTATCCAAAAGGGGAATCGTTGAATGATTCCATTGACCCGGAGATATGCGCGGTATCGTATACATCATTCGATGCCGCGGTATGTTGGGTAAGGAAATATGGCAAGGGGGCGTTGATTGCAAAAACTGATATCGAGTCAGCTTTCCGTTTGCTCCCGGTTCATCCAGATAGCTTTAGGTTATTGGGCTGTCACTGGCAGGAGGAGTTCTATGTGGATCAGTGTTTGCCCATGGGGTGTTCGATCTCCTGCGCATTGTTTGAGAAGTTCAGTTCATTCATTGAGTGGGTGGTATGAGACATTGCAGGATTGAACCAGGTCATTCACTACCTGGACGATTTCCTCTGCGTGGGCCCGCTGTCTTCGGCCCTGGAGAAGACGGAGGGCCCGACAATGGTGTTGAGTTTCCTGGGCATCATGTTGGATTCGGAAAGAATGGAATGTAGGTTACCGGAGGACAAATTATCGGCGGTGAAAGAGGAAATCCGGGGGCTCATAGGTCTACGGAAGGTGCAACTTAGACCATTACAATCGTTGTTGGGTACGTTGAACTTTGCGTGTCGCATCTTGCCGATGGGAAGGGTATTTTGTTGGCGATGTGCGATTGGTGAGGGCACATAGGGATGACCTGGCGACATGGCACACGTTCCTGGCTCAATTTAACGGCAGGGCGTTGTGGATCTCAGGGCCGGTTAGAAACTTTGACCTGGAGTTGTACCTGGAGTTGTACACGGATGCAGCGGGAGCAGCTGGCTTTGGGGCCTTTTTCCAGGGTAAGTGGAGTGCGGGGCCTTGGCCAGAGTCATGGAAGGCAGCAGGGCTCGTGAAGAACATGTTGCTGTTGGCAGTGGAATTGTGGGGGGGATCTTTTAGGAATCTGAAGGTGCGGTTTCATGGGGACAACTTGGGTGTGGTGCAGGTGATCAACAAGGTATCGGCGGCATCACCGACGGTAATCTGGTTGCTTAGACACCTGGTTTTACGCTGTTTACAGTTGAACATGTTTATATATGCTGTTGTTGGGGGTGGAGAATGTCATCGCTGATGTGTTGTCTCGCTTTCAGTGGGACAAGTTCCGGGAATTGGCACTGGGGGCAGAACAATGCGGGGCCCCTTGTCCCGAGTGGCTATGGAAGATAGTCTTGGAAGAGTAGCCGGCTGGATCAGACAGTCAGTGAGCGATTCTACGTGGTCAGCATACAGCAGGGTTTGGGGGGAATGGATAGCATTGGTACAGCAGGTAGAGGGGGGGCATGAGGAACAGGAGCTCCGTTTGTTAGTGTTGTATTTTGTTTCTAGGAATTTGGAGGCAGGGGTGTCGGTGTCCGGTCTGGACAAGAAATTGGCAGGGTTAGCGTTCTGGTTTAAGTTGAATGGTTTTCAGGACCTGACCAAGGATTTTTGGGTGAGGCAGGCGGTGACAGGATATAGGCGTTCCAAGCCGGGCCAGGTTACGCGGTGCCCGGTTTAATTTGAATTTTGGGCAGGTTACTGGCACAATTAGAAGTTACATGCTCATTAGAGTATGAGGTAACGCTATTCAGAGCGGCGTTCGCGCTGGCTTTCTTTGGGGCCTTTCGGATCAGTGAATTGGTGAGTTCCTCCACGAAGGGAAAAGGGGGGTTAGGGGTTTCGGAAGTAACGTGTGAATAGGATAGGCTGTCCATACTGGTGCGCAGGTCGAAAACGGATCAGCAGGGCAAGGGTCGGGAGGTGCTAGTGTATTTGCTGCCTGGTTCTCCCTTGTGCCCAATAGCTTTGGTGGGGAGTTTCCTGATTCTGCGCCCGGAGGTAGGAGGGCGTCTTTTAGTGCACCGGGATGGGCGGTCCTTATCGAGATATCAATTCATTGCAGTTTTTAAGAAATGTTTGGATGCTTTAGGTTTGGGGGAGCAGAAGTTTTCGTCCCATTCATTCCGCATAGGGACGGCTACTGAGGCGGTCAGATGGGGAATGGATGAGGCGACGGTAAAGAGGATTGGGATATGGGAGTCTAGGAGGTTTAAATCATATGTTCGCCCCCATCTGCTGATGTGATAATGTAACACGGGTAAAGCTTAAGTGTTTTCTGCTATGTATGTATTACAGTTGATATTGATGTTGTTAGGGGTTGTCTTCTTTTCTTTTCTTTTAGGAAGAACATGCGGAATGGTCTGGATTCTGGGCCACTCCTATGTGTGTTGGGGAGCTAGGAGGGGTGATGCTCGTCCTGATGGCAGACAGTTGGGGTTTTCTAGGCAGGAGGCTTATTTAACCACTACCCGCCCGGTCAATAGCATATTGACGTCCGGGAAGTGGTTCCGTTATCCTGACTGGGCGTCATATGACGTCCTTCAGGATAACATGCCGCCGCGCGCCCGTGGGGGCGCGCATCGCGGCGATCGGTGGAGCGGTGTGTCAGTCTGACACACCGCTACACTGATCTCGGTAAAGAGCCTCCGGCGGAGGCTCTTTACCACGTGATCAGCCGTGTCCAATCACGGCTGATCACGATGTCAACAGGAAAAGCCGGTGATCGGCTTTTCCTCACTAGCGTCTGACAGACGCAAGTAGAGGAGAGCTGATCGGCGGCTCTCCTGACAGGGGGGGTCTGCGCTGATTGTTTATCAGCGCAGCCCCCCTCAGATGCCCACACTGGACCACCAGGGACTCCACTAGGATCACCAGGGAAGTGGGCAACATGTGGATGGCCAGGTATGTACCCCCTGGCCATCCACACGTGCAAATGATGCCCAATCTGTGCCAGTCAGTGCCCACAAATGGGCACTGGCTGGCACCATCAAGTAGCAATCAGTGCCACCCATCAGTGTTATCAGTGCCACCCATCAGTGTAATCAGTGCCACCCATCAGTGTCCAGCAGTGCCACCTATCAGCGTCCATCCGTGCCAATCAGTGCCCACCTATCAGTGCCCATCCATGCCACCTATCCGTGCCACCCATAAGTACCCATCAGTGCCACCCATAAGTGCCGCCTATGAGTGCCCATCAGTGCCACATATGAGTGCCCATCAGTGCCGCATACCAGTGCCACCTATCAGTGCCCACCAGTGCCACCTATCAGTGCCCATCAGTGCCACCTATTAGTGCCCATCATCAGTGGCCGTCAGTGCCACCTCATCAGTACCACCTCATTGGTGCCACCTCATCGGTGCCCATCAGTGCCCGTCAGTGCAGCCATATCAGTGCCCATCATTGAAGAAGAAAACGTACTTATTTACAAAAAAATTAACAGAAACAAAGAAAAACTTGTTTTTTTTCAAAATTTTTGGTCTTTTTTTATTTGTTGCGCAAAAAATAAAAATCGCAGAGGTGATAAAATACCACCAAAAGAAAGCTCTATGTGTGGGAACAAAATGATAAAAAATTTGTTTGGGTACAGTGTTGTATGACCGCGCAATTGTCATTCAAAGTGTGACAGTGCTGAAAGCTGAAAATTGGTCTGGGCGGGAAGGTGTCTAAGTGCCTGGTATTGAAGTGGTTAAAGTGGTTTGGGTCGCCAGGCATGCTCTGGGGCAGGACGGTTTCACAGGTGCATAGATTTGCACGATTGGACCGGCCTCCTGACGTGTTAGTGCTGCATGTGGGGGGCAATGATTTGGGCACTAGGACCATGTTGGACCTGGTAAAAGACATCAAGTTCGATTTTTGGCAGCTCCACTTTGCCTTTCCACACATGATCATTGTGTGGTCGGACATGGTGGCATGTACCAATTGGCGTTTTGCTCGGTCAGTGGAAAAAATCAATCGGGCCAGGAGGAAGTTTAACAAGGAGATTAGTGACTTTGTGGTTAGGAACGGTGGGTTGGCTATCCGGCACCGGGAGTTGGAGGTGGAGACTTGGCGGTATCTGAAGAGGGCTGGTGTTCACCTAAATGATGTGGGGACGGACTTGTGGGCCCTGGGTTTACAAGATGGGATCCAGCAAGCTTTGAGGGTGTGGCAGGGCACACAAGGGTAAGGTTTTCCTCTGGTGTGCTGTGGCATGATGTTGGTCTTTGCTGGTGAAGGATTAACCCCAGGTTTGGAACAGTTCGGGACCCATTGGTAATATGGTACCCGAGGGTTGTATGCTAGCTAAAGGGGTTTAGCTGAAAGTTGGTGATCGGGTGCACTGCGGGCAGTATTTTGCTCTGTTTCTGAGCTAGAGTGTCAGCTTGAGGCCTATTTTGTTTTAAAGTACCGCAGTGCCGGAGTGGATATGGTGGTAAGATTGATGGGGTTTCCTGCAAAGACCAACGGGTGGAAGTTAATGGAGGAGGTGGTTTAATTCAGGTGTACACGGTTATGCTAATTTATGTTTATGTTTATTTGAATATTTTATAATAAAGTTAATTGGCTGCTACGGCCTAGTTTTTCTCCAGATTGGTGTGGTCTCAATTTCTGGGGTTTTGAGGGGATGGGGTACGTAGCAGTTGTAAGTATGGGTGATGGTAATAAGGGTTAGCATGATACCTCTGTTACACAATAGTCATGGTTTCAGACTCTTGAGCAGATCTTTACATTTACCAGAAAAGAGGAAGAATGCCTCTCTCATACATGTTGTTGATGAGAATCTCAGTGATCTGCTTCCTCTGTCAGTGTGTAATGTACAGTACAGGCAGTGATAAGACTGAGCACTGAGCACACTGACTGTAGCTGGGGGGTCCGCCTGCCATGTCTGCTCTGTGGCCTTATCTACTGATCACCATTTGTCTTCTCTACCAACTGATGGCAGATGATGGAAACCCTCCAATAGGGGAAGGTAAGATACAACGATTTATATTTTCATAGGCTAAAACCAGTTCTTTATATATTATTTTTAGTCATTAGTGATCGTGGAATATTATGTGTAAATAACGGCAGGGAATTATCCTGGGCTCACCACGGAAGGGACCTTCATATCTCCATCACACAGTAATGTGCTGTGTGCTAAAATAGGTTTAATATTAGAGATTGGAGCTTTTTACGTCTTTAACAACATCTTACATCCATGAAAAAGCTTTAACCTCTTGCCGACCATCAAATACATTTATGCAGCAGCGGGGCGGATGGGCCTTAAAACTCACATGCCCCACATATGCGTCCACGGTACACCACTTTTCTTGGCTGAGAGCATTCTCACTGAGAACTGACCAAGCTGTCATCCGTATCACCATTTACAATCAGGAGCCAGTAGAAGGGGCTTCCAATCACAGTAGTCATGTGATCATATCATAGCTGCTGGTTCCAGCATCCTGGTTTTGGCTGTGGCATTCTCCTTGATTGTCTGTCCACCTGCAAAGTGATTGATTTGGCCAGTCTCTTTGTGACCTCATGGACCATAGCGCGACAAGTTTTTCTGTCCTCCGATGCCTCCCGAAGCTTGTTTAACTTCATGTTCATTGTTTCGATGATGCTGTCTATCTTGTTTTCTGTTGTCCTCTTCTCCTTTTTCCTTTCATGTTTCCCAGCACCAGGGTCTTTTCCAATGAGTCCTCTCTTTGTATTAGGTGGCCAAAGTATTCGAGTTTCAGCTTCAGAATCTGTCCTCCCAGCGAATATGCAGGGTTGATTTCCTTCAGGATTGACTGGCTTGATCTTCATGCCGTCCAAGGGACTTTCCAGCATCTTCTCCAGCACCATAGTTCAAAAGCATCAATTCTTTGGCGTTCAGCCTTCCTTATGGTCAAACTTTCACAGCCATAGGTTACTACTGGGAATACCATAGCTTTGACTGTGTGGCACTTTGTCAGTAGGGTGATGCCTCTGCTTTTTATAATGTTCATGGGCGTCCGCAGATAGAGGCAAGGGGGGGTCAAGTGCCCCCCCCTGGAATCGGCAAGGTGTCTGCACACACACACACTGGTGTCCACGAGCAGTCCTTGCAGGCAAGGCAGGGAGGAGAGGCGGCACCAGATTGTGAGCTGCACTATGCTCATAACACCAGGGCCGCTGATAGGGGGGACCACCGGTCCTTCTGTACGGGGCCCGCGCACACACAGGGGCCCGGACAGGGAGGCAGATCGGTGCGGATTGACAAATACAGAAAGAATTCATCTAGCAGCTGAAAGCCGATTTCTCTCCCTCCTGTCGGTTTTCAGCTGCTAGGTACATCTGAAAGCAGCGCTGCCTGTTTTCCTCTAGTGGAACACAGATGTGTCAGGACACTGAGAGCAGAGGAAGTGCCGGTGGATATGTAATTTAAGGCCCCTTAAGACACAGGCACCTCTGAGAACTGCCCAGGGGTCCTTGGTGCATGGGGGGGCCTAGAAGTTTCCTCCCACTGCTCCCTGCGGTCCTCTTGTTGCAAGTTCCCCTCGCTTTGGTCGGCTCTTTTCTACAGGTCAGTGCTGGAATGTATATTGTGTCCAGCTGCCCTAATGTCTCTCTCCCTCCGGCATCTTCCTCCTCACCTCAGCCACTATCTGGTCCTGCTTTCCTTTCATCCTCACAGGTCACCCATCAGTCTCTGCCTGTCACACGGCTCTTCTCCCACATGTTAACCCTCGCTGCTCGCTAATTTTCAGCCTCGTCTCCAGCCATCCACACATTCTTTTCCTGACACTTTACAAACAATAGTCCCTCCGTCCCCTCCCAGTCTTCTCCTCTGCAGACACTTCACCTTCACACAGGTGTATGCCCCCCACCTTCACACAGGTACCACCCCCCCACCTTCACACAGGTGCCACCCCCCACCTTCACAAAGGTGTGTGCCCCCCACCTTCACACAGGTGCCACCCCCCACCTTCACACAGGTGTGTGCCCCCCCACCTTCACACAGGTACCACCCCCCACCTTCACACAGGTGCCACCCCCCACCTTCACACAGGTACCACCCCCCACCTTCACACAGGTGTGTGCCCCCCCCCACCTTCACACAGGTGTATGCCCCCCACCTTCACACAGGTACCACCCCCCCACCTTCACACAGGTGTGTGCCCCCCCACCTTCACACAGGTGTGTGCCCCCCACCTTCACACAGGTGCCACCCCCCACCTTCACACAGGTGCCACCCCCCCCACCTTCACACAGGTGTGTGCCCCCCCCACCTTCACACAGGTGTGTGCCCCCCACCTTCACACAGGTGCCACCCCCCACCTTCACACAGGTGCCACCCTCCACCTTCACACAGGTGCCACCCCCCACCTTCACACAGGTACCACCCCCCACCTTCACACAGGTGTGTGCCCCCCCACCTTCACACAGGTGTGTGCCCCCCACCTTCACACAGGTGCCACCCCCCACCTTCACACAGGTGCCACCCCCCCACCTTCACACAGGTACCACCCCCACCTTCACACAGGTGTATGCCCCCCACCTTCACATAGGTACCACCCCCCCACCTTCACACAGGTGCCACCCCACACCTTCACACAGGTGTGTGCCCCCCACCTTCACACAGGTACCACCCCCCACCTTCACACAGGTGCCACCCTCCACCTTCACACAGGTGCCACCCCCCACCTTCACACAGGTACCACCCCCCACCTTCACACAGGTGCCACCCCCCACCTTCACACAGGTGCCACCCCCCCACCTTCACACAGGTGTGTGTCCCCCCACCTTCACACAGGTGCCACCCCCACCTTCACACAGGTGCCACCCCCCACCTTCACACAGGTACCACCCCCCACCTTCACACAGGTGTGTGCCCCCCACCTTCACACAGGTACCCGCCCCCCACCTTCACACAGGTGCCACCCCCCACCTTCACACAGGTACCACCCCCCACCTTCACACAGGTACCACCCCCCACCTTCACACAGGTAGCACCCCCCACCTTCACACAGGTGTATGCCCCCCACCTTCACATAGGTACCACCCCCCCACCTTCACACAGGTGCCACCCCCACCTTCACACAGGTGTGTGTCCCCCCAACTTCACACAGGTGTGTGCCCCCCCACCTTCACACAGGTACCACCCCCCACCTT
The DNA here is from genome assembly GCA_028564925.1 of Lithobates sylvaticus. NCBI lineage: Eukaryota > Metazoa > Chordata > Amphibia > Anura > Ranidae > Lithobates > Lithobates sylvaticus. Next base: position 777,423,305 of record CM053026.1, on the reverse strand, counting down.
CACACAGGTGCCACCCTCCACCTTCACACAGGTGCCACCCCCCACCTTCACACAGGTACCACCCCCCACCTTCACACAGGTGCCACCCCCCACCTTCACACAGGTGTGTGTCCCCCCACCTTCACACAGGTGTGTGCCCCCCACCTTCACACAGATGCCACCCCCCACCTTCACACAGGTGCCAACCCCCACCTTCACACAGGTACCACCCCCCACCTTCACACAGGTGTGTGCCCCCCCACCTTCACACAGGTGTGTGCCCCCCACCTTCACACAGGTACCGCCCCCCACCTTTACACAGGTGCCACCCCCACCTTCACACAGGGGCCACCCCCCACCTTCACACAGGTACCACCCCCCACCTTCACACAGGTGTGTGCCCCCCCCACCTTCACACAGGTGTGTGCCCCCCACCTTCACACAGGTACCACCCCCACCTTCACACAGGTGCCACCCCCCACCTTCACACAGGTGCCACCCCCCACCTTCACACAGGTACCACCCCCCACCTTCACATAGGTACCACCCCCCCACCTTCACACAGGTGCCACCCCCACCTTCACACAGGTGTGTGTCCCCCCACCTTCACACAGGTGTGTGCCCCCCACCTTCACACAGGTACCACCCCCCACCTTCACACAGGTGCCACCCCCCACCTTCACACAGGTGTGTGCCCCCCACCTTCACACAGGTGCCACCCCCCACCTTCACACAGGTGTGTGCCCCCCACCTTCACACAGGTGCCACCCCCCACCTTCACACAGGTGCCACCCCCACCTTCACACAGGTACCACCCCCCACCTTCACACAGGTGTGTGCCCCCACCTTCACACAGGTGTGTGCCCCCCACCTTCACACAGGTACCGCCCCCCACCTTTACACAGGTGCCACCCCCACCTTCACACAGGTGCCACCCCCCACCTTCACACAGGTACCACCCCCCACCTTCACACAGGTGTGTGCCCCCCACCTTCACACAGGTACCACCCCCCACCTTCACACAGGTGCCACCCCCCACCTTCACACAGGTACCACCCCCCACCTTCACACAGGTACCACCCCCCACCTTCACACAGGTGTGTGCCCCCCCCCCACCTTCACACAGGTACCACCCCCCACCTTCACACAGGTGTGTGCCCCCCCCACCTTCACACAGGAACCACCCCCCACCTTCACACAGGTGTGTGCCCCCCACCTTCACACAGGTACCGCCCCCCACCTTCACACAGGTGTGTGCCCCCCACCTTCACACAGGTACCGCCCCCCATCTTCACACAGGTGTGTGCCCCCCACCTTCACATAGGTACCGCCCCCCACCTTCACACAGGTGTGTGCCCCCCACCTTCACACAGGTGTGTGCCCCCTACATACACAAACACTCTAACTTGCTTGAATTCCCCAGCCTGCACACCCCCAACACTGAATCTTTAATAGTTAATGGAATCTCACCCTCTACACCTCCCTGACAGACATCCTATTTGCTTTTATTATACTGTAGCTATTCCTCACCAGCCAACAGTATTCCCCACGCCCATCCCTCTCAAGCCCCCTTCACCCCCATCTAATCATTGTTTTATCCCTATACAGACCAGAATTCCCCCTGTCTCACTCCAGTTCTCCTCTACCCATCCCCTACCCACCTCCACCCCACTCCTCATTCTCCCTTACCCCATGGTTCCCATCTCCATTCCCCCCTTCTTTTTTTCAGGGTTAAGGAAGAACCCCAAATTGGAGCATCCTATTACTGCTGCTGCTTGTGTGGGTGGGATGTGTACTGCGCCAATCCCTGCTGACCCTCCTCTTCTATTCATCCTATGTGATTGGCGCAGTACACATCCCACCCACACAAGCAGTAATAAGATGTTCCGCCTTGGAGTTCTTCCTTAACCCCTGCAGAGCACCAGAAGAAAGCCAAAAACTCTGGAGGGGAAAGTAGAGGGGGAGTTGCTCTTCCATTTGTAGATTTAGCCCAGTGTCAGCCCTGCCAGAATCTGTGATGTCAGCTTCCCTGCACAGCTCTTCTTCAGGAGACCATATCTGTGTAATACGTTACTGCCCCTACACTGTACCCTATACTGTACCGTCCTGCCCCCTGTACTGTGTCCACTTACCCTCCCCTGTACTGTACCCTCCTAACCACTGTACTGTGCCCTCCTGCCCCTCCCCCCCCCCGTACTGTACCTTCCTGTCCCACTTCTTCTGTGGCTCCCTGTACTGTACACTCCTAACTGCTGTACCGTGCCATCCTGCCCCCCCCCCCCCTGACTGTACCCTCCTGTTCCCCCCATAAGTTTGTAAGTTATGTTGTGTTTGTGTCCACTAATGATGATTTTTGTGTATTTTTATCGAAAATATTGTTTTGATATTTTTTAGGGGGGCCCTGTCTGGTAAGTTAATATCATCTTTATGCTATTGTGCCCATATAACTGCTATTGAGGCACACCAGCATCTATATGGGCACAAAAGCAGCTATATGGGCACAACAGCATAAAGATGCTATTGTGTCCATACAGATTTTAAAATCCCCACTGTCTTAACCACTTCAATACCCGGCCATAGTCAAATGACGCCCACAAGGTGGATCTCCCATCCTGGGTGGGCGTCATATGACGTCCTCGGCCTTCCGCCGCTACTGCGGGCCCGGGGGGGCCCGCAGAGCGGCGATCGGGGATCCGGTGTGTCCCTCGGGACACAGCCGTCCCCCGATGGGGGTATTGAAGTGGCCAGTTGTCTCCCAGGCGGTGTTCTGCGCCGTTGCAGCGGCGCCGTTCGCCGCTGTTTGTATGTATCCCGGAAGCGGCGTGCACTGCGCACGCGCGCGCTCCCGGGAACGTTCAGTGACAGATCGGGACTGAGGCTGGCTGAGGCTTTTGCCTTAGATACAGCTCAGCCCCGATCAAAGTAAAAACACAACATAATTGGCTATTTAGTGACTGGCTGTGTCCAATGACAGCCAGTCACTAAATGTAAACAAAAAAGAGAGGTAACTCCTGTTGCTGGGTTCTCCTCTTCACACACCGATCCTGTGTGAGGAGGAGATCAGCTAACAGTGAGTTACCTATATACTGTACCCACCTAGTATATATACCCATCTGTGCCCAGATCACCCCCCCCTAAATAAAGAGAACCTGTCATCAGGTGTACCTGTCATCAGGTGTACCTGTCATCAGGTGTACCTGTCATCAGTACCTGTCATCAGTACCTGTCATCAGTACCTGTCACCACCAGAGTACCTGCCACCAGAGTACCCGCCATCTCACCACCTGCCAGAGTACCACCAGAGTACCCGCCACCTCACCACCTGCCAGAGTACCCGCCACCTCACCACCTGCCAGAGTACCCGCCACCTCACCACCTGCCAGAGTACCACCAGAGTACCCGCCACCTCACCACCTGCCAGAGTACCACCAGAGTACCCGCCACCTCACCACCTGCCAGAGTACCACCAGAGTACCCGCCACCTCACCACCTGCCAGAGTACCACCAGAGTACCCGCCACCTGCCAGAGTACCTGCCATCAGAGTACCTGCAACCAGAGTACCTGCCATCAGAGTACCACCAGAGTACCCGCCACCTCATCACCTGCCACCAGTGTACCTACCACCAGAGTACCCGCCACCTCACCAGCTGCCACCAGAGTACCCGCCACCTCACCAGCTGCCACCAGAGTACCCGCCACCTCACCAGCTGCCACCAGAGTACCTGCCACCTCACCACCTGCCACCAGAGTACCCGCCACCTCACCAGAATACCCGCCACCTCACCACCTGCCACCAGAGCACCTGCCACTATGTCCAAAAGGATGTACACCCCAGAGGAGGCATACCAAATTCTCAGTCTGAGCGATGAGAGCATCGGGGAGCTCTCACCGCTCAGTTCTGTTTCAGTTTCTGGCTCAGAATATGAGCCCCCTGAAGGCAGCACCTCAGGATCTGAATTGGAGGAGGAAGCAGCCCCTCCTAAAAGAAGACGGTCGGAACCCCAGGCATCTACCAGCAGTGCCAACGGCGGTAGACCCCAGGAGGAGAGGCCCAGTTCAAGCGCTGCTAGACCCCAGGAGGAGAGGCCCAGTGTGCGCCAAAGAATTAGGGCCCAAAATCAGCTGCCAGAAAGCTTGGAAAACCCATTGTGGCTGCCTTCTACCACAGGGTCAGCCACGATCCCCCCTTTTACAGCACAGCCAGGTGTGCAGGTCAACACTGCAGGTTTTTCCAAGATGGATTTTTTTTTTATTTATTTTTCCCAGAGGAATTACTTCAAATGGTCATGGACCAAACCAATCTTTGTGCCCAACAATTTATCACAGCCAACCCCAACTCCAGCTATGCCCGCCCTTTTGAATGGCGACCCCTAACAATTCCAGAGCTGAAAGTGTTTTTAGGCCTAACGCTAAACATGGGGCTTACAAAAAAAAAATGAGATGCATAAGTATTGGTCGACCAAATCCATTCATCACATGCCAGTTTTTTCTGCAGCCATGCCCAGGTCCCGATATGAAATTATTATGCGCTTCCTGCATTTTAGTGACAACTCACAGTGCCCCCCCCGGAATCACCCACAATTTGACAAGCGGTATAAAATTCGCCCCCTAATTGATTTTTTTTTCCAAAAAGTTTGCTGAACTTTATGTCCCTGACAGAAATATATCTGTGGACGAATCCCTGGTGCATTTCACAGGCCGGCTGGGTATGAAACAATACATCCCAAGTAAGAGAGCGAGGTATGGCTTGAAGCTCAACAAGCTCTGTGAAAGTGCCACTGGTTATGTGCACTCCTTCCGTGTGTACGAAGGAAAAGATTCCCAGCTCCAGCCCCCTGAGTGTCCATCGTACATGGGAATTAGTGGGAAAATTGTTTGGGAGTTGGCATTCCCACTCCTCCAAAAGGGGTATCATATATATATGGACAATTTTTATACGAGTTTGCCCCTTCTCCGCCACCTGTACCTAAAAAAAACATTGGCCTGTGGTACAATAAGAAAAAACCGGAAGGGCTTCCCACAGCGCCTTGTCGCCACAAACATTCAAAGGGGGGAATCGGCCAGCTTGAGGAATGAGGAAGTGCTGGCTGTGAAGTGGAAGGATACTAAAGATGTTTATTTGATGTCCACCATCCACAATGACACATCAGTGGAAGTTCCCAGAAGACGCGGTCCCATTCGCAAGCCTTCCTGCATCAATGCTTATAATAAATTTATGGGGGGGGTGGATTTAAATGACCAGATGTTGCAGCCCTATCTGTCAATAAGAAAATCCCTTTTTTGGTATAAAAAAGTTGCAATTTACTTTTTTCATTTGGCCCTTTTAAATTCTTTTATAATTCACCAAAAATCCTCAGCAACACCCACCACCTTCATAAAATATATTGAAGACATTGTCACTTCACTTATTTATCAAGAGGAATCCCCCCCAGAAAGCATTCGCTCAGATTCTGGCGTCAGGCTACATGAGCGTCATTTTCCGGAACATATTCCACCATCAGCATCCGGAAGACGACGCCAAAAAAAATGCCGGGTGTGCACTAAGAGAGGCGTTAGGAAAGACACCAGCTTCTATTGTCCCGATTGTCCCTCCCTACCTGGCCTTTGCATCGGACAATGCTTCAGGCGATATCACACTGTGGACCACTATTAGCCCATATTTCCAATAGACTGCCATTTCCCCCCAATTTCTGTCATGAATATTTCCCTGCCTCAACCAACCATATCATTGTCTTCCATGTGAACTGACCCTGGCCTGTTTCTCGACTATGCCTCTGCCTACCGTCTGCATTGTTTATCCGCCATGTTTCTGCCTTTCAAGTGAACTGACCCTGGACTGTATCGACTATGCCTCTGCCTACCGTCTATGTCTGCCTTTTACCTGCACTGACCTCGGCTTGTTGACCATGTTTTTGCCTGCCCCTTGGACTGATCTTTTACCCTGCTACACAGGGGTCTCACATATGTGAGGGGCTCCAGAAGAGTGTTCGGAGTTCAGAAAACCAGTTTTTCTGTGTTCCCATAACAGGTCTGGTTGTCCGGAGGCTTCAAAGAGATTTGGGTGGGAGAAGCCTCTACCCCTGTCCCCATTCTTCCCTGACCGATACCCTAAGCTTGATGGTCCTGTCTGCTCCCTGGAAAAAATACTCTGGCTGTGCTGACCATACCTCTGCCTGCTGCCTTTACTAATTATGGACAGTATTCCTGCCTGCTGCATGGACGATCCTTTGATCCTTTTGCTGCTGCTGACCACATCCCTGCCTGCTATCTGGACTAATGCATTGGCTGTGTTGACAACATCTCTACCTGTGCTGACTATTCCTGCCTGCTGCCTGTTTTGCTGTCGCTGTCCACGTTCCTGCCTGCTGCCTGTTTTGCTGTCGCTGTCTACGTTCCTGCCTGCTGCCTGGACCGATGCTCTCCTCTGTGGACCACTGCACTACTAAAACCGCAGGTAATCTTTTCTTTACCCTTTGCTCAGCAGAATGTATTTTGGTTTGTAATTGGTATGTACAGTACATGCTATGTGTTAGAAATATGAAGGGCCTTCAACAATGTGATAGGTTGGCAGGAATTTATGTGTGTAATTTATGCTCCTAGAACACCTGACAGTGCTACTTGGGCCTCTGTATGTGGCCAGGCTGTGTAAAAGTCTCACATATTTGGTATCGCCATACTCAGAAGGAGTAGCAGAATGTATTTTGGGGTGTCAGTTTTGCTATGTACATGCTATGTGTTGGAAATATCTTATAAATGGACAACTTTGTATAAAAAAAATGCGTTTTCATTTTTTTCCCACATATTCCAAAAACTTTGGGAAAAAAATGAACCATTCAAAAGACTCATTATGCCTCATATATTATACGTTGGGGTGTTAGCTTTCCAAAATGGGGTCATTTTGTGGGCGTTTCCATTGTCCTGGTGCTCCAGGGCCTTCAAAACTGTAATAGGTGGTTGAGAAATGAGATGTGTAATTTATGCATGTAGAACGCCTGACGGTGCTACTTCAATGTTGGGCCTCTGTATGTGGCCAGGCTGTGTAAAAGTCTCACATATTTGGTATCGCCATACTCGGAAGGAGTAGCAGAATGTATTTTGGGGTGTCAGTTTTGCTATGTACATGCTATGTGTTGGAAATATCTTATAAATGGACAACTTTGTATAAAAAAAATGCGTTTTCATTTTTTCCCACATATTCCAAAAACTTTGGGAAAAAAACGAACCATTCAAAAGACTCATTATGCCTCATATATTATACGTTGGGGTGTTAGCTTTCCAAAATGGGGTCATTTTGTGGGCGTTTCCATTGTCCTGGTGCTCCAGGGCCTTCGAAACTGTAATAGGTGGTTGAGAAATGAGATGTGTAATTTATGCATGTAGAACGCCTGACGGTGCTACTTCAATGTTGGGCCTCTGTATGTGGCCAGGCTGTGTAAAAGTCTCACACATTTGGTATCGCCATACTCAGGAGGAGTAGCAGAATGTATTTTTGGGGTGTCATTTTTGCTATGAACATGCTATGTGTTGGAAATATCTTATAAATGGACAACTTTATGTAAAAAAAAAATGCGTTTTCATTTTTTTCCACAGTTTCCAAATACTACTGGAAAAAAACGAACCATTCAAAAGACTCATTATGCCTCATATATTATACGTTGGGGTGTTAGCTTTCCAAAATGGGGTCATTTTGTGGGCGTTTCCATTGTCCTGGTGCTCCAGGGCCTTCAAAACTGTAATAGGTGGTTGAGAAATGAGATGTGTAATTTATGCATGTAGAACGCCTGACGGTGCTACTTCAATGTTGGGCCTCTGTATGTGGCCAGGCTATGTAAAAGTCTCACACATGTGGTATCACTATACTCAGGAGGAGTAGCAGAATATATTTTGGGGTGTCATTGCAAGTATGCATGTGCTGTGTGAGAGAAATAACTTGTTTTTATGACAATTTTGTGCAAAAAAAAAAAAAAAAAAATTTTTTTATCATATTTCCAAGAATTTTGGGAAAAAATTACAACTTCAAAAAACTCGCCAAGCCTCTTACTAAATACCTTGGAATGTCTGCTTTCCAAAAAGGGGTAATTTGGGGGGTATTTGTACTTTCCTGGCTTGTTAGGGTCTCAAGAAATGAGATAGGCCTTCAGTGAATCAGGTGTGATCAGATGTGATCATTTTCAATGATTTGCACCATAGCTTTTAGACGCTATAACTTTCACAGCAACCAAATAATATACACTTATTTGGGTTATTTTTACTAAAGATAAGTAGCAGTATACATTTTGGCCAAAATTTTGGAAAAAAAAAAAAATGTTTTTATTTGCAAAAATGTTCAATAGAAACTAAAAAAAAGTGTTTTTTTTTCAAAAATGTCTCTCTTTTTTCGCTAATACTGCAAAAAATAAAAAACCCAGCAGTAATTAAATACCACCAAAAGAAAGCTCTGTTTGTGAGAAAAAAATGATAAAAATTTGGTTTGGGTAGCATGTAGCATGACTGAGTAATTGTCATTCAAAGTGTGAGAGCGCTGAAAGCTAAAAATTGGTCTGGTAAGGAAGGGTGTTTAAAAGCCCTGTATTGAAGTGGTTAAGCCAATGCTGCACCATGCAGGTGTATTTTTTATTTATTTTTTGTAATTGATTGATTGCCTAATTGTATGTTTATTTATACCTTTACTTGCTGTGGTCGCTCGCAGCATATTTTGCATGGTTTTGCATGTGGCTCAGATCACCACGGCAAAACCAGGTACACTCTCTACCCCAAAAAGTGCCAAATGTGGCAGTGGAAGGGGGGTGGGTGCAAACAAGTGGTGCTTCCCCTTTTGGGTGGAGCTCTACTTTAACACTGCCACAAGCCACCAATAGGGAGGGTAGATGGAAAGTAGAATTCCTAATATCCCACGGCACAAGAAAAAGCTCATATCATTTATATTTACTGCCTCCAGAATTGCAGTGGCTAAATCCTTGAGATCATCCGTAATCCCTTTTAACATTGTGACAGCTAAATTGTCCTGGATTATGATAAATGAACGCCTCTCAGCTATCTTAAATGATAAATTATCGATCTTCGAATTAATTTGGGAACCATGGGTGACTTATTTATCTGTTAATTCCTAAACTTATTTTTTACTTATATATTAGTTGTCAGGGGTGCACTTATTCCCCCCCCCCTTAATTTCCCTCTATCTTTCATTCTACTCTTACTCTTCTTTCTTTTCTCTTTCCTTTTTTTGTGGATATTCTATGAGTTATATTTCGCTAAGCTTTGATGTTAGTATATTCATGGCGAAATCATCGTAGTCATTTAGGTACTTTGCTTAGTCTAATTTACATATTTGTTTTTAATGTAACACTTTTTGTGAATCTTGTTTATTACATACAATAAAAACTATTGTAAACAGGAAAGTAGAATTCCAGCTTGCGCTAGCCTTAAAAACTGCCCCCCGTCCCCTTACCCCTAACACCTATGCAGACTAACCTATTTTCAGACTGTTCCAATCTGGTCATGTTATCTCACCTGTGTGATCCAGCAGCGTATGCAGGGAGAGGAGGGAGCACCAATAACAACTGTGACATGGGAACCTATGGGTGATATCACCTCATCAGGCTTTATCAGCCGTCGCCAAGCGCTTTCTCCCCTGCAGCCGCTGTTGACTAACACAGGTAAGATCACACGACCAGACCTTAAAATGATGCCCCCCCTTGAAAAAAGTTCTGCGGACGCCCATGATAATGTTGTCTAGGTTTGCCATTGCTTTCCTCCCAATAAGAAAGTGTCTGCTAATTTCATGGCTACAGTCACTATCTGCCATAATCTTGGCGCCTAGGCCAGTTTTTGGGTGGAGACTAGGGATGAGCCGAACACCCCCCCGTTCGGCTCGCACCAGAACCTGCGAACGGACCTAAAGTCCATGCAAGCTTTAGAACCCTATTAGTTATAATGGATGCGAACGTTCGAAATCAAAAGTGCTAATTTTAAAGGCTAATATGCATGTTATTGTCATAAAAAGTGTTTGGGGACCCGGGTCCTGCCCCAGGGGACATGTATCAATGCAAATTTTTTTTTTTTAAAAACGGCCGTTTTTTCAGGAGCAGTGATTTTAATAATGCTTAAATTGAAACAATAAAAGTGTAATATTCCTTTAAATTTCGTACCTGGGGGGTGTCTATAGTATGCCTGTGAAGGGGCGCATGTTTCCTGTACTTAGAACTGTCCCTGCAAAAAGTGTCATTTTTTCAAGAAAAAAAGCTATTTAAAATCACTCGCGGCTAATGTGAATTGACGGCTCCCGTAACACAGAGAACAGTCATTCATTGAAAGTCATTCATAAAAAAAAAGTCATTGAAAAAAAAAAAAAAAAAAAAGCGTGGGGGTCCCCCCAAATTCAATAACCAGGCCCTTCAGGCCTGGGATGGATATTAAGGGGGACCCCAGCCAAAAAAAAAAAATGGCGTAGGGTCCCCCTCAAAATCCATACCAGACCCTTGAGGTCTGGGATGGATTTTAAGGGGAACCCCAGCCAAAAAAAAATGGCGTGGGGTCCCCCTCAAAATCCATACCAGACCCTTATCCAAGCACACAAACCTGGCAGGCCGCAGGAAAAGAGGGGGGGACGAGAGCGCCCCCCCTCCCGCCTGAACCGTACCAGGCCACATGCCCTCAACATTGGAAGGTGGTTGTGGGGGTCTGCGGGCGGGGGGCTTATCGGGATCTGGAAGCCCCCTTTAACAAGGGGACCCCCAGATCCCGCCCCCCCCTGTGTGAAATGGTAAGGGGGTACAAAAGTACCCCTAACATTTCACCAAAAAAGTGTAAAAAATTGTAAAAATGACAGGAGACGGTCTTTGACAATTCCTTTATTAAAATCTTCTTTCTTCTTTCTTCATCCTTCGGTATCTTCATCTTCTCCTTCCGTCATCTTCTTCCATCTTCTTCTTCCATTTTCTTCTTCCTCCGATCCGCTTCTTCTTGCGCTGGTCTTCTCGTCCGCCATCTTCTTCCATGGCTTTGGCGTCGGCGTCTGTTCTCGGGCCGCTCCTCGCAATGGGAGGCTCCCGCTGTGTGAGGCTTCGCTCCGTCTGACAGGTCTTTTATAACGGAGGGCACTTGGTGACCCCGCCCCCTCTGACATCATGGGGAAAGCCATGGGGAATTCCCCATGATGTCCCCGTGCGTCAGAGGTGGTCACCAGGTGCCCTCCGTTTATAAAAGACCTGTCAGACGCAGCGAAGCCTCACACAGCGGGAGCCTCCCATTGCGAGGAGCGGCCCAAGAAGAGACACCGACACCGACGCCGACGCCATGGAAGAAGATGCCGGAGGAGAAGGACGAGAAGACCAGCGCAAGAAGAAGCGGATCGGAGGAAGAAGAAGATGGAAGAAGATGACGGAAGGAGAAGATGAAGAAACCGAAGGATGAAGAAAGAAGAAAGAAGATTTTAATAAAGGAATTGTCAAAGACCGTCTCCTTTCATTTTTACAATTTTTGACACTTTTTTGGTGAAATGGTAGGGCCTTACCATTTCACACAGGGGGGGGGCCGGGATCTGGGAGTCCCCTTGTTAAAGGGGGCTTCCAGATTCCGATAAGCCCCCCGCCCGCAGACCCCCACAACCACCGGCCAGGGTTGTGGGGAAGAGGCCCTTGTCCTCATCAACATGGGGACAAGGTGCTTTGGGGGTCTCAGACCCCCAAAGCATCCTCCCAATGTTGAGGGCATGTGGCCTGGTACGGTTCAGGCGGGAGGGGGGCCGCTCTCGCCCCCCTCTTTTCCTGCAGCCTGCCAAGTTGCGTGCTCGGATAAGGGTCTGGTATGGATTTTGAGGGGACCCCACGCCATTTCTTTTGGCTGGGGTTCCCCTTAAAATCCATCCCAGACCTCAAGGGTCTGGTATGGATTTTGAGGGGGACCCTACGCCATTTTTTTTTTTTTTTTTTGGCTGGGGTCCCCCTTAATATCCATCCCAGACCTGAAGGGCCTGGTTATTGAATTTGGGGGGACCCCCACGCTTTTTTTTTTTTTGTTTTGTATCAATGAATGACAGTTCTCTGTGTTACGGGAGCCATCAATTCATTAGCCGCGAGTGCTTTTAAATAGCTTTTTTCCCTGCAAAAATGACACTTTTTGCAGGGACAGTTCTAAGCACAGGAAACCTGCCCCCCTTCACAGGCAACCTATAGACACCCCCCAGATGTGATACTGCAATGCTGTACTAACAGCACGCACACACAAATCCCCAGAAATAGAGCACATAGAATATATAGAGATCCCCAGAAATAGAGCACATATTCTCGGCAGTCAGCAGCACACTGACACGCTGACACTGAAACACAATATCACAATATGCAAGGCCGCCGCCCCTTATACTGTGGGGCGTGTACTAAAGCCCCTGAGCTATAATTGGCTACAGGCATCCTGCCTGTAGCCAATTATGGCTCTCCTCGCTGCCGGCGCTGTGATTGGCCAAGCATGCGGGGTCACAGTGCATGCTTGGCCAATCATCAGCCAGCATTGCACTGCGACTGGCGCAATGCATTGCGGGCCGCTCACATCACACGAATTTGATGCGAGCGGCCCAATTAGTTCTGGGCTCGCCGAACGGGCGAACGCCCGATGTTCGATTCGAACATGGGTTCGAATCAAACACCGGGCCCATCCCTAGTGGAGACCAAACCTGATTAAATTCAGCCAAGCCTGCAGTTTAATGCTTGTGATAGCATGTGTAATACTTGATCCAGCTGCCCATTTGTCTGCCCAGCTCTGCTAGATTGAATTACCTTGTTGACAAACTCAGATCAGATGCTGACTATTCTCTGAACTCTGCCTGCCTTTGACTTTGGATTTTGACCCTGACTATTCTGAACCTTGCCTGTCTGCCAACAGCAAGTAGCTGTTTGCTTTGCTCAGTTCGCGCCTGCCCTGGAGTGGTGGCCAGGCACTATAGCCTTGTGTATAAGTCCTGGTGGGCAACCGAGTACCTGTAGGCCTGCTTGCCTTATGATAAAGGGGGCTGCTGTAGGTGAAGAGCACAATAGCCAGCTATAGTGTCTGACCACCTGTGTTAGGGGTAAGCATGACACACATGTTCAGGAACGTCACCTCTACCACCCGTTGTTCAGAACCCCTTAAAGGGGTGGCGGGAAACAGCATTGTGCAAGTCCATACACTTTGAGCACTTTATCCGGAATACCTGTACACTTGCAATTATCTAATCAGCCAATTATGTGAAAGCAGCTTAATGTGTAAAATCATGCGGATACAGGTCAGCAGCTTTGGTTAGGATTCATTCATATAGAGGCAAAAAGCTTCCCCACAAGGAAAAATCTGCAATTCTTGCTGGCAAAAGTCATACCCAGCAGTGGTGCAGCTAGTGTAGTAATTATTAGCAGGGGATCCTTAAGCCCAGAATTTTTTTTCAAGGGTTCCACCATGTTAAAAAGATTAAGAAAGGTTTCTCTAGAGTTTAGGAGGGAAATATCTTGTTGAGGTCAGAGGAGAATGGCCAGACGGGTTGGAGCTGACAGAAAGACTCTGGTCTCTTAGATAAGTGCTCTATACAACTGTTCTGAGATGGAAAGTATCTTGGAATCCACAATGCATTGAACCTTAAAGTGCCCTCTGCCCAGACATTCGAAATTAAAGTATTTGCATATTCAGGTCTATTAGACTGTAGATCTTTCCTCTGCCCTCAAAGCATCTGGCCACACCAAGATCGGTGAGATAAAATGCTTTCCCAATTTCACAATGGTACTGTTTATATCCGGTGAAACCTAAGTCATGAAATGCTCATAGCTTCCTGTTTCCTAGGCCATAGAGATGATTGGAGCTATTCTGGTCTCAGATTAGCTCTATGGTCAGCTGGCAGAACCACCAGTTGCATTCTCAGGTTCCCTAGTGGGACAGTAGAGCCAGAGAAAACAATGGAAGACGGCGCAGGGGGGATTGGTAAAAGCAGTCTAGTGGCTAATTAGCCCCTAGGATTGCTTTTACATGTAAGGCGATCGCCGACTGAAAAGAACGATACCAAGATGATACCTAAACCTACAGGCATCATTCTGGTACAACCACTCACCACTAAGTCGCTGGTCCTTGTTGGGCATATATTGTAATGTTTTTTTTTCTTTTTCATGCGGCCTGTGGGCTGAACAAAAAGAGATTGATCGGTGGGTATGCCCACCATTAGAATACCGCCCTGCATCCACCCACTTTTAATGATGGGCATACATGCACCGCTTTTATTTTTAATTGTGGTGGTAAAATCCCCTCCTATAGCGCTGGAGTCGCTGATTTACATATCGTGAGAGCAAACCCTGTTGCTGTCAAAATAAATAAATCTGTGCTGCAGCTGAATGGCATACTTGAAAAGCAATCATGGAAACAATAAAATATTAACGCAATAAAACTTTTTTTATTGCAATCTGTGCCTAAAAAATATATGCTGACGCATGGGGGCAGTACACCCCTGCCCCCATGCCTCGGCGTATATGCTCTTTTTTTAACTGTGGTGATGAAATCATCTTCTACAGGGCTGGAGTCACTAATTTACTTATCGTGAGAGCAAACGCTGTTTCTGTCAAGATAAATAAATCAGTGCTGCAGCTGAATAGCGTACCTGCAAAGAAAATAATGGTTAACAATAAAACACAGTAAACGGTACAGTATAAAATAATTACATACCTGCAAAGCAAACATGATAAAACATAGTAACAATAAAACATTGACAGTTAAGTATAAAATACAGTAAAACAGAGCAGAACAATAGAGAGAACAAGAAAATAACTATTTTTGGCTTTTTTATTTTATATATATATTTTTTTCACTTTTTTATACTTTTATTTGTAACTGTAAAGGTTCCAGGTTCGGGTCTCTAAAAACGCAATGGCATCTTTGGAGACCCTGTGTGCCCTAGGACTGTGCAGTGCTGTACCCTATGCTAATACTCCACTAGTGTGTGGTAGCGATGGAAACATTCACCGTTGCAAAGACCAGGTTAGCCAGGACAGGAGGGACAATGAAAGCGGGTGTCACGCCTATATCTGCGCTTGCTACAGACATGACATCTTTGGGGGTGATCATTGGGTAGAGGTACCAGGGAGGACTTCTGGGAAGCGCCTCTCATGCAGCCGGCTCACTCCATTTACATTGTGTAGTTGGGGCACAGCACCGTCTGGAAACAGAAGGGCTGTGATTCTTCCTGGAATTTAAGAAGGGATCCAGTTCGTCCTGAAGCTTTGTATAGCACATAAGCGTTCAGCAGAGCCAATTGAAAAAAGTATACAGACACTTCTTTTGTACCAGCGTCTGGCTCTACAAACAATTAAGTACGGCACCATCAACTGGTCATTGAAGTCCACCCCTCCCCTATTAAGGTTGTATTTGTGGACACAGAGGGGTTTCCCCACAACACCAGTCGACGTAGGAATTTGAAAAGTCGTATCTGCGTGAAGGGAGGACAGAATGAAAACATTCCGATTATCCCTCCACTTCACTGCGAGCAAATTATTACTTCTCAAGCAGGCTCTCTCCCCCAGTCTAAGTCGGGACTCTACAAGCCGTTGGGGGAAGCCCTGGTGATTAGATCGCACAATGCCACATGTGCCAATTCCACAATCAAAAAAGGTGACTAAAAAGTGGCACGCTTGTGGAATAATTGTCAACGTAAAAGTGGTACCCCTTTCCGAATACGGTGACACCAAGTCCCACATAATCTTACCAGAGCTCCCTATGTAGTCTGGGCAGTTCTCAGGTTCCACGTGACTATCTCTTCCCTCGTAAACCATAAAACTACATGTATAGCCTGTGGCCCTGTCACAGAGCTTATACAACTTGACCCCATATCTGGCACGCTTGCTGGGAAGATACTGTTTGAATGACAAGTGGACGGAAAATTTAATGAGGGACTCATCAACACAGACAACTTGTTTGGGAATAAACAAGGCTGCAAACTGTTGGTTGAAGTGGTTTAGGAGGGGCTGAATTTTGTAGAGCCGATCGTATTCAGGGTCACCCGAGGATAACAGAGTTCCTTATCATTGAAGTGCATGAACCGCAAGATCTGCTCGTATCGCATCCTGGTCATAGAGGCAGAGAACACGGGCATATGGTAAATTCGGTCAGTGGACCAATATGACTGCAACTCACTTTTTTTAAACTATGCCCATGAGGAGGGATAGGCCCAGAAAGGTCTTAAATTCTCTGGCAAGGGTCAAATGGGGATTAGTGGTGATAAATTGACCAGCATACAAATTGATTTGGTCCACAATAGATCTATAGAGATCTTCTGTGAAAAACAGCAAATAAAAATCAAGTGATTTTTATCGTGACTGTGACATTATGGCGGACACATCGGACACTTTTGACGCATTTTTGGGACCATTGGCATTTATGCAGTGATCAGTGCTATAAAAATACATTGATTACTGTAAAAATATCACTGGCAGGGAAGGGGTTAACCACTAGGGGCAATCAAGGGGTTAATTGTGTTACCTCTCTGTGTTCTAACTGAAGGGGGAGGGGTCTTTATAGGGGAGATGACAGATCGCTGTTCATACTTTGAATGAACAGACGATCTGTCATTCTCCCATCAAAGAACCGGAAACTGTGTGTTTACACACACAGATCCTGGTTCTCCATGTGTCAGCAGCGATCGTGGGAGCCCGGCGGTGATTGCGACCACTGGGCACTCGCATTGGCTCTGGGGGTGAGCAGTGGGCACGCACGCCTCCGGCGGCGTGTGTGCACCTCTAATGGCCACAGGGCCAAAACGACGTTACATAACATTGTTTCGCCCAGCTGTGCCATTCTGCTGCAGTAAATTTCATTGCTTCAGCCAATCAGGGCTACCATTGCACTGTGTGCCAGCGAAGTGCTTTGTGGTCGTTCGGCGGGCTGAGCAAATGGTCAAACCCCCTGATAATTTGGGTGTCCGTCGAATGGGTGAACAGCCAATGTTCGCCCCGAACTCATGCTGGGGCCAAACTGTTAACCCAAGTCTAGCCATATCTAGTGTACCACACAGAGTGCAGTGGTCATGAATATGCCATACATAGGCGTGCGCACAGAGTGTGCCAGATGTGCCTGGGCATACCCTTATCACCCCGTCACCCTATGACCCTGTATATGACATACCCCTGACCACTGCACTTTGTATGCTGGGCTGTATATTACATACTCCTGACCACTGCACTCTATACATGGGCTGTATATTACATACTCCTGACCACTGCACTCTATACATGGTGTAGAATTCGATAATAATTGTAGAAAACGATATTCCACTACAGCCTACGTATTATCTCATCTATGTATCAATCCTTTGTCTAGTCCCTGTAGATTAATTGGTCTTGTTAAAACTATGAGCGCATGCTACTGTTAGTATCGAAATAATACATTTAGTTATGAAACCAAACTCACGGCTTAAGAATAATCAAATCGTATTTATTTCCCAAGGAAATAAGAAAGCTAACGTGTATTAAAAGGGGTTACAAAATTACATAACATACAGCAAGACTACAGTACAATGATATACAGTACAGTTACAATACAATACAATGGTTTACTTAACACATCCTTCCTGGCTGGTCTCCTGATGGAAAAGAGTAATGTCCACATGGTTAGGCCTCAAAGATGGCCGCTGAGTAGAGAGACATCTTCATGACATGCTTTCCTCAACAAGCCTACAGACACAGAGAGAAAAAGCTCTCTGCTACAATCCCTTTTACCACACTCACTCATTCAAATCTCCCCCCCCCCCCCTTGCCAATCCCATTTGCTTTGCATCCAATGAACACCAGAAGAGGTAATCCAGGAAGCATACTGTATTCTCCACTTAGGGGCAGTGTCTCTATTAGCCTGGAGCCGTCTTCACCGCAGGTGGGCCTGAGCCAAGCCATTGCTCCTCTGAATACACTCCTAAGCTTTTGGTGTGTTTTCCAACCTGGCTACATTCCAATCAGGGGAGTGCATTCTGTTCTCAAGAAGGTATTGGAAGTGAATCGCAGAAATATTACATGAGTTCATATTGAATCCAACACATGGGCTGTATATTACATACCCCTGACCACTGCACTCTATATATGGGCTGTATATTACATACTCCTGACCACTGCACTCTATACATGGGCTGTATATTACATACTCCTGACCACTGCACTCTATACATGGGCTGTATACTACATATCCCTGATCACTGCACTCTATACATGGGCTGTATACTACATATCCCTGACCACTGCACTCTATACATGGGCTGTATATTAGGGTGACCACCTAATGTAATTACAAGGACTGTGCCCTATAGTACCCGAGTACAATGTTACATTTTTATGTCACTGACTCTGATGGAGGTTCCACTGTGTTGGTTTTATTGGTCAGACCAATTCTATATATATTACATGTACACATTTATTATATACATATAAAGGTTTCATTTCTTCCACAGCACAATGTTCTCCTCCAACAATACCAAACATGAAACCTAATTCTGTGGACAATCGGTATTATAATAAATATGAAGATATAACAGTACGGTGTCAGCCTGGATATTATCCATCATCATCTACAATGAGATGTGAGAACCCCCGCTCCTCCTGGGAGTGGACTCCCACTGTTACCTGTATAGGTGAGTACTATTAATCACTTTAATGTTAATTCAAGTCAATTTAATTGATTTACTAAAGACAAAGAGGTTGTCCACTTTGCTAGGGAATTTTCACTTTGCTCAGGCTACCTTTACACTGGAGGCATTTTTCAGGCACTTTTGGGCTAAAAGTAGCACCTGAAAAACGCCTCTCAAGCCACCCCATAGTGAGACCCCGAGTGCTTTCACATTGGGGCGGTGCGCTTGCAGGACGGGAAAAAAAGTCCTGCAAGCAGCATCTTTGGGGCGGTGCGGGAGCGATGTGTACAGCACTTCTAAACTGGCCCCCTGCCCATTGAAATGAATGGGCACCGCTGCCGAAGCACCTGCAAAGCTTTTCAGGCACTTTTAACCCTTTTTTGGCCGCTAGCTGGTGGAAATAGGCCGCTAAAACAATGGTAGAGTGCTGCTAAAACTAGCGGCGATTTACCACCGACGCCCCCCGCCCCAGTGTGAAAGTGCCCTTAGTGAATGAGGCAGAGCTTTTCTGGCTGCCATCATCCAATCAAGTTCAAGCAAAAATACTGCATTTTTCCTGCAGGTGATTGGTTCGTCTTTGCAAACCCGGTTGTCAACACATTCTCCAAGCTAAGAGAAAATTCTCCTGCAAAGTGAACAACCCAGTTTTCCTTTAGTAAATAAACCCCCATTGTCTGCAGACAGTCTGTTTAATACAAGGCCAAATATCTGTACGTTCCTCAGTGTTGGTGAACACAGGGCCGATCCGTCACGGGGTGCACGGGGTGCAGTGCACCCAGGCGCCACAGAGGTGGGGGCGCCAGAAATATTTCTGCACCCAGGTGTCTGTGACCCTAGGATCGGCCCTGGGTGAACATGTAATCCTTTACACCTTGTACAGATGTATATAGACTTTGAGAACAAAATGAGGACATGATGAATACAACACCAAAATATCAGTCATACAGCCTCTCCCCTTCCTAAGGTATAGAGGTCTGATCACCTTTTTATCTAAAATAAGGCACTTTTCCGAAAAATAATCCACAAAGACCAGTTAAAGCGTAACTAATCCCAAGAACACAAATGTAATAGTTTACCAGTCCTTAGATGTGGTGGTTGCATTTGTTTTCTTATTTTAGAATAAGAACATTTTCTGTAAGTACAGAAGCAAACAAACACATTGATACAGACAGAAATCCAATGCCCCTATAACTTCCTGTAAGGGAAAGGAAGCAGGAGAGCAACCTTTGGTGACAACACTGTCACTATTTCAGATTATTCATAAAGCAGCCCATAAATTGAACCCGGACCACTTCAATCATCACTTATCTTCTTATCACCCCCCCCCCCCCCCAGTGTAACCTGAAAATACAGAGAGATTGGATTAGTAAAATTGTGACAAAGAAAACTGAGACAATAAGGAGAAATGCTCAGTCTATATCCTCTTCAATGAGAATAAAATTATAATTTAAAGCGCAGTTCCAGACACAGTTTTTTTTTCAGGCACCCAATCCTAATGCATTAATAACACAAATAACGTTTATATATGTTTGCTAGTGGATGTGAATTTTATCTTTATTTTATACTTACTGTAGCGCGGGTATCCTTGCCTACTGAATTGTATTAACATTTATAACAAAAGTCTATGGACATTTCTACGGCTTAGTATTTGGCGCCATCTAGCGGACAAACACAGATAGTGGACTTAAGTGATTTTTGCTTTCACAAAGCACTAAGCTGTTTACAGGAAGTGACTGTTATTTACTTTGAGAGTTGACCTTTTTACCCAGGATGCCAGGTGACCTACCCATTGACACCCTCTCTGACAGTGCATGCTGGGTAGGACATAAAAGGAGCCCAATCGGCCATCTTAGGTCGATTGGGAACGCATGGCCTGCCTATGAGGACTTGTGAGGAGGCCTCCCGGAGGAAGCGGCCTACAGCCATTGTGGAGCGCAACCCCGCTCGATTGTGTGAGTGACCTGATGGTGCCAGAGACACAGTGACTAAATTGGGAAGATCCAGAGACACTCGTTTGAGCATCGGAAGACCTGGTTCACCCAGCAGAGCGGAATGGAGTGACGAAGCCGGCTGACACAGAAGCAAGCTGCAATCACCGGAACAAGTCTACCATACAGAGCTCCGATCCAGTTGGTTAGCGGGTTGAGGCCCACAGTTTATTGACTTTTGCACCTAGTCAGACTTATACACAGGCCTCGCTGGGATTTATAGTCCTACGGAGGAGGAGTATAGCAACTGACACTAGGCAGGCATAAGGCCTATCTGCTTTTGCATCTCAAGCCTTGTATCATAGTTATTGAAGTTATACCAGGATCATCTTTAACTCAACTTGAATTACTTTAACCCTTGGATTACAAATCACAAGGAATTATCCTAGCTAGCAAAGACAAGAAGACTAAAGACTGAGTACTTTCAGTGAGATCTCACGCATAGCTATAAAAGTAGGGGGAGCTCCCGTGTATCTATATTGTTTATAATTGTTTTATTCATTGTAGTGTCATTCTATGTTGGGATGGCAGCACAATTATTGTAATCACCTGTTTGCCAATACTTGTAGTAAAATATACCTTTTTTTTTAATATTTAATCTTTATTTCATTTTCCACTTTACAAACACAGCATAATAATACAAAAAGAACATTATAAAAGAGAGAGAATTCATCAGTATTACAGCATTTTACTTTCCATGGTTTCTTCTCTATCCTATTCCCAGTGTTTCTACTAGAATAACCAGTTTTTGCCCCTTTTTAACCCTTCCTCTCCCTTCATCCCTCCCGTAGTACATACACACTTCTTTACCTCGTTATTCTACTGCCTTCTTGATTTTATACTTTCCGTGACGGATATAAAAGGATCTATAATAGAGTTTATTTTCCTCTTCTGCCTAGTCCATGGGGTATCCCATCTCATTTGCCCAGGGGCTCCAAATTTTCTCAAACTCCTTTAGATTTCCCCTTTGTATATATACTGTCTTCTCTCTCCAAATTAATTCGGTGATGACCTATAATAAGCCCTATTTATCAGCATTAAATGTGAAATCCTTTGTGAGGGGGAAACCGTTATCACTGGTCCCAGTTCCATTATTCTTCGCCACTGCTCCCCAGAAACCTCCCCTATATCCTCTTCCCACTTTCTTTTGGTCTAATGAATCAAGGGCCTTATTGGAGTTATTTACTGAAATAAACCCTTGGGACTTATCTGTTTTAAATACCCTCTGGAGTAAGGGGGTTTTATCCCACTCTGGCATAGACGTGCCAAACTGGGCTGACAGAGCATGTCTCAACTGAAGATATCTATAAAAAGTATGTTGCGGCAAGTCATATTCCCTTTTTAAATCCGAAAATTATTTTAAAACATTTTCATCATATAAATGAATCAGTCTGGTTATGCCCTGCCTTTCCCAGGTTTTGATCTTCCCTATTAACAGTACTTCCTGTAAATTTTTATTATCCCACAGTGGTGTATTTTCTGATATTCCTGTATAACCCATTATCATTTTTACCGTTTTCCATACCTTACCCACCATGCTTGTAATAGGGCTTGTACACTGAAATGAATCAGCCTCAAGTACATCCATCAATATTTCATGCGGGGCTCCTATCATCATTATCCTACCATTTAAATTTCCTTTGCCCCTCGGGTCAGATCCCGCCAAATGCTGCAGCTGCGCCGCCAAGTAATAGCTCCTAGGGTGGGGTACTGCCCAACCCCCCTTCTCCTTCCCCTTCTCCTTCGGTAATTGTAATGTCTGGAGCCGGATCCTTGCTTGGCCTCCTCTCCATATTAACTCCCGGAAGAGGGTCTCAAATTTCTTAAACCACTTTTTACAGCTCCGATTTCCCCCAATTTATGACTACCCCCGTGAAACTTCCAAAATCTTCTACCAGTGTAATTGCCTTCCTAAGGGATTGGTCAGTGTCTCCTAGGAACAGGAGAACATCGTCTGCATAAAGTGCAATTTTATCCTCTTATCCTCCCTTCCTCTTAAACCCTTTTTTCTCGGGGCTTGACCTGACTACTGCTGCCAGTGGTTCCATAGCAAGTGCAAAGAGCAGAGGGGACAGCGGGCACCCTTGTCTCGTCACCCTGCTCATTTCTATCCTTTCCGAGTGACCGCTGTTCACCCTTACCCTTGCACTAGGGGCTTGATACATCATTTTAATCCATCCAATAAAAGAAGGTCCAAACCCAAATTTCCTCAGAACACACCAAAGTTATTCCCACTCTAGGCTATCAAAAGCCTTAGTTACATCCAGGGATAGAATAGCTCTTGACCCCTCCCCTACTGGTGTCGTCTGGATATTCAGAAATGGCCTTCTAATATTCATACTGGTAGATCTTCCTGTGATAAATCCCGTTTGAGCTGAGTGTACAAGTTTTGTGACAATTTTATTCAGCCTATTTGATAGCACCTTTGCTAGGATTTTGACATCCGAACAAAGTAGGGATATCGGTCTATAAGAAGCCACCTCCAATGGGTCCTTTCCTTCCTTGGGTATTACGATAATAATTGCTTCCGTCATCGAGACAGGCAACTCACCCTTTTCCACTACAGCCCTTAGTGTTTTATATAACTCTGGTAACAAGATCCCTCCGTATTGTTTAGATGTTTCCACCGGTAGACCAACAGGTCCCGGTGATTTTTGGTTAGCCATCTCAAGAACCGCCTGCTGCAACTCTCCCAAAGTTATCGGGGCCTTCAGATCTTCCCTAACCCTAACCCTAAGTGTCACCATTTCCACCCGCTCCAGGAAGTTTCTCATTTTCCCTCCTTCCCCTTGTCCTTGTGACCAGTACAGTTCCCTATAGAAGGCTTCAAAGGTCTCTACTGTCTCCTCCCCACATGTAGAAATTGCCCCATTCACAGTTCTAATCATAGGGATAGCCGATTGGGGGGAATTCGTTTTCACCAGCTGGGCCAGCATTTTACCTACCCCTTCCCCCTCCCCAAAATAGCGTCGTCTCCGGGATAGCTGCTTATTCTCTTCCTTTTTTATAGTTGCTATCTTATATCCCTGATGTCTATTTAGCCATATTTTTTGTTTCTCTGGGGTTGGGTTTTTTATATAATCATTTTCTGCTTCTATCAGCTCCTTCCTAATACTTTCCTCCCAGATCCTGGATTTTTGTTTAATTCTTGCCACCTGCTGAATCAGAATCCCTCTAAGGAAAGCCTTAAGAGCATCCCATGTTACGCCAACTGGGGCTGTACCCGTATTAAACTCTATAAACTCTTGTACTTTTAATAGAACCTCCTCCACATCCTTCATCAATACAAACCAAAATGGGCTTATTTTCCATCCGCCTTGTATTCTTCCCCCACCCAGACTTACTGTCACCATCAAAAGAGAATGATCCGAAACCCCTCTAGGCATATATGCAATACTTTTAACAACTTGTGACATTTTTACATTTCCCAGGGCCATGTCTATTCTGGAGAGGGTGGGAAAGGATCCCGAGAAGCAAGAGTATTGCTTAACATTTAAATTCCTCTCTCTCCACAAATCCATTAGCCCTATTTCCTTCAAGAAATGGCTCAACCGAGTTGCCCCCAGGTTTCCTGATCGGTTTCTGGGGGGGAAATCTGTCGATCCCCTCATCAAGGACTTCATTAAAATCCCCAACCATTATAACCGGTATATCTTCCTTATCTTCAATGAATTTCATAAATTTATACACAACCTCCATCTTGAACGGGGGCGGTATGTATACATTTGCCAGAACTTAACTTATATCCTCCAAAACGCAGTACAAAAAAACTCGAGACCCACCTCTTCTAAATATGGCATTACAACAAGAGCAGACAAGCGCCTTGAGGCGATTCAGTTCGCATTTGCAGCGCTATACAAATCATTCATTCATTCATTCATTCAATTCATCAATACTGACCTGCCTGCAGGAGAAACTTACCCCAGATCTTATCATCACACTCACCCCCCTATAATAGGACGTGTGAGTCGAATGATACAGAGTTTGATACTTCCTATTTTTTAATTGAGATATGGATGTTTTCGTTAAATGTGTCTCCTGCAGGCAGGCCAGACCAACACCAAACATCTCCAGCATAGAGAAGACTGCTGCCTTTTTAATCGGGCTGCCCAGACCTCTTACATTCCATGAGCCTATGTTAATTGTTTTAACTTGCATCATCAAGAAAAAAACAGACCAAGATAAAACATGTATCTATATAGAAAGAAAAAAAAACAGCAACCCTATACCATTGTCATACATAGAACAAATCCAAGTGTATTTTGTTTTCCTATAATACCTTTGCGTGTATATTTCCCTTTTAAAGTGCTTACTACTATTTGAGCTATTATCTGTTCATCAATCGTGCAATATTCCTCCTTAATCATTTTATGAAGTGTTTCATACCGTGTTTTATTTTCCCCCTTTCCCTCCCCCCCTTCCCAATCACCCCCCCCCCCCCCCTTCCCTCCACCTATCAAGGTGTTCCCTAAGGGAATTTGACGTGACCATCTCATACACCACTCTATTACCTATCTGTTTCAACCCTCTCTTGGTGCCTCTTCAGCTATCTCCTGTGTTTTAAGAATCAGCGACAACAAAAAAAACAAAAAAACAAAAACAAAATTCCATATTAAATCACTCCGCTCCCTCATTATTCCTCTGCAAGGTCCCCTTATTGGCTTCCAACCATAGTGTCACTCCAGCCGGGGAATCAAAGATCTGAGTCCCACCCAGTGCTGTCACCCGCAGCCGTGCTGGGTATAAAAGTGCATATATAATCTTGTATGACCGTAAAGTTCGTTTAACTTCCAGGAATTCTGCTCTGCGTCTCTGCAGGTCAGGAGAGTAATCCGGATAGAGTGAAATCTTCATGCCATTGAAAAGAACATCTCCCATCTTTCTCGCTTGCGCATCAATGTTACTTTATCATTGTAATTAAAACATTTCATCAATAATGGTCTAGGACGGCCCCCAGGAGGGGGTGCTCTGAAAGGAACTCGATGGGCCCGTTCTATTGAAAAATAAGGTGAAAAACTTTCCCTTCCAAAAAGTTCTATAAGCCAAGTTTCCAAGAACTTTACAGGATCAGGGCCTTCTCTTTTCTCAGGAAGCCCCATCATCCTAATATTATCCCTTCAAAGCCTATTTTCTATTTCATCCATCTTGGAAGCATGGCTGCTCAGTTGTTTTCCCATATATCTAGCCTCATGCTGTAATGGATGTACATCATCTTCCAGCTGACTTATCCTTGCTTCCAATGCTGTCACTCTTTCTGCTGCTTTTTGCATATCTTGTCTGATCAATAATAATTCCTCCTTCATCCCTTTTAACTGATCACATAGCTCACCCAGAGAGACTTTACAGACATTTACCACTTGGAAGACGTCTTTTAACGCTGGGCCCTCCTCACCAAGGGGGTTAGTATTAGGAACTGCCACTTGTTCATTTTGAGCTGGCCCTTGATTTTTATTGCTTACATTCTTTTGAACAGGTGCCGTCACCCTAGTTGTAGGAAGTTGGCCTTGGCTTTTTCTATCCCCAGCGGCCCCCTGTGGTGCTTTTACCTGTGCTTGTGTCTGTATTTGTTGTACCTGTTGTACCAACTGCCCTCCCTTTGTTGGAGTCTGTCCTGGGGTATGAACATAATGTTCTAATTTTGCTGCAGCAGCTGATGCCATCTGGATGTTTTTTTCCTTTTCTTTTGAGGAGCAAAGTTGTTGCGTCCCCACACTTTCCTGCAGTGGCGGAATTATAGGGGTCGCCGAGATCGCCATGGCAACCGGGCTCCTTGCTGCAGGGGGCCCTTGAGGGTCCCCTGTACTCTTTAAAAGGAGGGGAGGCTGAGACGAGCTCCCCGATCGTCAGCCGAACTGTAATCAGCATTTTGCAGGAAGCTCGTCTTCACATACCTAAAGTGAAAGCAGTGTGTGCTGTGCTGTGCTCTTTGTCTCCCCCTACAGTGCAGTACCCATCAGGAAGAAGGTAAATGTCTGCCGTTTTTTTTAATAAAACTATCTACTGTATGTGTGTTTATATATGTGTGCATGCATGTGTGTGGGGGTGTGCATGCATGTGTCTGTGGGGGGGGGGGGTGTGCATGTGTGTGCATGCATGTGTGTGTGGGGAGGTGTGCATGTGTGTGTGTGTGCATGCATGTGTGGGGGGTGTGCATGTGTGAGTGTGTGTGTGTGTGTGCATGCATGTGTGTGGGGGTGTGCATGCACGCATGCATGTGTGTGTGTGTGTGTGTGTGTGTGTGTGCATGCATGTGTGTGTGGGGGGGTGCATGTGTGTGTGTGTGCATGCATGTGTGTGTGGGGGGGTGCATGTGTGTGTGTGAATGCATGTGTGTGTGTGTGGGGGGAGTGTGCATGCATGTGTGTGGGGGGGGGTGTGCATGCATGTGTGGGTGTGGGGGGGTGCATGCATGTGTGTGTGGGTGTGCATGCATGTGTGTGGGTGTGCGAGCGGGCGGTGGGGATTCACAGTGGCAGCATTTGGGACACCGGCAGCATTTAATGAGCACACCGGCAGCATTTGATGGGCACAGTGGTGGCATTTGATGGTACAGTGGCGGCATTTGATGGGCACAGTGGCGGCATTTGATGGCACAGTGGCAGCATTTGATGGGCACAGTGGCGGCATTTGATGGCACAGTGGCAGCATTTGATGGGCACAGTGGCGACATTTGATGCTACAGTGGTGGCGTTTGATGGTACAGTGGCTGCAATTGATGGCACAGTAGCTGCAATTGATGGGCACAGTGGCAGCATTTGATGGGCACAGTGGCGACATTTGATGGCACAGTGGTGGCGTTTGATGGTACAGTGGCTGCAAATGATGTTTTTATTTGTGAATTTTTCAGTTTGCTTGTGCCCCCCCCCTAAAAATTTTGAGCACCAGCTGTCACTGGTTTATATGTGCATTTATATAGATAGATAGATAGATAGTGTGTGTGTGTTTTTATATAAAAATTAAGAAATCGGTTCCTTTATATGCAGCCACCCACTTGTGACTGGGCCCTGGTGTTCCAACATCGGGCTCGGAGTAAAGAGCTTTGTCCGGAGGTCGTGGGGGGGGGGGGCCTCCATGGTTTCTTGCATCGGGGCCCTGAGGGTTCTAGTTTCACCACTGCTTTCCTGCTGTACCTGTTCTTCTCCTGTACGCCTTGACATAGCTCTAGAGGATTTTAATGTTACCTCAGTATCTCCTCCCTGACCCTGTGAAGGAGGAGAAGGGACAGAATATTTTCCACTATGTTGCGTACTGAGATTCCAAAATTAAAAAAAAAAAATATATAAAATTTCTATATGCCAAGGTTTTATTTGAAATTAATAGTTCAATGCTGGTATTCCCCCCCCCCCCCAAAAAAAAATGAGGAAATCCCCTTTTCCCTTCCTTCTTTTTCCTCCTTAGACTGGGGTGCAGAGTGCTATTTGCAAATAAACATATGCAGCTGTTCCTCAGATCCACCTATGTTTAATTATGTAGTAGGTGAAAAAGATATGTGTTTTCATGGAAGACCCCCCAAAAAAAAAAAGGAAAAAGACTTTCTCTTCCTTGACTTTTTGACGGGGGTACTGAGTGCTATTTGCCGGTAAGTATGTACAGCTTTTTTCAGAACTGCCTATGCTTTATTGTACAGCAAAGAAAGCCACTGTTTATCATGTAGCATGTGCCACTATTTTCAGATCCACCTGTTTTTTCTTATGTAGCAGATGAGGTCATTTTTATATTCTATCTAGATCTAGATCACTTGTGGGCCCAAAAAAAAAAAAAAAAGACCACCGCTTTCCCTTTCTTTCCTTTTTTTCCTTAGACAAGGGTGCCAAGTTTTACTTTACCAGTAATCATATACAGTTGTTTTTATATCCACCTGTGTTTAATTGTGTAGGAAGTGGAATGATATTCATGTTCATGGCAAGCCCACAGGCCCAATAATATGCTGTTTTATCACCAAATGTCCTCAGACATCACAGGGACCCAGTCGTTTCATTTCCAGCTTAAACTTAAATCCAAAGTTTCTACGGCATGGAGTCCAACATAAAATACATTGCAATATGGAGCTTAATATCCTTAATATCTTCAATATTCTTGGCACCAAGCTGCATAGACGACAATGATAGCAAACAGGAATAAGGAAAGAGCTGACCTGTATTTCTTTCATCCAAGGTAAACAAACTTTTATGCTCAGCCAGCGCCACTTATTCTCCCGGTCCGAACCGACTCCTATTGCTGGATACACACAGGTTTTGCTGCTACTTTCCTACGTGGGTTTCCATGGGTTCCAAGTAGGGGGCACTTCTCCGGGCTGGTATTTTTACCTCCGGGGTCTCAGGACCAGCCGCCCGGCCTGCTCAGCGTGCACTGTGCGTTCGCCCACTCGCAATGTCCCGCCGTCAACTTCCGGCTCTCACTCCGCTTTCAGTAGCCTTCGGAAATGCTCGGCAACGCTCGGGAATACTCGGCAGACCACGGTAATTCAGCCGCTCACAATAAGCTTCATTCAGATTGTGCTACTTTAGCATCCTCCGCACACCCCGTCTCCTAATTTACTGCACACCAGCATATTCATTGCATATTCATTGCAGGGAGAGAGCATGGAGACAGCCAGCTCACATCCACTCTCACACTTGCATGCCTCTCCCACTCACATCCGGTCACTCCCCCCTAGTAAAATATACCTTGGTTCCCCGTTGTGTGGAGTATTGTTTTCTCCCAGCAGGTGGAGCCAGTGGATCCTGAAGTGACAATACAGGTATAGTGTGTTATATTATATTGTGCTGTATTGAATTGCACCACAGCTGTGTCAAGGGGACTGAGCCAAGTTAGTGGGGTTTATTAGCAGAGTGCAGGCCCAAATCAAATGCTATTTAGTAAATCCTCTTCTGGCCATTGTCATGATGATTGTGGGCATGTGAAGCCAAATCGCAACCTCTTCCAGAATTACCGATAGAGAGGTGCATGCTGGGTTACCAGCATGCACCTCTCAATATCGTGCATGCATGATGCTTCCTCTGTCGCCCGGGCGACGACGGAGAAAGTTCCCGCCCCATTGTTATGGCAACCGCCTTAAATCACATAATTTCCTGTCGTGAAATAACGCAATTTTTGCTCACGGTACTGCCCACTGACTCCTGGGAAATGATGACTCACATTTCCCAGGAGCACAGTCAAGGAAGGAAGTGATGAGGAGCGCCGCGGACCAGGGAGTGGCAGATTAGGAGCCACTACATAGCAACAGGGGATTTCTGGTAAATATAAAAAAAATTCCCCCCAAATGTTTATTAATACTATTATAGGTCTGTGAATATGCAAAAAAAAGGATGGAACTCCACTTTAAGGATCTCCTGATGGATATGTAACCTTAGGTAAGATGATACCTAAACCTGCAGTCATCATTCTGGTATAACCACTCAAAGTCCAGCAACATACCAGTGCGTCGCTGGTCCTTGTTGGGCATATATTGTAATGTTCTTTTTTTTCATGCAGCCTGTGGTCAGCCCACAGGCTGCATGAAAAAAAGAACATTACAATATATGCCCAACAAGGACCAGCGACGCACTGGTATGTTGCTGGACTTTGAGTGGTTATACCAGAATGATGACTGCAGGTTTAGGTATCATCTTACCTAAGGTTACATATCCATCAGGAGATCCTTAAAGTGGAGTTCCATCCTTTTTTTGCATGGATCCTTCCTTAAATTCCAGGAAGAGATCATCACAGCCCTTCTTTTTCCAGATGGTGCTGTGCCCCAACGGCACAATGTAAATGCTGTGAGCCGGCTGCATGAGAGGCATTTTCTGTATAACCTTCTGTATAACCTCCCTGAATGAATGAATGAATGAATAACTTGTATAGCGCTACAATGCGAACTGAATCGCCTCAAGGCGCTGTATTGGCGATTGGTTATCAAGCTTCTAGAAGAGGTAGGTCTTGAGTTTCTTCCTGAAGGCCAGATGGTTTTCTTCCATGCGGATGTCGGTTGGTAGAGCGTTCCATAGCCGTGGTCCCTGGACAGCGAATCTCCGTTCCCCCTTTGATTTGTAGCGGGATTTAGGAATGAGGAGCAGATTTTGATTAGCCGATCGAAGACTGCGATTCGGTGTGTAGTGTTTTATTTTCTCGCAAAGGTATTGCGGAGCGTTTCCATGTGTGCATTTGTGGGTGAGGCAGAGGGTCTTGAATGCGACCCGATTCTTTACGGTTAGCCAATGTAGGTTCCTCAGGGAAGGGGAGATGGATTCCCAGGGTTTTTTCCCTGTTATCAGTCTTGCCGCCGTGTTTTGGATAAGTTGTAAGCGCGCAAGTTGATATTGGGGTAATCCTATGTAAAGGGAGTTAGCGTAATCCAGTCGAGAATTGATGACTGTTCCAACTACCACTGCTTTGTCCTCCTTTGGAATGAAGGGGATGAGTCTGCGTAGCAGGCGGAGCAGATAGTGTGATCCACTGACTACTGCTCCTATTTGGGCATCCATTGACATTTCTGAGTCAAAAATTACTCCGAGACTCTTGGCCTTGGTCCTAGTGGTGATGGTCCGTCCAAAGATGGTAGGAGGTGTCCAAGGGATCTTGGTTCGGGGGTTATGATTTGCATGTAGAATAAGAAGTTCTGTTTTTGATTCATTTAGTTTGAGGGAGCTAGTAGTCATCCAGTCGTCTATCATCGTGAGGCATTTTCCTAATTGCTGATGATGGTCTTTTTGTCCGGTGATACGAAAATATAATTGAGTGTCGTCGGCGTACGAGTGGAAGCACAAGTCTGATCTTCTGATGATGTTGAGGAGTGGGCGAATGTAGATGTTGAAGAGCACCGGCGACAGGGGTGATCCTTGAGGGACTCCACAGGAGATTGCCCGGGTTTCAGATGTGAAGGGTCCTAGTTTCACCGTCTGAGAGCGATTTCCTAAGAAGGATCCGAACCATTGTAGATCTGAGCCGGTGACTCCTGCTACTTCTGTAAGGCGGATGAGTAGCGTATTGTGGTCCACAGTATCAAAGGCTGCACTGAGGTCCAACAGTATCAGGAGACACGATTCTCCGTCATCCGCTGCTTCGAGGGCATCATCCCAAATTTTCAGGAGTGCGGTTTCTGTCCCATGGCCTGGGCGGAATCCTGATTGTAACGGATCCAGGAGTGTGTGTGTGTCCAGGTGGCGTTGTATCTGTTGTACTACCGCTTTCTCCAAAATCTTGGAAATGTTGTTCAAGCTTGTTATCGGTCTGCGATGGTTGGGGTCCCGGGGGTCGAGGTTGGGTTTTTTTAGCAGGGGTTTGATAATGCCTTGTTTGAGGGCGCCTGGAACAATCCCTTCTTTGAACGATTGATTTATGAGGTGCGTTATGGTGGGAGCCAGGATGTCGGAGCATTCTTTCAGGAGTTTTGTGGGGATGATGTCAATAGACGATGTGCTGTCTCTGAGATTTTTGATGATGTTTTTAGTGGTATCCGTGGTGATTGGGATCAGAGAAAACTTTGGTGGTTGTGAGATGTTTGTGTCGATATCGACTTTTTGCTCTGGTTGCCTGCCGTCCGATGTCTTTTTCTGATCAATTGTTTTCCTAATGTTGACGATTTTATTGATGAAAAAGTCTGATAATTCATTGCAGAAATCTTGGGTTTCATTAGCGGGGGGCTCTAAGCATGCCGGGTTCATCGACTGAGCAACTATTTTAAAAAGTTCCCGGGGCCGATTTAAGGCCGCTGAGATGGTATTTGAGAAATAATCTTTTTTTGCTTTGAAGATTGCCTTCTGATAATTCTGTGTCAGCCCTTTGTATTTAGTGTGATTTCCCTTGGTGGGATTTATTCTCCATGCTCTTTCGGCTCTTCTGCGTTCTTGCTTGAGTAGCGTGAGCGAGCTGTGGAACCATCCTGCGTTTTTCCTCTTGATGAGTGTTCTGCGTTTTGGAGCCACTGAGTCTGCTGATTGTCGTAATACATTGTTTAGGGAGCTGAGAGTTTGCTCCGATGAGAGGGTTAAATTCAGAGTTGCTACTTTGTTTGATAAGGTTGTTTTGAAGGAATCGGAGTGCAGTTTTTTCTGCGATCTGGTCCAATGCGTCGTTGTTGCAGGTTTCTGGTTTTGGTGGGTGATGTTGGTGGAGATTTTGAATTTGATGGCGTGGTGATCCGTCCATGGTAGTGGTATGTTGTCTACTGTGTTGATGTCCAGATTTTGTTTGAAGATGAGGTCCAGAGTGTGTCCTGATCCGTGTGTGGGGGTCTTTATCAGTTGCTGGAGACCCAGTTCTTCCAGTTGGCTGATGCAGGCGGTCGCGATAGGGTCTTGGGTAGAGTTTGCCCAGAGGTTGAAGTCTCCAAGTACCAGGAGGTTTTTGGATTTCAGTGTGTGTATTGAGATAAACTCCGTGAGGGGTGTAAGCAGCTTGGTCTTTGGTCCTGGTGGTCTGTAGCAAAGTAGAATGTGGGTGGTGTCATGGGGTGTTGATTGAAGATGTAGGGTCAATGTTTCCATAAAAGGCACTGGGTTCTGTGAGATTGGTTTGGTGAGCGCCAGGTGCGATTTAAAAATCACTGCTAGGCCTCCTCCTTTTTTTCCTATCCGATGTTCGGTTAGGATCCTGTAGTTCTCCGGTACCAATTCGGTGAGGATGGTGTTGCAGTCGGGGGTTAGCCAGCTTTCCGTGATGAAGAGGCAGTCTATATTGTTTTCGGTGATGAAGTCGTGTACTTCTAGTCTGTGTTTGGCTGCAGATCTGGTGTTGATCATGGCGCATGTTAATTGTTGTGGTTGGGTTGGTATCTTCCTGTTTTTGCTGGTTGATTGTAGGTCGGTCTTTAATAGACATTCTTTTCGTAGAATTTTTTGAATGGGAGCTGGCAATGTTGCGGTGGAATTTCTTAGTCTGTGGAGGGCTTCTGCTGAATATTTAAGGTAGCACATGGCCAGAGGATGAAGCTGATGGTCCTGGGATGACTGAGCTGATGATCCGGATCCGGGTCAGTCCTGTTATCAGTCTAGGTATCAGACTTGCCGCCGCATAGACTAAAGCCAGCAAGTTGATCGTGTGGTGCCCTATGTGTGAAGATGCTGATCCTGATCCGGGTTTGTCCTGTTATCAGTCCGGGCATCAAACTTGCCGCCGCGTAGACTAAAGCCAGCAAGTTGATTGTGTGGAGCCCTGTGTGTGAGGACTTGGCTTGGTTGGGTGGTAGGTTCCTGGCTGTTCCGGCTGCCTCTGCTTGTCGCGAGGGATCCTGGACCAGACGAATGCTGCTGATGACAGCTGCGGTGTGTTGCTTAGCTGGAGCGAATAGTTCCTGTAGGGGTGATGGGGGCCTGTTGAACCTACTGCCCTCTCGTTGATCCAGAGGAAGGCAAAAAAACCCTCACTGTGCTAGCCAATTGCTCAGTGAGTGGAAAAAAAATTCCTTCCTGACCCCGAGCGGCGGTCGGACCGCAGTGCCCTGGATCAACTGCTAGTGGGGGGGGGGGGGGGGGGGGGATGGGGGATCCTGAAAGCTTACCTGTTAGGAGATAATCCCTGAAGCGCTTGCTGTGTTGCCTGGTGCGTCTGCGATGAAGTCCGGTTGCTGGGTAGGGGTGTGCTGAAGGGGGTGGGCACGCCGGCCTGCCGAAAGGAGGAAAGGATAAGCTGGGGGGTGGGATGAGGTGGGATGAGTCTCATCCGCAGCCGGTTTCTTCCTCGTCTATCGAACTAGAACCGAGGCGATGGCGGCTGTGGATGTATCCCCACCTGGGGGACTGACCTGTGGTGGAAGGAGTGCCCGAAGTATCTGCTGGGGGGTCCGGGAGGTCCTGGGGATGTCCTTGCAGTAGCTGGGTGTACCAAGATGGCCGCCGGCCTAGGCCCAATCTGCTGCCTGACCTGGCTCTGATGGCTCCCGGTTCAGCGGTGAGTGTTGCAGGGCTGGGGGGCTTGGAGGCAGGGGGGGGACTCGCCGCAGCCCAGTTGGACCAAAGAAGAGGGCTGAAGAGGCGATAGGGGAGGCGGATGGCCGGGACTAGGCCGAAGCCGGGGACTCTCCTATCAGCTGATGCCCGGAGGGCGGCAGTGGTCAGTGCAGGGGAGGTGAGGGGCCGGTTGGTTACAGGGGCCCACGGGAACCGCAGTGGGGTCCGGATGGGTGGGCACGGACTGGGGTCCTCCTAATAGGCGAGTGGGGAAGCAGATGATCGGCTTCGGCCGGGACTAGGCCGGAGCCGGGGGCTTGCCTGGCTGCTGATGCCCGATGGGCGGTTGCGGCCGGCGCGGAGAAGGGGCCAATGGGTTGCGGGGGACTTCGGGGCCTGCGGGATCCGCAGTGGGGTCGATGGATGAGGGCACTGGTTGGTCAGTGACACGGCGCCGGCCGGCTAGGCCAAAGCCGCGGTGTTTCCTGGAGGCCTACCCGGCGGGCAGGCTGCCTGGTGGGCTGCGGTGCGTGCGGCGGTGATGGATGCCGCGAGAAGGTGTGTGGGGGGCCGGGGGGGTCGTGTACCCGGTCCCCGTGCCTGAAGGGTGGGGGCCGGATGCCGGTACAAGGCTGATGGGGATCCAGGGAAGGCTGGAAGGCTGGAGGGCCTGAAAGGCCTGAACGGCCGGAGCTTAGGACGGAGCAGCTGGAGCTACTGACAGCACGTCAGCAGCACGTCAACACTGATCTGATCTGGTACCTCTACCCCTGGTACCTCTACCTAACGAGCCCCCCAAACACTTACACAGGGTCTTCAAAGATGCCAGCACATTTTTAGAGACCCAAACCTGGAACCTTTACAGTTACAAATAAAAGTGTAAAAAAATAAAATAAAAAAAAAGTGAAAAAAATATATATAAAATAAAAAAAAGCCAAAAATAGTTGTTATTTTCTTATTCTCCTCTGTCTATTGTTCTGCTTTGTTTTACTGTATTTTATGCTTAACCAACAATGTTTTTTCGTTACCATGTTTTATCATGTTTACTTTGCAGATATGTAATTCAAAACAAACAAAACAAGAGATTGAACGGTGGGTATGCCCACCATTAGAATACCACCCTGCATCCACCCACTTCTAATAATAGGCATACATGCACCGTTTTTTTTTTTAAATGTGGTGGTGAAATCACCTCCTACAGCGCTGGAGTGGCTGATTTGCATATCGTGAGAGCAAACTCTGTTGCTGTCAAAATAAATAAATCTGTGCTGCAGCTGAATGGCATACTTGAAAAGCAAATAATGGTAACAATAAAACATTAACTCAATAAAACAACTTTTTATTGCAATCTGTGCCTAAAGAATATATGCCGAAGCAATGCACCCCTGATGTTAGGGGCTAATCGCCCCTCCACCCCTGCCCCCATGCTTCGGCATTAATGCTCTTTTTTTTAAATGTGGTGGTGAAATCACCTCTTACAGCGTTGGAGTTGCTGATTTACTTATTATGATAGCAAACCCTGTTGCTGTCAAGATAAATAAATCAGTGCTGCGGCTGAATGGCATACCTGCAAAGAAAATAATGGTTAACAATAAAACACAGTAAACAATAAAGTATAAAAGAATTACATAGCTGCAAAGCAAACATGATAAAACATGGTAACGATAAAACATTGTCGGTTAAGCATAAAATACAGTAAAACAGAGCAGAACAATAGAACAAGAAAATAACAACTATTTTTGGCTTTTTTTTATTTTATATATATTTTTTTCACTTTTTTTTTAAATTTATTTTTTTACACTTTTATTTGTAACTGTAACTGTAAAGGTTCAAGGTTCGGGTCTCTAAAAATGCGCTGGCATCTTTGAAGACCCTGTGTAAGTGTTTGGGGGGCTCGTTAGGTAGAGGTACCAGGGAGGTTATACAGAAGGTTATACAGAAAATGCCTCTCATGCAGCCGGCTCACAGCATTTACATTGTGCAGTTGGGGCACAGCACCATCTGGAAAAAGAAGGGCTGTGATGATCTCTTCCTGGAATTTAAGGAAGGATCCAGTCTGTCCTGAAGCTTTGTATAGCACATAAGCGTTCAGCAGAGCCAATTGAAAAAAGTATACAGACACTTTTTTGTACCAGCGTCTGGCTCTATGGGCAATTAAGTACAGCGCCATCCTCCTTAAAGTCCACCTCTCCCATATTAAGGTTGTATTCGTGGACACAGAGGGGTTTCTCAACAACCCCAGTCGCCGTAGTAATTTGGACCGTCGTGTCTGCGTGAAGGGAGGACAGAACGAAAACATTCCGATTATCCCTCCACTTCACTGCGAGCAAATTATTACTTCTCAATTATTACTTCCCCGTTGGGGGAAGCCCTAGTGATTAGATCGCACAATGCCACATGTGCCAATTCCACCATTAAAAAAGTGACTAAAAAGTGGCACGCTCG
The DNA here is from genome assembly GCA_028564925.1 of Lithobates sylvaticus. Classification (NCBI taxonomy): domain Eukaryota; kingdom Metazoa; phylum Chordata; class Amphibia; order Anura; family Ranidae; genus Lithobates; species Lithobates sylvaticus. The sequence goes on along the minus strand of CM053026.1, from coordinate 777,386,417 downwards.
TGTAATAATTGTCCACGTACAAGTGTACCCCTTTCCAATTAAGGATGACACCAAGTCCCACACAATCTTACCAGCGCTCCCTATGTAGTAGACATGTGCGATTAGTTTCGTAACAAATTCGTACAAATTTTTTGAAATTCGCACAAATTTACGAATCCGTAGTACGAATTTTTTCGAATACGAATTCTGTACGGAATACGAAATTCCGTTTACGAATTTCGTCACCAAATTATTCGAATCTGACTACCAAATATCGAATTTCAACTAATATGAAAGAAATTATTATATCGGATATAACGAATGATTCGAATGATTCGTAAAACAAAGTGTCATTTTGCAGGAAAAATTACGTTTACGAATTTCAGCTCCAAATTATTCGAATCAAACTACCAATATCGAATTTCAACTAATTCGAAAGAAATTATTATAGCAGATATAACGAATGATTCGTAAAACAAAGTGTCATTTTTGCATGAAAAAAAGCAATTTAAAATCACTCGCGGCTATTGCCGGCTAATGAATTGTCTGCTCCGTAACACAGAGAACAGTCATTCATTGATTTAAAAAAAAAAAAAAGCGTGGGGGTCCCCCCAAATTCAATAACCAGGCCCTTCAGGTCTGCTATGGATATTAATAATTAATTAATTTAAAAAAAAATGACTCGGGGTCCCCCCTAAATATCCATACCAGACCCTTCAGGTCTGGGATGGATTTTAAGGGGAACCCCGGCCAAAAAAAAAAAAATGGCGTGGGGTCCCCCTCAAAATCCATACCAGACCCTTTATCCGAGCACGCAACCTGGCAGGCCGCAGGAAAAGAGGGGGGGACGAGAGCGCCCCCCCTCCTGAACCGTACCAGGCCACATGCCCTCAACATTGGGAGGGTGCTTTGGGGTCCCCCCAAAGCACCTTGTCCCCATGTTGATGAGGACAAGGGCCTCATCCCCACAACCCTGGCCATTGGTTGTTGGGGTCTGCGGGCGGGGGGCTTATCGGAATCTGGAAGCCCCCTTTAACAAAGGGGACCCCCAGATCCCAGCCCCCCCCCCTGTGTGAAATGGTAAGGGGGTACAAAAGTACCCCTACCATTTCACCAAAAAAGTGTCAAAAATGGTAAAAATGACAGGAGACGGTCTTTGACAATTCCTTTATTAAAATCTTCTTTCTTCTGGTCTTCCTCCTTCCTTTCTTCATCCTTCGGTTTCTTCATCTTCTCATCTTCTTCCGGCATCTTCTTCTATCTTCTTCTTCCATCTTCTTCTTCCTCCGATCCGCTTCTCCTTGCTCTGGTCTTCTCGTCCTTCTCGTCCTGCATCTTCTTCCATGGTGTCGGCGTCTCTTTTTGGGCCGCTCCCAATCACAATCACAGAGATTGTAGAGGAATGATCTGCCCCTGGAAGAATTCTGGGTCACTTTGAGCTAGATGGTGTCAGAAAGAAGAGGTGCCCTTCCATAATAGAGACTGTAGAGATATGATCTGCCTCTTGAAGAATTCTGAGTCCCTTTGAGCTAAGTGGTGTCGGGAGGAAGGGGTGACATTCTAAACAGATTGTAGAGGAATGATCTGCCCCTGGAAGGGTTCTGGGTCACTTTGAGCTGAGCAGTGTCAGGAGGAAGGGGTGACCTTCCATCACAGAGATTGTAGGGAATTGTCTGCCCCTTGAATAATTCTGGGTCACTTTGAGCAGGACGGTGCCAGTAGAAAGAAGTGACCTTCCCTCACAGAGATTGCAGAGGAATGATCTGCCCCTGGAAGGGTTCTGGGTCGCTTTGAGCTGAGTGGTGTCAGGAGGAAGGGGTGACATTCCTTTACAGAGATTGTAGAGGAATGATCTGCCCCTGGAAGGGTTCTGGGCCATTCTGATGGGATCAGTTGTATGGTGGATTTCAGTTCAGTGTCATTGCTGATTGCGTGTTCTCATTCCGACTTTTATCCTTCTCATTACAAACATACCAGTCAGATAATAAGAAGATCAAAATCTGTTTTCATACTTCATACTATTAAAGATAAATGCAATTCAGCAAATATATAGGAGAAATGTACTGTTTGTGTATAAAGATGAAACCTAAGAATCAACTGAATTCTAATTAATCTTCTCTTTGCAGGTCAACCCACATATTTCGTCCCAATACCTCCTAGACCCAATAAATTTGGTGTACTTGGTGATGGTTAGTATGTAATTTAAGTGGGGCTCTCTTCATAACTGACATGGCCTTCGTAATTCTGTTGGTGACACTCATCTTACCATCCAATGTGATTTTCAGATCCCCAGTAACTGCTCATTGTCTTCATGCCATGTCCTCCACCGGTGTCTGTCCCTGGAGAGGAGATCATTATCCAGGTGATGGTGGAGGGAGTAATGTGGGGGGGTGGTAGCCTCCACCTCACCACCTTCCATCCAGGTATGAGCTGATATTTATCCCAGAGCCATCTATTGAATGGATAGCAGGGGGTAAGGGTAATGTGCTGTCCTTTCCCATATACATCTCTCCTAAAACTGCCCCAAGAGCGCACTGATACCATGATCCCAATGCCTCCCATGAGTGAGCGCTCTACTTCCTGCTCTTCTCTAAACTGGTTGTTGTAAATGGTCGTAGCCCTGGTGGAATTGTGTACATATATACAGAAATATAGTTATTAATAGAGATATCTCCATATGAATGTTGCAGCAAAGTCCAGTTGCAGGGGCCCCATGAGGATGATGCAGCTTCGGTCTTTGTGTCTGAGACCTGAAGACAAGATCAGCAATGATAAGAAAGAACCTCCAACTGTTGTCCAACCAGCCTGGAATGGAGTTTCTCATGGCAGGAACAGTGGTGTGGCACTAAAACTCAGACTATCTACTCTGCACTTTAGTCCCTCCTTAATAGGGATGAGCCGAACACCCCCGGGTTCGGTTCGCACCAGAACCCGCAAACGGACCTAAAGTTTGTGCGAACTTAAGAACCCTATTAATTACAATGGACGCAAACGTTCAAAATCAAAAGTGCTCATTTTAAAGGCTAATATGCATGTTATTGTCATAAAAAGTGTTTGGGGACCTGGGTCCTGCCCCAGGGGACATGTATCAATGCAATTTTTTTTTTTTTAAAACGGCCGTTTTTTCAGGAGCAGTGATTTTAATAATGCTTAAAGTGAAACAATAAAAGTGTAATATTTCTTTAAATTTCGTACCTGGGGGGTGTCTATAGTATGCCTGTGAAGGGGCGCATGTTTTCCGTGCTTAGAACTGTCCCTGCACAAAGTGTAATTTTTGCAGGAAAAAAAGCTATTTAACCGCTTCCCGACCGCCCACTGCATATATACGTCAGCAGAATGGCACGGGCAGGCAAAATCACGTACCTGTACGTGATCCTTTAAATGCCTGCCCGTGGGTCACGTGCGCGCCGCTCGTGACCCAGTCGGGAGCTCCGTGACCAGGGCCGCGGGACCAGCGGACCTGATCGCCGCTGGTGTCCCGCGACCGGTCACGGAGCTGAAGAACGGGGAGAGGTATGTGTAAACAAACCTCTCCCCGCGCTTCCTACTCTGCCTGTCATTGATTGGCTGTTCCCGGTCATCGGGAAAGCCGATCAATGATGTCAGACGTCAGCCCCGCCCCCTAATGTAAAAAAAAAAACAAACACGTCACAGCCCATAACCCCTCCCCTCCCCCTAATGGTTAACTCTTTCACTACAACTGTCATTTATACAGGAATCAATGCATTTAAATAGCACTGATTGCTGTATAAATGACAATGGTCCCAAAAATGTGTCAAAAATGTCTGATGTGTCCGCCGTAATGTCGCAGTCACAATAGAAATCGCTGATCGCCGCCATTACTAGTAAAAAAAAAAAATATTAATAAAAATGCTATAAAACTATCCCCTATTTTGTAAACGCTATAACTTTTGCGCAAACCAATCAATAATCGCTAATTGCGATTTTTTTTTACCAAAAATATGTAGAAGAATTCGTATCGGCCTAAACTGAGGAAAAAAAAATGTTTTTTTATATATTTTTTGGGGATATTTATTATAGCAAAAAGCAAAAAGTATTGCATTGTTTTCAAAATTGTCGCTCTATTTTTGTTTATAGCGCAAAAAATAAAAACCGCAGGGGCGATCAAATACCACCAAAAGAAAGCTCTATTTGTGGGAAAAAAAGGACGCCAATTTTGTTTGGAGCCACGTCGCACGACCGTGCAATTGTCAGTTAAAGCGACGCAGTGCCGAATCGCAAAAAGGGGCCTGGTCCTTTGGCTGCCAATTGGTCCGGGGCTGAAGTGGTTAAAATCACTTGCGGCTAATGAATTGTCGGCTCCCGTAACACAGTGAACAGTCATTCATTGAAAGTCATTGATAAAAAAAAAGTAATTGATAAAAAAAATTTAAAAAAAGCGTGGGGGTCCCCCCAAATTCAATTACTAGGCCCTTCAGGTCTGCTATGGATATTAAGGGGAACTCCGGCCAAAAAAAAAAATGGCATGGGGTCCCCTCAAAATCCATACCAGACCCTTGAGGTCTGGGATGGATTTTAAGGGGAACCCCGGCCAAAAAAAAAAAAATGGCGTGGGGTCCCCCTCAAAATCCATACCAGGCCTTTATCCGAGCACACAACCTGGCAGGCCGCAGGAAAAGAGGGGGGACGAGAGCGGCCCCCCTCCCTCCTGAACCGTACCAGGCTACATGCCCTCAACATTGGAGGGTGCTTTGGGGGTCTGTGACCCCCCAAAGCACCTTGTCCCCATGTTGATGAGGACAAGGGCCTCGTCCCCACAACCCTGGCCATTGGTTGTGGGGGTCTGCGGGCAGGGGGCTTATCGGAATCTGGAAGCCCCCTTTAACAAGGGGACCCCCAGATACCGGCCCCCATTTCACCAAAAAAAGTGACAAAAATGGTAAAAATTCCTTTATTAAAATCTTCTTTTTATCTTCTTTCTTCTGGTCTTCTTCCTTCTTCCTTTCTTCATCCTTCGGTTTCTTCATCTTCTCCTTCTGGCATCTTCTTCCATCTTCTTCTTCCTCCGATCCGCTTCTTCTTGCTCTGGTCTTCTCGTCCGGCATCTTCTTCCATGGCATCGGCGTCTCTTCTTGGGCCGCTCCGCGCAATGGGAGGCTCCCGCTGTGTAAGGCTTCGCTGCATCTGACAGGTCTTTTATAACACCTGGTGACCCCGCCCCCCTCTGCCATCATGGGGAAAGCCATAGGGAAGTCCCCATGACGTCCCCGTGCGTCAGAGGGGGGGGGGGTCACCAGGTGGCCTGCCCTCCGTTATAAAAGACCTGTCAGACGCAGCGAAGCCTCACACAGTGCTAGCCTCCCATTGCACGGAGCGTCCCAAGAAGAGACGCTGACGCCGTGGAAGAAGATGCCGGACGAGAAGACCAGAGCAAGAAGCGGATTGGAGGAAGAAAAAGATGGAAGAAGAAGATGGAAGAAGATGCCGGAAGGAGAAGATGAAGAAACCGAAGGATGAAGAAAGGAAGAAGACCAGAAGAAAGAAGATGAAAGAATATTTTAATAAAGGAATTGTCAAAGACCGTCTCCTGTCATTTTTACAATTTTTGTCACTTTTTTGGTGAAATGGTAGGGGTACTTTTGTACCCCCTTACCATTTCACACGGGGGGGCCGGGATCTGGGGGTCCCCTTGTTAAAGGGGGCTTCCAGATTCTGATAAGCCCCCCGTCCGCAACCAATGGCCAGGGTTGTGGGGAAGAGGCCCTTGTCCTCATCAACATGGGGACAAGGTGCTTTGAGGGGTCACAGACCCCCAAAGCACCCTCCCAATGTTGAGGGCATGTGGCCTGGTATGGTTCAGGACGGAGGGGGGCCGCTCTCATCCCCCCTCTTTTCCTGTGGCCTGCCAGGTTGCGTGCTCGGATAAGGGTCTGGTATGGATTTTTGGGGAGGACCCGGCACCATTTTTAATTTTTTTTTTAAATCCATACCAGACCCTTTAGGGGGACCCCCACGCCATTTTTTTAAAAATTTGGGCGCAGGGTTCCCCGTAATATCCATACCAGACCTGAAGGGGACCCCCACGCATTTTTTTTTTAAATTTTGGTTCGGGGGTTCCCCTGTGGGGAAATCCCCATGTCGTTTTTATCAATGAACTTTTATGTGTATTGCGGACCGACAATTCATTGTAGCCGCGAGTAGTTTTAAATGAGTTTTTTTCCTTTACAAATGTAATTTTGCTGTCAGACTGTTCTAAACACGGGAAACATGTGCCCCTTTACAGGCATATTATAGACACCCCCCAGGTACGAAATCTAAAGGAATATTACACTTTTATTGTTTCACTTTAAGCATTATTAAAATCACTGCTCCCGAAAAAAACGGCTGTTTTTAAAACTTATTTTTGCATTGATACATGTCCCCTGGGGCAGGACCCGGGTCCCCAAACACTTTTTAAGACAATATCTTGCACATAAGCCTTTAAAATTATCACTTTTGATTTTTCACGTTCAGGTCCCATAGACTTTAACGGTGTTCACGCGTTCGAACAAATTTTTTGCCTGTTTGCATGTTCTGGTGCGAACCGAACGGGGGGGGTGTTCGGCTCATCCCTACTCATCAACTCTGATAACTTGATCGGGCTTAAACAAGGCTGCAAACTGTTGGTTGAAGTGGTTTATGAGGGGCCGAATTTTGTGGAGCCGATCAATTCCAGGGTCACCCCGAGGACGACAGAGTTCATTATCATTGAAGTGCATAAACCGCAAGATCTACCTGTTTCGCGTCCTGGTCATGGAGGCAGAGAACACGGGCATATGGTGAATTGGGTCAGTGGACCAATATGACCGCAACTCACTTTTTTTAACTATGCACATGAGGAGGGATAGGCCCAGGAAGGTCCTAAATTCAGAAACTGTAATAGGTTTCCATTCTTTGGCAAGGGTCAAATGGGTATTAGAGGTGATAAATTGACCAGCATACAAATTGCTTTGGTCCACAATAGATCTATAGAGATCTTCTGTAAAAAAACACGAATAAAAATCAAGTGACGTAAAATCAATTGTTTCCACCAGGTTGGCCAGTGAATGGGTGAAGTACTGGTGCTGCAAAAGTGGTGGGCTCCCAATCAGGATTGGCATATGCAGCGGGAAGGGCACTATGGGCTCGACAGGCCTGTGTTTGAACTCTTGGTGGCTGTGGGACACTACTTGTGCTAGCCACCTCACCAGCTTGAACTGCACTTATGGGACTCGCCACGTCACCACGTATTACTGCAGTACTGGATGTACGCCTAATACCGATACACACGACTAGACTTTCCGGCAGACTAGGTCCAACGGAATCAGTCCGTCGGACATTCCGATCGTGTGTGGGCTAATCCGATCGTTTTTCATTTAAAAAATTCGATGGACCTAGAAATAGAACATGTTTCAAATCTGTCCGACGGACTAATTCCTATCGGGAAAACTGTTCGTCTGTATGCTGGTCCGACGGACCAAATACGACGCAAGGGAAGCTATTGGCTACTGGCTATTGAACTTCCTTTTTTAGTCCCCTCTTACATCATCATGTTCAAAACGAACGGACTTTCGAACAGACTTAGTCCGTTCCTGTGTGGGCAAGTCCGTTCGTTTAGAAGTCCGTCGGAACTACGCCAAAAGTCCGTTGGGAAGACCGTCGGACCTAGTCTACCGGAAATTCCGGTCGTGTGTACGCGGCATAAGGTGTACTAGCTATCTGTCATGGTTTCGCTGCTCTCTACAGGTTCGTATTCTGAGCCTGAATCTGACAGTGAGGTGGCTTCCTCATCACTCTCATCTGTCATGCTCAGCAACGTGTAGGCCTCTTCACTAGTGTACCCCTGGACATTTTGGCCTCTAAATTTATAGGTACAGCTAGTGCGACTCACAGGCGAAAGAGCAACTGGTTGTCAGCGACTGCTTCAATCGCTACCAAAAAAACTGTTAGCATTTGCAGGGATCAGGCCTGACTCTGCGAACACTGCAGTTATGTGTGTTGTGTTTTGTAAGTGACAGTGAGCGATTGATACTGCACTTGGGTGGGCTGGGCTGGGCGGAGGGGCTAAGCGCAGGTGCTAGCAGGTATCTGGGCTGATCCCGCTAACACTGCGTTTTTGGGAACACTAAACTACTGGGGATGCTAATAGAGCTCTGATCAGAATAAAAATAAATTGATCCGTTCAGACACTATACTAGTAAGGGAGGTGTATGATGTGTGCGTGGGTGTTAGCACTACTGGCTAGGGATGGGCCTGGTGTTCGATTCAAACCCATGTTCGAATTGAACATCGGCTGTTCGACCGCTCGTCGAAACCAGAACTCTCAGGACTGTTCGCATCGAATTCGTGTGATGCGAACGGTCCACAGTGCACTGCGCCAGTCGCAGTGCATTGCTGGCTGATGATTGGCCAAGCATGCACTGTGACCCCGCATGCTTGGCCAATCATAGAGCCAGCGGCGAGGAGAGCAATAATTGGCCACAGGCAGGATGCCTGTGGCCAATTATAGCTCAGGGGGTTTGGTACACGCCCCACACTATATAAGGCTGCCGCGCCGGCGGCCTCATGTAGTGTGTTCCAGCGTTAGGAACAGTGACAGACTGTACTGTACAGTGTCTGCTTGTGCATTATCTGCTTGTGATTCATCTGCATTATCTGCTTGTGATTCATCTGCATTATCTGCTTGTGATTCATCTGCATTATCTGCTTGTGGATTCTGGGGATTAGTGTAGGGAAAGTGGAAAAATAGGCAGGGTAGTTTATTCTTCTCAGTGCTGTTCTCAATCTCTACCAATCTAGCCATCTGCAGGAGTAGTTAGTGTGTGTGCGTGCTGTGTTAGTATAGAAAAGCAGTAGCACACTAAACCACCTTTCCCTGTATCTGCTCTTCTGGCCTGTTGCCATCTAAGGCAGGCAGCCAGCCAGCCATCTGCAGGAGTGTGTGTGTGTGTGTGTGTGCTCTGTGACTATAACACAGCACACTAAACCACATTACGCTGTATCTGCTCTTCTGGCCTGTTGTCATCTAAGGCAGGCAGCCAGCCAGCCATCTGCAGGAGTGTGTGTGTGCTCTGTGACTATAACACAGCACACTAAACCACATTACGCTGTATCTGCTCTTCTGGCCTGTTGCCATCTAAGGCAGCCAGCCAGCCAGCCATCTGCAGGAGTGTGTGTGTGTGTGCTCTGTGACTATAACACAGCACACTAAACCACATTACGCTGTATCTGCTCTTCTGGCCTGTTGTCATCTAAGGCAGCCAGCCAACCAGCCATCTGCAGGAGTGTGTGTGTGTGTGTGTGTGTGTGCTCTGTGACTATAACACAGCACACTAAACCACATTACGCTGTATCTGCTCTTCTGGCCTGTTGTCATCTAAGGCAGGCAGCCAGCCAGCCATCTGCAGGAGTGTGTGTGTGTGTGTGTGCTCTGTGACTATAACACAGCACACTAAACCACATTACGCTGTATCTGCTCTTCTGGCCTGTTGTCATCTAATGCCGCGTACACACTTTCGGACTTTGTCCGCCGGACCTAGTCCGGCGGATTGTCCGCCGGGACTTCCCCACACACGCCCGGACTTCCGAGCGTGTGACTTGCCCACACACTCCCGGACTTCTCCGGCGGACAATCCGCTGGACAAAGTCCGCGGGACATTTGAAAATGAACGGACTTGCCCACACACGTTCATTTAGAACGTAACTGCAGGTAGACGGAGCTAGCGAAGGCAGTGAATGCCGCCGCGCTAGCCCCGTCACCTGGCATGGATTTAAAGGGACTCCCCACGCCGAAAAAACGGCGTGGTTGTCCCCCCCAAATCCATCTCAGACCCTTATCCAAACACGCAGCCCGGCAGGCATGCTGTGCCCCAACGGCACAATGTAAATGCTGTGAGCCGGCTGCATGAGAGGCATTTTCTGTATAACCTCCCTGGTACCTCTACCTAACGAGCCCCCCAAACACTTACACAGGGTCTTCAAAGATGCCAGCACATTTTTAGAGACCCGAACCTGGAACCTTTACAGTTACAGTTACAAATAAAAGTGTAAAAAAATAAAATAAAATAAAAAGTGAAAAAAATATATATATAAAATAAAAAAAAGCCAAAAATAGTTGTTATTTTCTTATTCTCCTCTGTCTATTGTTCTGCTTTGTTTTACTGTATTTTATGCTTAACCAACAATGTTTTATCGTTACCATGTTTTATCATGTTTACTTTGCAGATATGTAATTCAAAACAAACAAAACAAGAGATTGAACGGTGGGTATGCCCACCATTAGAATACCACCCTGCATCCACCCACTTCTAATGATAGGCATACATGCACCGTTTTTTTTAAATGTGGTGGTGAAATCACCTCTTACAGCGCTGGAGTGGCTGATTTGCATATCGTGAGAGCAAACTCTGTTGCTGTCAAAATAAATAAATCTGTGCTGCAGCTGAATGGCATACTTGAAAAGCAAATAATGGTAACAATAAAACATTAACTCAATAAAACAACTTTTTATTGCAATCTGTGCCTAAAGAATATATGCCGAAGCAATGCACCCCTGATGTTAGGGGCTAATCGCCCCTCCACCCCTGCCCCCATGCTTCGGCATTAATGCTCTTTTTTTTAAATGTGGTGGTGAAATCACCTCCTACAGCGTTGGAGTTGCTGATTTACTTATTATGATAGCAAACCCTGTTGCTGTCAAGATAAATAAATCAGTGCTGCGGCTGAATGGCATACCTGCAAAGAAAATAATGGTTAACAATAAAACACAGTAAACAATAAAGTATAAAAGAATTACATAGCTGCAAAGCAAACATGATAAAACATGGTAACGATAAAACATTGTCGGTTAAGCATAAAGTACAGTAAAACAGAGCAGAACAATAGACAGAGGAGAACAAGAAAATAACAACTATTTTTGGCTTTTTTTTATTTTATATATATTTTTTTCACTTTTTTTTTTATTTATTTTTTTACACTTTTATTTGTAACTGTAACTGTAAAGGTTCAAGGTTCGGGTCTCTAAAAATGCGCTGGCATCTTTGAAGACCCTGTGTAAGTGTTTGGGGGGCTCGTTAGGTAGAGGTACCAGGGAGGTTATACAGAAGGTTATACAGAAGGTTATACAGAAAATAGGTTATATCATGCAGCCGGCTCACAGCATTTACATTGTGCAGTTGGGGCACAGCACCATCTGGAAAAAGAAGGGCTGTGATGATCTCTTCCTGGAATTTAAGGAAGGATCCAGTCTGTCCTGAAGCTTTGTATAGCACATAAGCGTTCAGCAGAGCCAATTTAAAAAAGTATACAGACACTTTTTTGTACCAGCGTCTGGCTCTATGCGCAATTAAGTACAGCACCATCCTCCTTAAAGTCCACCTCTCCCATATTAAGGTTGTATTCGTGGACACAGAGGGGTTTCTCAACAACCCCAGTCGCCGTAGTAATTTGGACCGTCGTGTCTGCGTGAAGGGAGGACAGAACGAAAACATTCCGATTATCCCTCCACTTCACTGCGAGCAAATTATTACTTCTCAATTATTACTTCCCCGTTGGGGGAAGCCCTAGTGATTAGATCGCACAATGCCACATGTGCCAATTCCACCATTAAAAAAGTGACTAAAAAGTGGCACGCTCATGTAATAATTGTCCACGTACAAGTGTACCCCTTTCCAATTAAGGATGACACCAAGTCCCACACAATCTTACCAGCGCTCCCTATGTAGTAGACATGTGCGATTAGTTTCGTACAAATTCGTACAAATTTTTTGAAATTCGCACAAATTTACGAATCCGTAGTACGAATTTTTTCGAATACGAATTCCGTACGGAATACGAAATTCCGTTTACGAATTTCGTCACCAAATTATTCGAATCCGACTACCAAATATCGAATTTCAACTAGTATGAAAGAAATTATTATATCGGATATAACGAATGATTCGAATGATTCGTAAAACAAAGTGTCATTTTGCAGGAAAAATTACGTTTACGAATTTCAGCTCCAAATTATTCGAATCAAACTACCAATATCGAATTTCAACTAATTCGAAAGAAATTATTATAGCAGATATAACGAATGATTCGTAAAACAAAGTGTCATTTTTGCAGGAAAAAAAGCAATTTAAAATCACTCGTGGCTATTGCCGGCTAATGAATTGTCTGCTCCATAACACAGAGAACAGTCATTCATTGATTAAAAAAAAAAAAAAAAAGCGTGGGGGTCCCCCCAAATTCAATAACCAGGCCCTTCAGGTCTGCTATGGATATTAATAATTAATTAATTTTAAAAAAAAATGACGTGGGGTCCCCCCTAAATATCCATACCAGACCCTTCAGGTCTGGAAATGATTTTAAGGGGAACCCCGGCCAAAAAAAAAATGGCGTGGGGTCCCCCTCAAAATCCATACCAGACCCTTTATCCGAGCACGCAACCTGGCAGGGCCGCAGGAAAAGAGGGGGGGGACGAGAGCGCCCCCCCTCCTGAACCGTACCAGGCCACATGCCCTCAACATTGGGAGGGTGCTTTGGGGTCCCCCCCAAAGCACCTTGTCCCCATGTTGATGAGGACAAGGGCCTCATCCCCACAACCCTGGCCATTGGTTGTTGGGGTCTGCGGGCGGGGGGCTTATCGGAATCTGGAAGCCCCCTTTAACAAAGGGGACCCCCAGATCCCAGCCCCCCCTGTGTGAAATGGTAAGGGGTACAAATGTACCCCTACCATTTCACCAAAAAAGTGTCAAAAATTGTAAAAATGACAGGAGACGGTCTTTGACAATTCCTTTATTAAAATCTTCTTTCTTCTGGTCTTCCTCCTTCCTTTCTTCTTCTTTCGGTTTCTTCATCTTCTCCTTCCGGCATCTTCTTCCATCTTCTTCTTCCATCTTCTTCTTCCTCCGATCCGCTTCTCCTTGCTCTGGTCTTCTCGTCCTTCTCGTCCTGCATCTTCTTCCATGGTGTCGGCGTCTCTTCTTGGGCCGCTCCCAATCACAATCACAGAGATTGTAGAGGGATGATCTGCCCCTGGAAGAATTCTGGGTCACTTTGAGCTAGATGGTGTCAGAAAGAAGAGGTGACCTTCCATAATAGAGACTGTAGAGATATGATCTGCCTCTTGAAGAATTCTGAGTCACTTTGAGCTAAGTGGTGTCGGGAGGAAGGGGTGACATTCTAAACAGATTGTAGAGGAATGATCTGCCCCTGGAAGGGTTCTGGGTCACTTTGAGCTGAGCAGTGTCAGGAGGAAGGAGTGACCTTCCATCACAGAGATTGTAGGGAATTGTCTGCCCCTTGAATAATTCTGGGTCACTTTGAGCAGGACGGTGCCAGTAGAAAGAAGTGACCTTCCCTCACAGAGATTGTAGAGGAATGATCTGCCCCTGGAAGGGTTCTGGGTCGCTTTGAGCTGAGTGGTGTCAGGAGGAAGGGGTGACATTCTAAACAGATTGTAGAGGAATGATCTGCCCCTGGAAGGGTTCTGGGTCACTTTGAGCTGAGCAGTGTCAGGAGGAAGGAGTGACCTTCCATCACAGAGATTGTAGGGAATTGTCTGCCCCTTGAATAATTCTGGGTCACTTTGAGCAGGACGGTGCCAGTAGAAAGAAGTGACCTTCCCTCACAGAGATTGTAGAGGAATGATCTGCCCCTGGAAGGGTTCTGGGTCGCTTTGAGCTGAGTGGTGTCAGGAGGAAGGGGTGACATTCCTTCACAGAGATTGTAGAGGAATGATCTGCCCCTGGAAGGGTTCTGGGCCATTCTGATGGGATCAGTTGTATGGTGGATTTCAGTTCAGTGTCATTGCTGATTGCGTGTTCTCATTCCGACTTTTATCCTTCTCATTACAAACATACCAGTCAGATAATAAGATCAAAATCTGTTTTCATACTTCATACTATTAAAGATAAATGCAATTCAGCAAATATATAGGAGAAATGTACTGTTTGTGTATAAAGATGAAACCTAAGAATCAACTGAATTCTAATTAATCTTCTCTTTGCAGGTCAACCCCCATATTTCGTCCCAATACCTCCTAGACCCAATAAATTTGGTGTACTTGGTGATGGTTAGTATGTAATTTAAGTGGGGCTCTCTTCATAACTGACATGGCCTTCGTAATTCTGTTGGTGACACTCATCTTACCATCCAATGTGATTTTCAGATCCCCAGTAACTGCTCATTGTCTTCATGCCATGTCCTCCACCGGTGTCTGTCCCTGGAGAGGAGATCATTATCCAGGTGATGGTGGAGGGAGTAATGTGGGGGGGGTGGTAGCCTCCACCTCACCACCTTCCATCCAGGTATGAGCTGATATTTATCCCAGAGCCATCTATAGAATGGATAGCAGGGGGTAAGGGTAATGTGCTGTCCTTTCCCATATACATCTCTCCTAAAACTGCCCCAAGAGCGCACTGATACCATGATCCCAATGCCTCCCATGAGTGAGCGCTCTACTTCCTGCTCTTCTCTAAACTGGTTGTTGTAAATGGCCGTAGCCCTGGTGGAATTGTGTACATATATGCAGAAATATAGTTATTAATAGAGATATCTCCATATGAATGTTGCAGCAAAGTCCAGTTGCAGGGGCCCCATGAGGATGATGCAGCTTCGGTCTTTGTGTCTGAGACCTGAAGACAAGATCAGCAATGATAAGAAAGAACCTCCAACTGTTGTCCAACCAGCCTGGAATGGAGTTTCTCATGGCAGGAACAGTGGTATGGCACTGAAACTCAGACTATCTACTCTGCACTTTAGTCCCTCCTTAATAGGGATGAGCCGAACACCCCCGGGTTCGGTTCGCACCAGAACCCGCAAACGGACCTAAAGTTCGTGCGAACTTAAGAACCCTATTAATTACAATGGACGCAAACGTTCGAAATCAAAAGTGCTCATTTTAAAGGCTAATATGCATGTTATTGTCATAAAAAGTGTTTGGGGACCCGGGTCCTGCCCCAGGGGATATGTATCAATGCAACATTTTTTTTTAAAAACGGCCGTTTTTTTTTCAGGAGCAGTGATTTTAATAATGCTTAAAGTGAAACAATAAAAGTGTAATATTTCTTTAAATTTCGTACCTGGGGGGTGTCTATAGTATGCCTGTGAAGGGGCGCATGTTTCCCGTGCTTAGAACTGTCCCTGCACAAAGTGTAATTTTTGCAGGAAAAAAAGCTATTTAACCGCTTCCCGACCGCCCACTGCATATATACGTCAGCAGAATGGCACGGGCAGGCAAAATCACGTACCTGTACGTGATCCTTTAAATGCCTGCCCGTGGGTCACGTGCGTGACCCGGTCGGGAGCTCCGTGACCACGGCCGTGGGACCAGCGGACCTGATCGCCGCTGGTGTCCCGCGACCGGTCACGGAGCTGAAGAACGGGGAGAGGTATGTGTAAACAAACCTCTCCCCGCGCTTCCTACTCTGCCTGTCATTGATTGGCTGTTCCCGGTCATCGGGAAAGCCGATCAATGACGTCAGATGTCAGCCCCGCCCCCTAATGTAAAAAACACAACACACGTCACAGCCCATAACCCCTCCCCCTAGTGGTTAACTCTTTCACTACAACTGTCATTTATACAGGAATCAATGCATTTAAATAGCATTGATTGCTGTATAAATGACAATGGTCCCAAAAATGTGTCAAAAATGTCCGATGTGTCCGCCATAATGTCGCAGTCACAATAAAAATCGCTGATCGCCACCATTACTAGTAAAAAAAAAAATTAATAAAAATGCTATAAAACTATCCCCTATTTTGTAAACGCTGTAACTTTTGCGCAAACCAATCAATAATCGCTAATTGCGATTTTTTTTACCAAAAATATGTAGAAGAATACGTATCAGCCTAAACTGAGGAAAAAAAAAATTTTAATATATTTTTTGGGGATATTTATTATAGCAAAAAGCAAAAAATATTGCATTGTTTTCAAAATTGTCGCTCTATTTTTGTTTATAGCGCTAAAAATAAAAAACGCAGGGGCGATCAAATACCACCAAAAGAAAGCTCTATTTGTGGGAAAAAAAGGACGCCAATTTTGTTTGGGAGCCACGTCGAACGACCGCGCAATTGTCAGTTAAATCGACGCAGTGCCGAATCGCAAAAAGGGGCCTGGTCCTTTGGCTGCCAATTGGTCCGGGGCTGAAGTGGTTAAAATCACTTGCGGCTAATGAATTGTCGGCTCCCGTAACACAGTGAACAGTCATTCATTGAAAGTCATTGATAAAAAAAGTAATTGATAAAAAAAATTTAAAAAAAGCGTGGGGGTCCCCCCAAATTCAATTACCAGGCCCTTCAGGTCTGCTATGGATATTTAGGGGAACCCCGGCCAAAAAAAAAAAAATGGCATGGGGTCCCCCTCAAAATCCATACCAGACCCTTGAGGTCTGGGATGGATTTTAAGGGGAACCCCGGCCAAAAAAAAAAATGGCGTGGGGTCCCCCTCAAAATCCATACCAGGCCTTTATCCGAGCACACAACCTGGCAGGCCGCAGGAAAAGAGGGGGGGACGAGAGCGGCCCCCCTCCCTCCTGAACCGTACCAGGCTACATGCCCTCAACATTGGGAGGGTGCTTTGGGAGTCTGTGACCCCCCCAAAGCACCTTGTCCCCATGTTGATGAGGACAAGGGCCTCGTCCCCACAACCCTGGCCATTTGTTGTGGGGGTCTGCGGGCAGGGGGCTTATCGGAATCTGGAAGCCCCCTTTAACAAGGGGACCCCCCAGATCCCGGCCCCCATTTCACCAAAAAAGTGACAAAAATGGTAAAAATTCCTTTATTAAAATCTTCTTTTTATCTTCTTTCTTCTGGTCTTCTTCCTTCTTCCTTTCTTCATCCTTCGGTTTCTTCATCTTCTCCTTCTGGCATCTTCTTCCATCTTCTTCTTCCATCTTCTTCTTCCTCCGATCCGCTTCTTCTTGCTCTGGTCTTCTCGTCCGGCATCTTCTTCCATGGCATCGGCGTCTCTTCTTGGGCGCTCCGCGCAATGGGAGGCTCCCGCTGTGTGAGGCTTCGCTGCATCTGACAGGTCTTTTATAACACCTGGTGACCCCGCCCCCCTCTGCCATCATGGGGAAAGCCATAGGGAAGTCCCCATGACGTCCCCGTGCATCAGAGGGGGGGGTCACCAGGTGGCCCGCCCTCCGTTATAAAAGACCTGTCAGACGCAGCGAAGCCTCACACAGTGCTAGCCTCCCATTGCACGGAGCATCCCAAGAAGAGACGCTGACGCCGTGGAAGAAGATGCCGGACGAGAAGACCAGAGCAAGAAGCGGATTGGAGGAAGAAAAAGATGGAAGAAGAAGATGGAAGAAGATGCCGGAAGGAGAAGATGAAGAAACCGAAGGATGAAGAAAGGAAGAAGACCAGAAGAAAGAAGATGAAAGAATATTTTAATAAAGGAATTGTCAAAGACAGTCTCCTGTCATTTTTACAATTTTTGTCACTTTTTTTGGTGAAATGGTAGGGGTACTTTTGTACCCCCTTACCATTTCACACGGGGGGGGCGGGATCTGGGGGTCCCCTTGTTAAAGGGGGCTTCCAGATTCTGATAAGCCCCCCGCCCGCAACCAATGGCCAGGGTTGTGGGGAAGAGGCCCTTGTCCTCATCAACATGGGAACAAGGTGCTTTGAGGGGTCACAGACCCCCAAAGCACCCTCCCAATGTTGAGGGCATGTGGCCTGGTATGGTTCAGGATGGAGGGGGGGCCGCTCCCGTCCCCCCTCTTTTCCTGTGGCCTGCCAGGTTGCGTGTGCGGATAAGGGTCTGGTATGGTTTTTTGGGGAGGACCCGGCGCCATTTTTAATTTTTTTTTTAAATCCATACCAGACCCTTTAGGGGGACCCCCACGCCATTTTAAAAAAAATTTTGGCGCAGGGTTCCCCGTAATATCCATACCAGACCTGAAGGGGACCCCCACGCATTTTTTTTTTAAATTTGGGTTCGGGGATTCCCCTGTGGGGAAATCCCCATGTCGTTTTTATCAATGAACTTTTATGTGTATTGTGGACCGACAATTCATTGTAGCCGCGAGTAGTTTTAAATGAGTTTTTTTTCCTTTACAAATGTAATTTTGCTGTCAGACTCTTCTAAACACGGGAAACATGTGCCCCTTTACAGGCATATTATAGACACCCCCCCAGGTACGAAATCTAAAGGAATATTACACTTTTATTGTTTCACTTTAAGCATTATTAAAATCACTGCTCCCGAAAAAAAAGGTCTGTTTTTAAAACTTATTTTTGCATTGATACATGTCCCTTGGGGCAGGACCCGGGTCCCCAAACACTTTTTAAGACAATATCTTGCACATAAGCCTTTAAAATTATCACTTTTGATTTTTCACGTTCAGGTCCCATAGACTTTAACGGTGTTCACGCGTTCGAACAAATTTTTTTGCCTGTTCGCATGTTCTGGTGCGAACCGAACGGGGGGGTGTTCGGCTCATCCCTACTCATCAACCCTGATAACTTGATCGGGCTTAAACAAGGCTGCAAACTGTTGGTTGAAGTGGTTTACGAGGGGCCGAATTTTGTGGAGCCGATCAATTCCAGGGTCACCCCGAGGACGACAGAGTTCATTATCATTGAAGTGCATAAACCGCAAGATCTACCCGTATCGCGTCCTAGTCATGGAGGCAGAGAACACGGGCATATGGTGAATTGGGTCAGTGGACCAATATGACCGCAACTCACTTTTTTTAACTATGCACATGAGGAGGGATAGGCCCAGGAAGGTCCTAAATTCAGAAACTGTAATAGGTTTCCATTCTTTGGCAAGGGTCAAATGGGGATTAGAGGTGATAAATTGACCAGCATACAAATTGCTTTGGTCCACAATAGATCTATAGAGATCTTCTGTAAAAAAACACGAATAAAAATCAAGTGACGTAAAATCAATTGTTTCCACCTGAATTCCAGGTTGGCCGGTGAATGGGTGAAGTACTGGTGCTGCAGAAGTGGTGGGCTCCCAATCAGGATTGGCATATGCAGCGGGAAGGGCACTATGGGCTCGACAGGCCTGTGTTTGAACTCTTGGTGGCTGTGGGACACTACTTGTGCTAGCCACCGCACCAGCTTGAACTGCACTTATGGGACTCGCCACGTCACCACGTATTACTGCAGTACTGGATGTACGCCTAATACCGCATACACACGACTAGACTTTCCGGCAGACTAGGTCCAACGGAATCAGTCCGTCGGACATTCGGATCGTGTGTGGGCTAATCCGATCGTTTTTCATTTAAAAAATTTGATGGACCTAGAAATAGAACATGTTTCAAATCTGTCCGACGGACTAATTCCTATCGGGAAAACTGTTCGTCTGTATGCTGGTCCGACGGACCAAATACGACGCAAGGGAAGCTATTGGCTACTGGCTATTGAACTTCCTTTTTTAGTCCCCTCTTACGTCATCATGTTCAAAACGAACGGACTTTCGAACAGACTTAGTCCGTTCCTGTGTGGGCAAGTCCGTTCATTTAGAAGTCCGTCGGAACTACGCCAAAAGTTCGTTGGGAAGACCGTCGGACCTAGTCTGCCGGAAATTCCGGTCGTGTGTACGCGGCATAAGGTGTACTAGCTATCTGTCATGGTGCCGCTGCTCTCTACAGGTTCGTATTCTGAGCCTGAATCTGACAGTGAGGTGGCTTCCTCATCACTCTCATCTGTCATGCTCAGCAACGTGTAGGCCTCTTCACTAGTGTACCCCTGGACATTTTGGCCTCTAAATTTATAGGTACAGCTAGTGCGACTCACAGGCGAAAGAGCAACTGGTTGTCAGCGACTGCTTCAATCGCTACCAAAAAAACTGTTAGCATTTGCAGGGATCAGGCCTGACTCTGCGAACACTGCAGTTATGTGTGTTGTGTTTTGTAAGTGACAGTGAGCGATTGATACTGCACTTGGGTGGGCTGGGCTGGGCGGAGGGGCTAAGCGCAGGTGCTAGCAGGTATCTGGGCTGATCCCGCTAACACTGCGTTTTTGGGAACACTAAACTACTGGGGATGCTAATAGAGCTCTGATCAGAATAAAAATAAATTGATCCGTTCAGACACTATACTAGTAAGGGAGGTGTATGATGTGTGCGTGGGTGTTAGCACTACTGGCTAGGGATGGGCCTGGTGTTCGATTCAAACCCATGTTCGAATTGAACATCGGCTGTTCGACCGCTCGTCGAAACCAGAACTCTCAGGACTGTTCGCATCGAATTCGTGTGATGCGAACGGTCCACAGTGCACTGCGCCAGTCGCAGTGCATTGCTGGCTGATGATTGGCCAAGCATGCACTGTGACCCCGCATGCTTGGCCAATCATAGAGCCAGCGGCGAGGAGAGCAATAATTGGCCACAGGCAGGATGCCTGTGGCCAATTATAGCTCAGGGGGTTTGGTACACGCCCCACACTATATAAGGCTGCCGCGCCGGCGGCCTCATGTAGTGTGTTCCAGCGTTAGGAACAGTGACAGACTGTACTGTACAGTGTCTGCTTGTGCATTATCTGCTTGTGATTCATCTGCATTATCTGCTTGTGATTCATCTGCATTATCTGCTTGTGATTCATCTGCATTATCTGCTTGTGGATTCTGGGGATTAGTGTAGGGAAAGTGGAAAAATAGGCAGGGTAGTTTATTCTTCTCAGTGCTGTTCTCAATCTCTACCAATCTAGCCATCTGCAGGAGTAGTTAGTGTGTGTGCGTGCTGTGTTAGTATAGAAAAGCAGTAGCACACTAAACCACCTTTCCCTGTATCTGCTCTTCTGGCCTGTTGCCATCTAAGGCAGGCAGCCAGCCAGCCATCTGCAGGAGTGTGTGTGTGTGTGTGTGTGCTCTGTGACTATAACACAGCACACTAAACCACATTACGCTGTATCTGCTCTTCTGGCCTGTTGTCATCTAAGGCAGGCAGCCAGCCAGCCATCTGCAGGAGTGTGTGTGTGCTCTGTGACTATAACACAGCACACTAAACCACATTACGCTGTATCTGCTCTTCTGGCCTGCTGCCATCTAAGGCAGCCAGCCAGCCAGCCATCTGCAGGAGTGTGTGTGTGTGTGCTCTGTGACTATAACACAGCACACTAAACCACATTACGCTGTATCTGCTCTTCTGGCCTGTTGTCATCTAAGGCAGCCAGCCAGCCAGCCATCTGCAGGAGTGTGTGTGTGTGTGTGTGTGTGTGTGTGCTCTGTGACTATAACACAGCACACTAAACCACATTACGCTGTATCTGCTCTTCTGGCCTGTTGTCATCTAAGGCAGGCAGCCAGCCAGCCATCTGCAGGAGTGTGTGTGTGTGTGCTCTGTGACTATAACACAGCACACTAAACCACATTACGCTGTATCTGCTCTTCTGGCCTGTTGTCATCTAATGCCGCGTACACACTTTCGGACTTTGTCCGCCGGACCTAGTCCAGCGGATTGTCCGCCGGACCTAGTCCGGCGGGACTTCCCCACACACGCCCGGACTTCCGAGCGTGTGACTTGCCCACACACTCCCGGACTTCTCCGGCGGACAATCCGCTGGACAAAGTCCGCGGGACATTTGAAAATGAACGGACTTGCCCACACACGTTCATTTAGAACGTAACTGCAGGTAGACGGAGCTAGCGAAGGCAGTGAATGCCGCCGCGCTAGCCCCGTCACCTGGCATGGATTTAAAGGGACTCCCCACGCCGAAAAAAAAAAAAACGGCGTGGGGGTCCCCCCCAAATCCATCTCAGACCCTTATCCAAACACGCAGCCCGGCAGGCATGCTGTGCCCCAACGGCACAATGTAAATGCTGTGAGCCGGCTGCATGAGAGGCATTTTCTGTATAACCTCCCTGGTACCTCTACCTAACGAGCCCCCCAAACACTTACACAGGGTCTTCAAAGATGCCAGCACATTTTTAGAGACCCGAACCTGGAACCTTTACAGTTACAGTTACAAATAAAAGTGTAAAAAAATAAAATAAAATAAAAAGTGAAAAAAATATATATAAAATAAAAAAAAGCCAAAAATAGTTGTTATTTTCTTATTCTCCTCTGTCTATTGTTCTGCTTTGTTTTACTGTATTTTATGCTTAACCAACAATGTTTTATCGTTACCATGTTTTATCATGTTTACTTTGCAGATATGTAATTCAAAACAAACAAAACAAGAGATTGAACGGTGGGTATGCCCACCATTAGAATACCACCCTGCATCCACCCACTTCTAATGATAGGCATACATGCACCGTTTTTTTTTTAAATGTGGTGGTGAAATCACCTCTTACAGCGCTGGAGTGGCTGATTTGCATATCGTGAGAGCAAACTCTGTTGCTGTCAAAATAAATAAATCTGTGCTGCAGCTGAATGGCATACTTGAAAAGCAAATAATGGTAACAATAAAACATTAACTCAATAAAACAACTTTTTATTGCAATCTGTGCCTAAAGAATATATGCCGAAGCAATGCACCCCTGATGTTAGGGGCTAATCGCCCCTCCACCCCTGCCCCCATGCTTCGGCATTAATGCTCTTTTTTTTAAATGTGGTGGTGAAATCACCTCCTACAGCGTTGGAGTTGCTGATTTACTTATTATGATAGCAAACCCTGTTGCTGTCAAGATAAATAAATCAGTGCTGCGGCTGAATGGCATACCTGCAAAGAAAATAATGGTTAACAATAAAACACAGTAAACAATAAAGTATAAAAGAATTACATAGCTGCAAAGCAAACATGATAAAACATGGTAACGATAAAACATTGTCGGTTAAGCATAAAGTACAGTAAAACAGAGCAGAACAATAGACAGAGGAGAACAAGAAAATAACAACTATTTTTGGCTTTTTTTTATTTTATATATATTTTTTTCACTTTTTTTTTATTTATTTTTTTACACTTTTATTTGTAACTGTAACTGTAAAGGTTCAAGTTTCGGGTCTCTAAAAATGCGCTGGCATCTTTGAAGACCCTGTGTAAGTGTTTGGGGGGCTCGTTAGGTAGAGGTACCAGGGAGGTTATACAGAAGGTTATACAGAAAATAGGTTATATCATGCAGCCGGCTCACAGCATTTACATTGTGCAGTTGGGGCACAGCACCATCTGGAAAAAGAAGGGCTGTGATGATCTCTTCCTGGAATTTAAGGAAGGATCCAGTCTGTCCTGAAGCTTTGTATAGCACATAAGCGTTCAGCAGAGCCAATTTAAAAAAGTATACAGACACTTTTTTGTACCAGCGTCTGGCTCTATGCGCAATTAAGTACAGCACCATCCTCCTTAAAGTCCACCTCTCCCATATTAAGGTTGTATTCGTGGACACAGAGGGGTTTCTCAACAACCCCAGTCGCCGTAGTAATTTGGACCGTCGTGTCTGCGTGAAGGGAGGACAGAACGAAAACATTCCGATTATCCCTCCACTTCACTGCGAGCAAATTATTACTTCTCAATTATTACTTCCCCGTTGGGGGAAGCCCTAGTGATTAGATCGCACAATGCCACATGTGCCAATTCCACCATTAAAAAAGTGACTAAAAAGTGGCACGCTCATGTAATAATTGTCCACGTACAAGTGTACCCCTTTCCAATTAAGGATGACACCAAGTCCCACACAATCTTACCAGCGCTCCCTATGTAGTAGACATGTGCGATTAGTTTCGTACAAATTCGTACAAATTTTTTGAAATTCGCACAAATTTACGAATCCGTAGTACGAATTTTTTCGAATACGAATTCCGTACGGAATACGAAATTCCGTTTACGAATTTCGTCACCAAATTATTCGAATCCGACTACCAAATATCGAATTTCAACTAGTATGAAAGAAATTATTATATCGGATATAACGAATGATTTGAATGATTCGTAAAACAAAGTGTCATTTTGCAGGAAAAATTACGTTTACGAATTTCAGCTCCAAATTATTCGAATCAAACTACCAATATCGAATTTCAACTAATTCGAAAGAAATTATTATAGCAGATATAACGAATGATTCGTAAAACAAAGTGTCATTTTTGCAGGAAAAAAAGCAATTTAAAATCACTCGTGGCTATTGCCGGCTAATGAATTGTCTGCTCCATAACACAGAGAACAGTCATTCATTGATTAAAAAAAAAAAAAAAAGCGTGGGGGTCCCCCCAAATTCAATAACCAGGCCCTTCAGGTCTGCTATGGATATTAATAATTAATTAATTTAAAAAAAAAATGACGTGGGGTCCCCCCTAAATATCCATACCAGACCCTTCAGGTCTGGAAATGATTTTAAGGGGAACCCCGGCCAAAAAAAAAAAATGGCGTGGGGTCCCCCTCAAAATCCATACCAGACCCTTTATCCGAGCACGCAACCTGGCAGGCCGCAGGAAAAGAGGGGGGCGACGAGAGCGCCCCCCCTCCTGAACCGTACCAGGCCACATGCCCTCAACATTGGGAGGGTGCTTTGGGGTCCCCCCCAAAGCACCTTGTCCCCATGTTGATGAGGACAAGGGCCTCATCCCCACAACCCTGGCCATTGGTTGTTGGGGTCTGCGGGCGGGGGGCTTATCGGAATCTGGAAGCCCCCTTTAACAAAGGGGACCCCCAGATCCCAGCCCCCCCCCCCCTCTGTGAAATGGTAAGGGGGTACAAATGTACCCCTACCATTTCACCAAAAAAGTGTCAAAAATGGTAAAAATGACAGGAGACGGTCTTTGACAATTCCTTTATTAAAATCTTCTTTCTTCTGGTCTTCCTCCTTCCTTTCTTCCTTCGGTTTCTTCATCTTCTCCTTCCGGCATCTTCTTCCATCTTCTTCTTCCATCTTCTTCTTCCTCCGATCCGCTTCTCCTTGCTCTGGTCTTCTCGTCCTTCTCGTCCTGCATCTTCTTCCATGGTGTCGGCATCTCTTCTTGGGCCGCTCCCAATCACAATCACAGAGATTGTAGAGGGATGATCTGCCCCTGGAAGAATTCTGGGTCACTTTGAGCTAGATGGTGTCAGAAAGAAGAGGTGACCTTCCATAATAGAGACTGTAGAGATATGATCTGCCTCTTGAAGAATTCTGAGTCACTTTGAGCTAAGTGGTGTCGGGAGGAAGGGGTGACATTCTAAACAGATTGTAGAGGAATGATCTGCCCCTGGAAGGGTTCTGGGTCACTTTGAGCTGAGCAGTGTCAGGGGGAAGGAGTGACCTTCCATCACAGAGATTGTAGGGAATTGTCTGCCCCTTGAATAATTCTGGGTCACTTTGAGCAGGACGGTGCCAGTAGAAAGAAGTGACCTTCCCTCACAGAGATTGTAGAGGAATGATCTGCCCCTGGAAGGGTTCTGGGTCGCTTTGAGCTGAGTGGTGTCAGGAGGAAGGGGTGACATTCTAAACAGATTGTAGAGGAATGATCTGCCCCTGGAAGGGTTCTGGGTCACTTTGAGCTGAGCAGTGTCAGGAGGAAGGAGTGACCTTCCATCACAGAGATTGTAGGGAATTGTCTGCCCCTTGAATAATTCTGGGTCACTTTGAGCAGGACGGTGCCAGTAGAAAGAAGTGACCTTCCCTCACAGAGATTGTAGAGGAATGATCTGCCCCTGGAAGGGTTCTGGGTCGCTTTGAGCTGAGTGGTGTCAGGAGGAAGGGGTGACATTCCTTTACAGAGATTGTAGAGGAATGATCTGCCCCTGGAAGGGTTCTGGGCCATTCTGATGGGATCAGTTGTATGGTGGATTTCAGTTCAGTGTCATTGCTGATTGCGTGTTCTCATTCCGACTTTTATCCTTCTCATTACAAACATACCAGTCAGATAATAAGATCAAAATCTGTTTTCATACTTCATACTATTAAAGATAAATGCAATTCAGCAAATATATAGGAGAAATGTACTGTTTGTGTATAAAGATGAAACCTAAGAATCAACTGAATTCTAATTAATCTTCTCTTTGCAGGTCAACCCCCATATTTCGTCCCAATACCTCCTAGACCCAATAAATTTGGTGTACTTGGTGATGGTTAGTATGTAATTTAAGTGGGGCTCTCTTCATAACTGACATGGCCTTCGTAATTCTGTTGGTGACACTCATCTTACCATCCAATGTGATTTTCAGATCCCCAGTAACTGCTCATTGTCTTCATGCCATGTCCTCCACCGGTGTCTGTCCCTGGAGAGGAGATCATTATCCAGGTGATGGTGGAGGGAGTAATGTGGGGGGGTGGTAGCCTCCACCTCACCACCTTCCATCCAGGTATGAGCTGATATTTATCCCAGAGCCATCTATAGAATGGATAGCAGGGGGTAAGGGTAATGTGCTGTCCTTTCCCATATACATCTCTCCTAAAACTGCCCCAAGAGCGCACTGATACCATGATCCCAATGCCTCCCATGAGTGAGCGCTCTACTTCCTGCTCTTCTCTAAACTGGTTGTTGTAAATGGCCGTAGCCCTGGTGGAATTGTGTACATATATGCAGAAATATAGTTATTAATAGAGATATCTCCATATGAATGTTGCAGCAAAGTCCAGTTGCAGGGGCCCCATGAGGATGATGCAGCTTCGGTCTTTGTGTCTGAGACCTGAAGACAAGATCAGCAATGATAAGAAAGAACCTCCAACTGTTGTCCAACCAGCCTGGAATGGAGTTTCTCATGGCAGGAACAGTGGTATGGCACTGAAACTCAGACTATCTACTCTGCACTTTAGTCCCTCCTTAATAGGGATGAGCCGAACACCCCCGGGTTCGGTTCGCACCAGAACCCGCAAACGGACCTAAAGTTCGTGCGAACTTAAGAACCCTATTAATTACAATGGACGCAAACGTTCGAAATCAAAAGTGCTCATTTTAAAGGCTAATATGCATGTTATTGTCATAAAAAGTGTTTGGGGACCCGGGTCCTGCCCCAGGGGATATGTATCAATGCAACATTTTTTTTTTTAAAAACGGCCGTTTTTTCAGGAGCAGTGATTTTAATAATGCTTAAAGTGAAACAATAAAAGTGTAATATTTCTTTAAATTTCGTACCTGGGGGGTGTCTATAGTATGCCTGTGAAGGGGCGCATGTTTCCCGTGCTTAGAACTGTCCCTGCACAAAGTGTAATTTTTGCAGGAAAAAAAGCTATTTAACCGCTTCCCGACCGCCCACTGCATATATACGTCAGCAGAATGGCACGGGCAGGCAAAATCACGTACCTGTACGTGATCCTTTAAATGCCTGCCCGTGGGTCACGTGCGTGACCCGGTCGGGAGCTCCGTGACCACGGCCGTGGGACCAGCGGACCTGATCGCCGCTGGTGTCCCGCGACCGGTCACGGAGCTGAAGAACGGGGAGAGGTATGTGTAAACAAACCTCTCCCCGCGCTTCCTACTCTGCCTGTCATTGATTGGCTGTTCCCGGTCATCGGGAAAGCCGATCAATGACGTCAGATGTCAGCCCCGCCCCCTAATGTAAAAAACACAACACACGTCACAGCCCATAACCCCTCCCCCTAGTGGTTAACTCTTTCACTACAACTGTCATTTATACAGGAATCAATGCATTTAAATAGCATTGATTGCTGTATAAATGACAATGGTCCCAAAAATGTGTCAAAAATGTCCGATGTGTCCGCCATAATGTCGCAGTCACAATAAAAATCGCTGATCGCCACCATTACTAGTAAAAAAAAAAAAATTAATAAAAATGCTATAAAACTATCCCCTATTTTGTAAACGCTGTAACTTTTGCGCAAACCAATCAATAATCGCTAATTGCGATTTTTTTACCAAAAATATGTAGAAGAATACGTATCAGCCTAAACTGAGGAAAAAAAAAATTTTAATATATTTTTTTGGGGATATTTATTATAGCAAAAAGCAAAAAATATTGCATTGTTTTCAAAATTGTCGCTCTATTTTTGTTTATAGCGCTAAAAATAAAAACCGCAGGGGCGATCAAATACCACCAAAAGAAAGCTCTATTTGTGGGAAAAAAAGGACGCCAATTTTGTTTGGGAGCCACGTCGAACGACCGCGCAATTGTCAGTTAAAGCGACGCAGTGCCGAATCGCAAAAAGGGGCCTGGTCCTTTGGCTGCCAATTGGTCCGGGGCTGAAGTGGTTAAAATCACTTGCGGCTAATGAATTGTCGGCTCCCGTAACACAGTGAACAGTCATTCATTGAAAGTCATTGATAAAAAAAGTAATTGATAAAAAAAATTTAAAAAAAGCGTGGGGGTCCCCCCAAATTCAATTACCAGGCCCTTCAGGTCTGCTATGGATATTAAGGGGAACCCCGGCCAAAAAAAAAAATGGCATGGGGTCCCCCTCAAAATCCATACCAGACCCTTGAGGTCTGGGATGGATTTTAAGGGGAACCCCGGCCAAAAAAAAAAAAAATGGCGTGGGGTCCCCCTCAAAATCCATACCAGGCCTTTATCCGAGCACACAACCTGGCAGGCCGCAGGAAAAGAGGGGGGACGAGAGCGGCCCCCCTCCCTCCTGAACCGTACCAGGCTACATGCCCTCAACATTGGGAGGGTGCTTTGGGAGTCTGTGACCCCCCCAAAGCACCTTGTCCCCATGTTGATGAGGACAAGGGCCTCGTCCCCACAACCCTGGCCATTTGTTGTGGGGGTCTGCGGGCAGGGGGCTTATCGGAATCTGGAAGCCCCCTTTAACAAGGGGACCCCCAGATCCCGGCCCCCATTTCACCAAAAAAGTGACAAAAATGGTAAAAATTCCTTTATTAAAATCTTCTTTTTATCTTCTTTCTTCTGGTCTTCTTCCTTCTTCCTTTCTTCATCCTTCGGTTTTCTTCATCTTCTCCTTCTGGCATCTTCTTCCATCTTCTTCTTCCTCCGATCCGCTTCTTCTTGCTCTGGTCTTCTCGTCCGGCATCTTCTTCCATGGCATCGGCGTCTCTTCTTGGGCCGCTCCGCGCAATGGGAGGCTCCCGCTGTGTGAGGCTTCGCTGCATCTGACAGGTCTTTTATAACACCTGGTGACCCCGCCCCCTCTGCCATCATGGGGAAAGCCATAGGGAAGTCCCCATGACGTCCCCGTGCGTCAGAGGGGGGGGTCACCAGGTGGCCCGCCCTCCGTTATAAAAGACCTGTCAGACGCAGCGAAGCCTCACACAGTGCTAGCCTCCCATTGCACGGAGCATCCCAAGAAGAGACGCTGACGCCGTGGAAGAAGATGCCGGACGAGAAGACCAGAGCAAGAAGCGGATTGGAGGAAGAAAAAGATGGAAGAAGAAGATGGAAGAAGATGCCGGAAGGAGAAGATGAAGAAACCGAAGGATGAAGAAAGGAAGAAGACCAGAAGAAAGAAGATGAAAGAATATTTTAATAAAGGAATTGTCAAAGACAGTCTCCTGTCATTTTTACAATTTTTGTCACTTTTTTGGTGAAATGGTAGGGGTACTTTTGTACCCCCTTACCATTTCACACGGGGGGGGCGGGATCTGGGGGTCCCCTTGTTAAAGGGGGCTTCCAGATTCTGATAAGCCCCCCGCCCGCAACCAATGGCCAGGGTTGTGGGGGAAGAGGCCCTTGTCCTCATCAACATGGGGACAAGGTGCTTTGAGGGTCACAGACCCCCAAAGCACCCTCCCAATGTTGAGGGCATGTGGCCTGGTATGGTTCAGGACGGAGGGGGGGCCGCTCTCGTCCCCCCTCTTTTCCTGTGGCCTGCCAGGTTGCGTGTGCGGATAAGGGTCTGGTATGGTTTTTTGGGGAGGACCCGGCGCCATTTTTAATTTTTTTTTTAAATCCATACCAGACCCTTTAGGGGGACCCCCACGCCATTTTTTAAAAAAATTTTGGCGCAGGGTTCCCCGTAATATCCATACCAGACCTGAAGGGGACCCCCACGCATTTTTTTTTTAAATTTGGGTTCGGGGATTCCCCTGTGGGGAAATCCCCATGTCGTTTTTATCAATGAACTTTTATGTGTATTGTGGACCGACAATTCATTGTAGCCGCGAGTAGTTTTAAATGAGTTTTTTTTCCTTTACAAATGTAATTTTGCTGTCAGACTCTTCTAAACACGGGAAACATGTGCCCCTTTACAGGCATATTATAGACACCCCCCAGGTACGAAATCTAAAGGAATATTACACTTTTATTGTTTCACTTTAAGCATTATTAAAATCACTGCTCCCGAAAAAAAAGGTCTGTTTTTAAAACTTATTTTTGCATTGATACATGTCCCTTGGGGCAGGACCCGGGTCCCCAAACACTTTTTAAGACAATATCTTGCACATAAGCCTTTAAAATTATCACTTTTGATTTTTCACGTTCAGGTCCCATAGACTTTAACGGTGTTCACGCGTTCGAACAAATTTTTTTGCCTGTTCGCATGTTCTGGTGCGAACCGAACGGGGGGGTGTTCGGCTCATCCCTACTCATCAACCCTGATAACTTGATCGGGCTTAAACAAGGCTGCAAACTGTTGGTTGAAGTGGTTTACGAGGGGCCGAATTTTGTGGAGCCGATCAATTCCAGGGTCACCCCGAGGACGACAGAGTTCATTATCATTGAAGTGCATAAACCGCAAGATCTACCCGTATCGCGTCCTAGTCATGGAGGCAGAGAACACGGGCATATGGTGAATTGGGTCAGTGGACCAATATGACCGCAACTCACTTTTTTTTAACTATGCACATGAGGAGGGATAGGCCCAGGAAGGTCCTAAATTCAGAAACTGTAATAGGTTTCCATTCTTTGGCAAGGGTCAAATGGGGATTAGAGGTGATAAATTGACCAGCATACAAATTGCTTTGGTCCACAATAGATCTATAGAGATCTTCTGTAAAAAAACACGAATAAAAATCAAGTGACGTAAAATCAATTGTTTCCACCTGAATTCCAGGTTGGCCGGTGAATGGGTGAAGTACTGGTGCTGCAGAAGTGGTGGGCTCCCAATCAGGATTGGCATATGCAGCGGGAAGGGCACTATGGGCTCGACAGGCCTGTGTTTGAACTCTTGGTGGCTGTGGGACACTACTTGTGCTAGCCACCGCACCAGCTTGAACTGCACTTATGGGACTCGCCACGTCACCACGTATTACTGCAGTACTGGATGTACGCCTAATACCGCATACACACGACTAGACTTTCCGGCAGACTAGGTCCAACGGAATCAGTCCGTCGGACATTCGGATCGTGTGTGGGCTAATCCGATCGTTTTTCATTTAAAAAATTTGATGGACCTAGAAATAGAACATGTTTCAAATCTGTCCGACGGACTAATTCCTATCGGGAAAACTGTTCGTCTGTATGCTGGTCCGACGGACCAAATACGACGCAAGGGAAGCTATTGGCTACTGGCTATTGAACTTCCTTTTTTAGTCCCCTCTTACGTCATCATGTTCAAAACGAACGGACTTTCGAACAGACTTAGTCCGTTCCTGTGTGGGCAAGTCCGTTCATTTAGAAGTCCGTCGGAACTACGCCAAAAGTTCGTTGGGAAGACCGTCGGACCTAGTCTGCCGGAAATTCCGGTCGTGTGTACGCGGCATAAGGTGTACTAGCTATCTGTCATGGTGCCGCTGCTCTCTACAGGTTCGTATTCTGAGCCTGAATCTGACAGTGAGGTGGCTTCCTCATCACTCTCATCTGTCATGCTCAGCAACGTGTAGGCCTCTTCACTAGTGTACCCCTGGACATTTTGGCCTCTAAATTTATAGGTACAGCTAGTGCGACTCACAGGCGAAAGAGCAACTGGTTGTCAGCGACTGCTTCAATCGCTACCAAAAAAACTGTTAGCATTTGCAGGGATCAGGCCTGACTCTGCGAACACTGCAGTTATGTGTGTTGTGTTTTGTAAGTGACAGTGAGCGATTGATACTGCACTTGGGTGGGCTGGGCTGGGCGGAGGGGCTAAGCGCAGGTGCTAGCAGGTATCTGGGCTGATCCCGCTAACACTGCGTTTTTGGGAACACTAAACTACTGGGGATGCTAATAGAGCTCTGATCAGAATAAAAATAAATTGATCCATTCAGACACTATACTAGTAAGGGAGGTGTATGATGTGTGCGTGGGTGTTAGCACTACTGGCTAGGGATGGGCCCGGTGTTCGATTCAAACCCATGTTCGAATTGAACATCGGCTGTTCGACCGCTCGTCGAAACCAGAACTCTCAGGACCGTTCGCATCGAATTCGTGTGATGCGAACGGTCCACAGTGCACTGCGCCAGTCGCAGTGCATTGCTGGCTGATGATTGGCCAAGCATGCACTGTGACCCCGCATGCTTGGCCAATCATAGAGCCAGCGGCGAGGAGAGCAATAATTGGCCACAGGCAGGATGCCTGTGGCCAATTATAGCTCAGGGGGTTTGGTACACGCCCCACACTATATAAGGCTGCCGCGCCGGCGGCCTCATGTAGTGTGTTCCAGCGTTAGGAACAGTGACAGACTGTACTGTACAGTGTCTGCTTGTGCATTATCTGCTTGTGATTCATCTGCATTATCTGCTTGTGATTCATCTGCATTATCTGCTTGTGGATTCTGGGGATTAGTGTAGGCAAATAGGCAGGGTAGTTTATTCTTCTCAGTGCTGTTCTCAATCTCTACCAATCTAGCCATCTGCAGGAGTAGTTAGTGTGTGTGCGTGCTGTGTTAGTATAGAACAGCAGTAGCACACTAAACCACCTTTCCCTGTATCTGCTTTTCTGGCCTGTTGCCATCTAAGGCAGGCAGCCAGCCAGCCATCTGCAGGAGTGTGTGTGTGTGTGTGTGTGCTCTGTGACTACAACACAGCACACTAAACCACATTACGCTGTATCTGCTCTTCTGGCCTGTTGTCATCTAAGGCAGGCAGCCAGCCAGCCATCTGCAGGAGTGTGTGTGTTCTCTGTGACTATAACACAGCACACTAAACCACATTACGCTGTATCTGCTCTTCTGGCCTGTTGCCATCTAAGGCAGCCAGCCAGCCAGCCATCTGCAGGAGTGTGTGTGTGTGTGTGTGTGCTCTGTGACTATAACACAGCACACTAAACCACATTACGCTGTATCTGCTCTTCTGGCCTGTTGTCATCTAAGGCAGCCAGCCAGCCAGCCATCTGCAGGAGTGTGTGTGTGTGTGTGTGTGTGTGCTCTGTGACTATAACACAGCACACTAAACCACATTACGCTGTATCTGCTCTTCTGGCCTGTTGTCATCTAAGGCAGGCAGCCAGCCAGCCATCTGCAGGAGTGTGTGTGTGTGTGTGTGTGCTCTGTGACTATAACACAGCACACTAAACCACATTACGCTGTATCTGCTCTTCTGGCCTGTTGTCATCTAATGCCGCGTACACACTTTCAGACTTTGTCCGCCGGACCTGGTCCGGCGGGACTTCCCCACACACGCCCGGACTTCCAAGCGTGTGACTTGCCCACACACGCCCGGACTTCTCCGGCGGACAATCCGCTGGACAAAGTCCGCGGGACTTTTGAAAATGAACGGACTTGCCCACACACGTTCATTTAGAACGTAACTGCAGGTAGACGGAGCTAGCGAAGGCAGTGAATGCCGCCGCGCTAGCCCCGTCACCTGGCATGGATTTAAAGGGACTCCCCACGCCGAAAAAACGGCGTGGGGGTCCCCCCCAAATCCATCTCAGACCCTTATCCAAACACGAGCGAGCGCCCCCCTCTCCTGAGCCGTACCAGGCCGCATGCCCTCAACATGGGGGGTGCCCTGGGGAAAGGGGGGCCATGCGGCCCCCCCCCACCCCAAAGCACCTTGTCCCCATGTTGATGAGGACAAGGGCCTCTTCCCGACAACCCTGGCTGTTGGTTGTCGGGGTCTGCGAGCGGGGGCTTATCGGAATCTGGGAGCCCCCTTTTATATGGGGGCCCTCAGATCCCGGCCCCCCACCCTATGTGAATGAGTATGGGGTACAATGTACCCCTACCAATTCACCTAAGGTGTAAAATGTAAAGTAAAAAAAAACACACAATTTTGAAAAAATATTTTATTGCACTGCTCCTGGGGTCTTCTTCCGTCTTGGGGGTCTTCTCGCCGGACTCCTCCACCATTTACCTAGCTCTTTTACCGAGCGGAGGAGGATAAGGTGGGGACAAGGTGCTTTGGGGTGGGGGGGCCGCACGGCCCCCCTTTCCCCAGGGCACCCCCCATGTTGAGGGCACGCGGCCTGGTACGGCTCAGGAGGGGGGGGCGCTCGCTCGTCCCCACCCCTTTCCTGGCCTGCCGGGCTGCATGCTCGGATAAGGGTCTGAGATGGATTTGGGGGAGGAGTCCCTTTAAATCCATGCCAGGTGACGGGGCTAGCGCGGCGGCATTCACTGCCTTCGCTAGCTTGGTCTACCTGAAGTCACGTGCTAAATGAACGGACTTTCCGATGATAGGAAAGTCCGCTCATTTCAAAAGTCCGGCGGACTAGCCTACTAACGGCGGGATTGTCCGGATATTAAGGGAACCCCACTTCAAATTAAAAAAAAAAATGACGTGGGGTCCCCCTAAATATCCATACCAGACGCTTCAGGTCTGGGATGGATTTTAAGGGGAACCCCAGCCAAAAAAAATAAAAAATGGCGTGGGGTCCCCCTCAAAATCCATACCAGACCCTTTATCCGAGCACGCAACCTGGCAGGCCGCAGGTAAAGAGGGGGGACGAGAGCACCCCCCCTCCTGAACCTTACCAGGCCTAATGCCCTCAACATTGGGAGGGTGCTTTGGGGTCCCCCCCAAAGCACCTTGTCCCCATGTTGATGAGGACAAGGGCCTCATCCCCACAACCCTGGCCATTGGTTGTGGGGGTCTGCAGGCGGAGGGGTTATTGGAATCTGGAAGCCCCCTTTAACAAGGGGACCCCCAGATCCCGCCCCCCCTGTGTGAAATGGTAAGGGGGTACAAAAGTACCCCTACCATTTCACAAAAAAAGTGACAAAAATGGTAAAAATGACAGGAGACGGTCTTTGACAATTCCTTTATTAAAATCTTCTTTCTTCTGGTCTTCCTCCTTCCTTTCTTCATCCTTTGGTTTATTCATCTTCTCCTTTCGGCATCTTCTTCCATCTTCTTCTTCCTCCGATCCGCTTCTTCT
The DNA here is from genome assembly GCA_028564925.1 of Lithobates sylvaticus. NCBI lineage: Eukaryota > Metazoa > Chordata > Amphibia > Anura > Ranidae > Lithobates > Lithobates sylvaticus. The sequence continues at coordinate 777,351,513 of CM053026.1, read as the reverse complement.
TGCTCTGGTCTTCTCATCCGGCATTTTCTTCCATGGCGTCGGCGTCTCTTCTTGGGCCGCTCCTCGCAATGGGAGGCTCCTGCTGTGTGAGGCTTCGCTGCTTCTGACAGGACTTTTATAACCCCAGGACGTCCCCGTGCGTCAGAGGGGGGCGGGGTCACCAGGTGGCCCCGCCCTCCGTTATAAAAGACCTGTCAGACGTAGCGAAGCGGATCGGAGGAAGAAGAAGATGGAAGAAGAAGATGGAAGAAGAAGATGGAAGAAGAAGATGGACCCTACCCTAAGGTAGGTCTCACCCCTAAGGTATAGCAAAAAGGAAAAAATCCCCCCAAAAAGGGTATGTGGGGTTTTTAGGCAGCGATTGGCAAAAATTGTGTATGATACAATGTATTGTCTAAATATAAATGTTTATGAAAGATGTCACAGAAGTGGCATAGTGGGTATAAGACATGGGTCCCAAATGGGAATAATAAAACAAAACAGAAAAAGTATAAAAATACACTGATAGACAAAAATAACTTTTACAGCAGAGTATTTTAACACAGCCAACATTGGTTGAAGTAAAAGTGAACCTGACGCGTTTCGACCCGTATTGATGTGGGTCTTCCTCAAAGGTGATTTGTCTATTAGAGAGAGAGGGTAAAAAAACACATATATTGCAGCAATATTTATATTTCATATACTGGTCTCTATATAAGTTTAGGATAGAGACATATGCAATATTGTATTGTAAGATATTTACCCAGGTATGTATGTTTCTGATGAAATTTACTCCTCATGTGGGGTTTCCCTGAAGAGGTTTTCTGTCCCCCGGGTGGCACTCGCAAGGTCACCCTGTAACGTATGCGGGCCGGGACAGGGAGAGGTGGTCCAAAAGCGTGACTTACGGGGGGTCACATCCAACGAATTGACCTCCTACAAACAGACACGTGGGCCGGTGGTTGGGGGCGAAGGGGGGGGGGGAGAGAAGCCCCTTGACATGCGCACCTGCCGTGAGAGTCCAACACCAAGCAATTATAGATCAATCTTTCCTTTTCCTTCCCCCCCTTTTCTTTTATCCCGTCCTTTTTCACCCTCTTCTTTCCTTTCCCTCTCCTTCTTTCATGTACATGAATATATAAAAACGTATAAACTTAAAAAATATAATTTATATAAATCATGTTAGATCTATAATTGCTGGGGCGCGCACTCGGGAACATCCGTGACCGCCGGGTCCCGAGGACCCGGCGCATCACGGATCACGGTAAACAGCCGCTGATAGAGGACCACGTGATCGCTCCGTCAAATGACAGTGGTGGCAGAGCATGTACACAAACGGGCGTCACGTCATGACGCCGGTTCCTCCCTCCCCTCTCTGTACCGATCGGTACAGAGAGGAGAGAAGCGAAGAGGGGGAGAGACGGGACCAGCGCTGTGGGCTGGATGTGTAGTGCCCACAGCGCTGGTCAATACACTGCCACCGCTGTGCAATGCTCTGCCATGCTCTGCCACCGCTGTGCAATGCTCTGCCACCACTGTGCAATGCTCTGCAACCAACCACTGTGCAATGCTCTGCCACCACTGTGCAATGCTCTGCCACCAACCACTGTGCAATGCTCTGCCACCAACCACTGTGTGCAATGCTCTGCCACCACTGTGCAATGCTCTGCAACCAACCACTGTGCAATGCTCTGCAACCAACCACTGTGCAATGCTCTGCAACCAACCACTGTGCAATGCTATGCAACCAACCACTGTGCAATGCTCTGCCACCACTGTGCAACGCTCTGCCACCACTGTGCAACGCTCTGCCACCACTGTGCAATGCTCTGCAACCACTGTGCAACACTGTAATACTCTGCCAATACTTGCCAATACTCTGCCAATACTCACCAATACTCTGCCAATACTCGCCAATACTCGCCAATACTCTGCCAATACTCGCCAATACTCGCCAATACTCTGCAATAATTTTTAATAGAAACAAAGAATTATTTTTTTTTTTTACCGAATTTTCAGTATTTTTTGATTTATAGCGCAAAAAATAAAAAACCCAGCGGTGATTAAATACCACCAAAAGAAAGCTCTATTTGTGTGAAAAAAGGACACAAAATTCATTTTGGGTACAGTGTTGCATGACGGAGTAATTGTCATTCAAAGTGTGAGAGCACCGAAAGCTGAAAATTGGTCTGGTTAGGAAGGGGGTTTAACTGCCCAGTGGTCAAGTGGTTAATAAACATTTATATTTAGACAATACGTTGTATCATACACAATTTTTTCCAATCGCTGCCAAAAAAAAACACATACCCTTTTTGGGGGGATTTTTTCCTTTTTGCAGGCCCAATTTTGTCAGCCCCTGTTTAACAGGGGCTTGTAATTACAATTTTTTATGCAATGCTTTGCAACAGGTCTCATTGCTGTGCTCCAAGTACAGTATATGTGAGGGGTTGCAGTGTTGTGGCTCCAGCACCAGTGCCTAAGGCCCAATTTTTTCAGCCCCTGTTTAACAGGGGCGTGTAATTACAATTTTTTTATGCAATGCTTTGCAACAGGTCTCATTGCTGTGCTCCAAGTACAGTATCTGTGAGGGGTTGCAGTGTTGTGGCACCAGCACCAGTGCCTAAGGCCCAATTTTTCAGCCCCTGTTTAACAGGGGCGTGTAATTAAAAATTTTTATGCAATGCTTTGCAACAGGTCTGATTGCTGTGCTCCAAGTACAGTATCTGTGAGGGGTTGCAGTGTTGTGGCACCAGCACCAGTGCCTAAGGCACAATTTTTCAGCCCCTGTTTAACAGGGGTGTGTAATTACAAATCTTGATCTAATAATTCACAGCAGGGCCCATTCCTGTGCCCACCAAGAGTAACTGTGAGGGCTTACAGTGTTGTGGCAACACCAACATCTAATGGGGCAAATTTCTGCAGAGTATATACGGCAGGCCCCTACTTTCAAGCATCCAACTTAAAAACGACTCCTACAAACATCTTTGGAGCGGTATAGGAGTGGTGTATTCACCGCTCCTATACCGCTCCTTCCCATTGATTTGAATGGGACACCGCGGTAATACTGCGGCAATACCGCCGCAAAGCGCCGCCACGGCGGCGCTCTGCGGGGGATTTTAACCCTTTTTCGGCCGCTCGCGGGGGGTAAAAACCGCACCGCGAGCGGCCGAATACCGCGGCTAAAACAACGGTAAAGCAGCGCTAAATACCGCGCTGCTTTACCGTCACCGCGGCTCCCGCCCCAGTGTGAAAGGGGCCTTATTATCACAGGAAATAATGTTACATTTTTATATCACTGACTCTGATGGAGGTTCCTCTGTGTTGGTTTTATTGGTCAGACCAATTCTATATATATTACATGTACACATTTATTATATACATATAAAGGTTTCATTTCTTCCACAGCACAATGTTCTCCTCCAACAATACCAAACATGGGGTATATCTCTGTTGTCAAGAAGTATTATAATAAAAATGAAGAGATAACAGTACAGTGTCCGTCTGGATATTATCAATCATCATCCACAATGAGATGTGACAACCCCCGCACCTACCAGGAGTGGACTCCTCCCACTGTTACCTGTATAGGTGAGTATTATTTATCACTTTTATGTTAATTCAAGTCAATTTTAATTGATTTGCTAAAGGAAAATAGGTTGTGCACTTTGCTAGGGAATTTTCACTTTGCCTAATGAATCGCTGGCTGCTATTATCCAATCAAGTTGAAGCAAAAATACTGCATTTTTCTTGCACGTGATTGGTTCATCTTTGTAAACTGAATTTTCAACACATTCTCCAAGCTAAGAGAAAATTCTCTTGCAAAGTGAACAACCCAATTTTCATTTAGTAAATCAACCCCGTCGTCTGCAGACAGCCTGTTTAGTAGCCACCCTGGCGGTATGATTATGTCAGAATTTTTGCGACTCAAAGCGGTACAATTGTTTTGCATAGAAATGCGTAGGCCGGTCATTTTTAGGGATAACTCATCTAAACCTGAAAATACAGTGAGGTTGGGTAAGTAAAATTGTGGCAAAGAAAACTGAGAGAATAAGAAGAAATGCTCAGTCTATATCATCATCAATGAAAATAAAATGATAATTGGGCGGCACAGTGGTGTAGTGGTTAGCACTCTCACCTCGCAGTAAGAAGGGGTGCTGGTTCGAATCCCAACCACTACACTACCTGCCTGGAGTTTGCATGTTCTCCCTGTGCCTGCGTGGGTTTCCTCTGGGTACTCTGGTTTCCTCCCACAATCCAAAGACATTGCTGGTAGGTTAATTGGCTTCTGTTCAAAAAAAAAAAATTGGCCCTAGTATATGAATGGGGACCTTGGATTGTGGGCTCCTTGAGGATAGGGACCAATGTGAGTGTGCAATGTACAGGGATAGGGACAGTTGTAGACACTCACTCACACACTGAACTGGATGGAGTGGTGTCTTTATTCAACCTTACTAACTATGAAACTATGAATTTAAGGATCTCCTATGACACCGGATGGATATGTAGCCTTCTTTTTGGGGGTCATGAGACATGCCCCCTCCCCTCCCACAAAACAGGATATTGTAGTAAAACTGTAGGTAAATAAGAGAGCAAAACCTTCTTTTGTTTGGGTGTTATAATAAAGGTGGCAGCACCTCCACCAAGGGCAGGACCTCTGTGAACAGAGGAGATTCCCTTCTTGGGAAATTAACCAGATGCAGGCCGTCCCATGTACATTTACTGCAGCAGGGCGCCCACTCTGTGTAGAATCCCATACAGGTACGTGATTCTTCTTTTCTGGGTCTGGGGCGCGCACACACCACCGACCACCCACTACCGTTGTGATTAGACACAGCGCGAGCCAATCAGCTAGTCTGATGGATGTGATGTCCTCTGGGACCCGCCAATTGTTGGAGGCACAGGCAGAACGGCAATCTGCCTATGTAAACAAGGCAGAGCACTGTTCTGTCAGAGGGGAAGGCAGTGATCCTGTGTTTCTGCTAAGCAGGAACACAGATCTCTGTCTTCCCACAGTACAAGCACCTCCCCCCACACAGTAACCAAGCACTCCCTGCTGTCTTTATATAGGCCATTTGGCGCCAGCATTAATTGCTAACCTATGCGAATATGCGTGCGCCGGTTAGTGCTAATGTTCCCGCGCATATGCCTATGCCTGGCAAGACAGGCACCTGCAAATGCACATCTGCACATGCCATGTCCCTGACATGGCCGTTATAGTCTGCCTTTGTTGGGTTCATGGGGTTTTTACCCCTGTATTTACCTAATTTTTGTTTAGAATTTTTGGACAAGGAGTGCGCACATGTGCACCTCTAAACCAGGAAGTACACAGCGACATACTGGTGCACCGCGGTACCTGGAACTGCAATCAGCAATAAATGTACTGCTGGCAGTCAGAAAGAGATTGATTGTAGTTGAACAGAGCATGCTATAGCAGTGAAATCACACCTCCAGCTCACACATTGGTCTTCTTAGTTACTTTCCACCTCCAGGACACACAAAACAGTATTTTCCCAGTAAGATTCTACACTCAGCACACATTGGTCTTTCTCCTATGAGATCTTACCTCCAGTACACACAGATAGGTCTTTCCTCAGTGACTGCTCACTGTGTACTCCAACCCACCATAGAATTGTCCATGTGTTCCCAGTAGACATTTCTCACACAAGGCCTAGAGGTTCACCAGCATCCCCCTTCTCTACAGGAATGTTTCTCATGTCTTTCCAGTGGAGGGTTTTTTTGGTTCCATTTTGCCCATCTCACCATAACCCGTCAACTTGTACTATCTCATTTGTGTTCTAACCTTCCCCTGTAGAAGCCATTGTTTCTACACACAGCACAGGTCAGGACCAACAAGACTGTAACAGGTGTATTTAGTGTATAATAAATGACTCTTTAATAGGCTGTATCTGTGTTATAGACTGATAGCTCTGGATGTACCAATGGGTAAAGGTGTGTAAATTAGCATGTCCCAGGTTGCCCAGTATGGATCTCCAGTGTGTTTGTGGATCTGGGAGACAAATCCTGGCACAGAGAACCCTGAAAACAAATAACAAAGTCCAATAGAATAGATCAGTAGTGCTGAGACTGAAGATAACCCAATCCATGATCCTGCCCAGGGACCTGCTTACCTCTATGTCTGGTATTAATAGATGTGGTCAGGATGGAGTCCTGGTACAAGAACACAAGAGTTACAGAGAGGACATCAGTCTTGGAATAGTGTGAATGGTGACATTGATGAAACCTCATACAGCACCGACCAAATGGAAGTCTGTACACAGCTCAGTAAATACACAATTGTCCAGCATGATGGTCCTCCCACACGATCCGAATGTCCTTCTCACTGTTAGGCCAGTGATCATTATAAGACGTGATTACCAGGTTTAGATCAGACACTATACTAGTAAGGGAGGTGTATGGTGCGTGGGTGTTAACGCTACTGGCACTAATCTCATGCTGTGTATGACAGACCCCTGACCACTGCACTCTGTATGCTGAGCTGTATATGACATACTCCTGACCACTGCACTCTGTATGCTGAGCTGTATATGACATACTCCTGACCACTGCACTATGTATGCTGGGCTGTATATGACATACCCCTGACCACTGCACTTTGTATATTGTATAACAGTTGTTGGTTGCTCAGTAGTCATGTTAATAAAGTTCTTCCTGAAGTTAGGCTGTGTACACAAAAGCATATATAGTGGAAGAGTTTCTCAAGCTTTAGCCCCTCCCACTCTTAGCACAATTTTGCCACACCCACAAGTTGCCGCTATGCACCCCATCTAACTATTTTCTGGGTGCCCCAGCCTGAACCCCCCAGGAGAAGATAATGATATGAGGTCCTGTGTATTGACCCACCTCATCCATCCCCCACCCACCCGCCTACATAACTTTTTATGAAGCATCGGAGAGAACAAAGGGGAATACTATAGATTGGTTTTGGTAGAAGAACATGTCCAGGATAGATGAAAGGATCAACAGGAAATTGTCTTTTTTCACATTGTTCCCCAAATCTCTCAGATATAATTCATTCTTCTAATCACTTTACAGATCTGTGTAAGAATCCGGAGGAGACAATCCTGACAATGTATCCAAAGAAGACATTTTATAATATTTGGGATAGAGTGACAGTAAAATGTCCGGATGGATATCGGAATCCCTATCCCTCTGTACGATGTGTGATGAGCGGATACTCCATTGGGTGGAATAATCCTCCACAATGTATCGGTGAGTAGTAAACTTCAATATACAGACCGCAGGAACCCAGAGCAACCAATCAGCAGTCACCTCTCTTTATTTATTGGTCCGACCATTCTAAATTGGTGTAAAATAAAACCTGATTGGTGCATCGCTCTATACATATTACTGATGAGCCAAACTGCCCTGGATTTGGTTCAAGAAGAGTTCTAAAGAGTTCAGATGCCGAACCCCATTGTGATCAATGGGAGTCTAATCTGTAAAATGAAAAATACTCGTTTTCTGATCTAATAGGAAAGGGGGTGTCAGAAAATAGTCTGGGGGGTGGGGGGGTGGGCACTGCCCTGGGGAACACGGGGAAATCTGATTTTTATTCTCAGATATTGCATTATGTTTCTTTACCGATACCTTCTATCCTCTCTATATACTATATAAGATATTCATTTATGAATTTAGGAATTTAGAATTGTTTTCTTTTGATGTATGATCAGGGACAGTATTCACTTTGAGTGTTTTTGTACCAATGCAAAAAAAAAAAGCAAAAATGTTTTTAAAAACATTCCATTCAGCCAGTTGAGCCGTGATTTATAAATGCTTAGGGTGAAACATTATAAATGCCCAATTACTTTAAATACCATGGGAGGGGGGGGGGGATGTGAAGGGACATCTCTGTGATGTACAGAAAGTGCAGCAGAACTGACATTTATAAAGGGAAAGGAGTTTAAAATTGCCGGAAAATGACATTTCATTGGCAGCTTATTTGTTGACATCTTTCTGTCCGCCTTCAATCCTTATTATCACAGGAAATAATGTTACATTTTTATATCACTGACTCTGATGGAGGTTCCTCTGTGTTGGTTTTATTGGTCAGACCGATTCTATATATATTACATGTACACATTTATTATATACATATAAAGGTTTCATTTCTTCCACAGCACAATGTTCTCCTCCAACAATACCAAACATGATACGTAATTCTGTGGTAAATCAGTATTATAATAAAAATGATGAGATAACAGTACGGTGTCAGTCTGGATATTATCCATCATCATCTACAATGACATGTGAGAACCCCCGCTCCCCCCTGGAGTGGACTCCTCCCACTGTTACCTGTATAGGTGTGTACTATTTATCACTTTAATGTTAATTCAAGTCAATTTTAATTGATTTACCAAATACAAAGAGGTTATGCATTTTGCAAGGGAATTTTCCCTTTGCTTAGGCTACTTTCACACTGGAGGCATTTTGTCAGGCACTTTTGGGCTAAAAATAGCACCTGTAAAGCGCCTCTCAAGCCACCCCATAGTGAGACCCCGAGTGCTTTCACATTGGGGCGGTGCGCTTGCAGAACGGGAAAAAAGTCCTGCAAGCAGCATCTTTGGGGCGGTGCAGGAGCGATGTATACAGCACTCCTAAACCGCCCCCTTGCCCATTGAAATGAATGGGAACCGCTGCTGAAGCACGCTAACAGGGGTTAAAAGCACCCCACTAGCGGGCGAAAAGCGCCACTAAAACAACAGTAAAGTGCCACTAAAACTAGCGGGCGCTTTACCACCAAGCTTTTCTGGCTTCTATCATCCAATCAAGTTCAAGCAAAAATACTGCATTTTTCCTGCACGTGATTGGTCCGTCTTTACAAACTGAATTGTCAACACATTCTCCAATGAGAAAATTCTCCTGCCAAGTGAACAACCCTATTTTCCTTTAGTAAATAAACCCCCATTGTCTGCAGACAGTCTGTTTAATATAAGGCCAAATATCTGTACGTTCCTCAGTGTTGGTGAACACAGGGCCGATCCGTCACGGGGTGCACGGGGTGCAGTGCACCCAGGCGCCACAGAGGTGGGGGCGCCAGAAATATTTCTGCACCCAGGCGTCTGTGACCCTAGGATCGGCCCTGGGTGAACATGTAATCCTTTACACCTTGTACAGATGTATATAGACTTTCAGAGCAAAATGAGGACATGATGAATACAACACCAAAATATCAGTGCTACAGCCTCTCCCCTTCCCAAGGTATAGAGGCCTGATCACCTTTTTATCTAAAATAAGGCACTTTTCCGAAAAATAATCCACAAAGACCAGTTAAAGCGTAACTAATCCCAAGAACACAAATGTAATAGTTTACCAGTCCTTAGATGTGGTGGTTGCATTTGTTTTCTTATTTTAGAATAAGAAAATTTTCTGTAAGTACAGAACAAAACAAACACATTGATACCGACAGAAATCCAATGCCCCTATAACTTCCTGTAAGGGAAAGGAAGCAGGAGAGCAACCTTTGGTGACAACACTGTCACCATTTCAGATTATTCATAAAGCAGCCCATGAATTGACCACTTCAATCACCACTTCTCTTCCTATCACACCCCCCGTGTAACCTGAAAATACAGAGAGATTGGGTTAGTAAAATTGTGACAAAGAAAACTGAGAAAATAAGAAGAATTGCTCAGTCTATATCATCTTCAATGAGAATAAAATTATAAAATTTAAAGCAGAGTTCTGGCCACAGATTTATTTATTTTTTTCAGGCATCCAATCCTAATGCTTTAATAATACAAATAATGTTTATATATGTTTGTTAGTGGATGTGAATTTTATCTTTATTTTATACTTACTATTTAGTAAATCCTCTTCTGGCCTTTGCCATGATGATTGTGGGCATGTGAAGCCCAATCGCAACCTCTTCCGGGATTACCGATAGAGAGGTGCATGCTGGGTTACCAGCATGCACCTCTCAATATCGTGCATGCACGATGCTCTGGCGGCCGTAGCGCCAATTGTTTAGAAAGTTGCCATAACAATGGGCGGCGACGGAGGAAGGTACCGCCCCGTTGTTATGGCAACCGCCTTAAATCACATCATTACCCGTCGGGAAATAACGTGATTTTTGGTCACAGTACTGCCCACTCACTCCTGGGAAATGATGACTCACATTTCCCAGGAGCACAGGTGAGGGAGGAAGTGACGAGGAGCGCCGTGGACCAGGAAGTGGCAGATTAGGAGCCACTACATAGCAACAGGGCGTTTCTGGTAAGAATAAAAAAAATGTTTATTAATACTATTATAGGTCTGTGAATATGCAAAAAAAATCTCAGGGTGGAACTCTGCTTTAAGGATCTCCTGATGGATATGTAACCATAGGTAAGATGATAACTAAACCTGCAGGCATCATTCTGGTATAACCACTCAAGGTCCAGCAACATACCAGTATGTCGCTGGTCCTTGTTGGGCATACATTGTAATGTTCTTTTTTTTCATGTGGCCTGTGGGCTGAACGAAAAAAGAGATTGAACAGTGGGTATGCCCACCATTAGAATACCGCCCTGCACCCACCCACTTCTAATGATGGGCATACATGCACCGTTTTTTTTTTCAACTGTGGTGGTGAAATCACCTCCTACAGCTCTGGAGTTGCTGATTTACGTATCATGAGAGCAAACCCTGTTGCTGTCAAAATAAATAAATATGTGCTGCAGCTGATTGGCGTACTTGAAAAGCAAATAATGGTAATAATAAAACATTAACTCAATAAAACAACTTTTTTTTTATTTGCAATCTGTGCCTAAAAAATATATGCCGAAGCATGGAGGCAATACACCCCTGATGTTAGGGGCAAATCGCCCCTCCACCCCTGACCGCATGCTTCGGCATATTTGCTCTTTTTTTAAACTGTGGTGGTGAAATCACCTCCTACAGCACTGGAGTCACCGATTTACTTATCGTGAGAGCAAACGCTGTTGCTGTCAAGATAAATAAATCAATGCTGTGGCTGAATGGCAAAGAAAATAATGGTTAACAATAAAACACAGTAAACGGTAAAGTATAAAAATATTACATACCTGCAAAACAAACGATAAAACATAGTAACAATAAAACATTGCTGGTTAAGCATAAAATACAGTAAAACAGAGCAGAACAATAGAAAGAGAACAATAGAGAGAGAAGTACAAGAAAATAACTATTTTTGGCTTTTTTATTTTATATATCTTTTTTCACTTTTTTTTTACACTTTTATTTGTAACTGTAAAGGTTCCAGGTTCAGGTCTCTAAAAATGCGATGGCATCTTTGTAGACCCTATGTAAGTGTGCCCTAGCACTGTACAGTGCTGTACCCTATGCTAATACTCCACTAGTGTGTGGTAGCGACGGAAACATTCACTGATGCAAAGACCAGGTTGGCCAGAACAGGAGGGACAATGAAAGTGGGTGTCACGCCTATATCCACGCTTGCTACAGACACGACATCTTCTTTAGGGTGATCGTTGGGTAAAGGTACCAGGGAGGACTTCTGGGAAGTGCCTCTTATGCAGCCGGCTCACTGCATTTACATTGTTTAGTTGGGGCACAGCGCCGTCTGGAAACAGAAGGGCTGTGATGATCTCTTCCTGGAATTTAAGGAAAGATCCAATTCGTCCTGGCGCTTTGTATAGCACATAGGCGTTCAGCAGAGCCAATTGAATAAAGTATACAGACACTTTTTTGTACCAGCATCTGACTCTATGGGCAATTAAGTACGGCGCCATCAACTGTTTTTTGAAGTCCACCCCTCCCATATTAAGGTTGTATTCATGAACACTCGTGGGTTTCTCAACAACACCAGTCGCCGTAAGAATTTGGACCATCGTATCTGCATGGGGAGGACAGAACAAAAACATTCTGATTATCCGGTTTCGGGTTCGTATACTGAGCCTGAATCTGACAGTGAGGCACTTCCCTATTGCTCTCATCTGTCATTCTCAGCAACGTGTAGGCCTCTTCACTATTGTACCTCTGTTTGGACATTGTGGCCTCTAAATTTATAGGTACAGCTAGTGAGACTCACAGGCAAAAGAGCAACTGGTTGTCAGCGACTGCGTCAATCGCTACCAAAACAACTCTTATGCGGCGTACACACGGTCGGAATTTCCAATGGAAACAGTCCGATGGGAGCTTTTCATCGGATTTTCCGACCGTGTGTATGTCCAACGGTCTTTTTCTGTCGGAATTTCCGACGGACTTTGAATTGAGAACCTGTTCTCAATTTTTCCGACGGAAAACCTTTCTATCGGATTTTCCGATCGTGTGTATGCAATTCCGACACGCAAAATTCCGACGCATGCTCGGAAACAATTCGACGCATGCTCGGAAGCATTAAACTTCCCTTTTATAGTGCTGTCGAACGTGTTTTATGCCGCTGTGTTATTGACCGTCGGAATTTGGTGTGATCGTGTGTAGGCAACACAGCTTGAGCGGAATTCCGTCGGAAAAAACGTCAGATTTTTTTCCGACGAGAATTCCGATCGCGTGTACGCGGCATTAGCGTTCGCAGGGATCAGGCCTGACTCTGCAAGCGCTGCAGTTATCTGTGTTGTGTTTTGTAAGTGACAGTGATTGATTGATACTGCACTTGGGTGGGCTGGGCGGAGGGGCTAAATGCAGGTGCTAGCAGGTATCTGGGCTGATCCCGATAATGCTGCATTTTTGGGAACACTAAACTACTGGGGACGCTAACATAGATCTGATCAGATCAAATAAATACTAGTAAGGGAGGTGTATATATCTGTACACTATACTAGTGACACTGGTGACAGGGGGTGAAAGGGTTAACTGGGGGGTGATCAAGGGGTTAAACCTTTATTAGGAGGTTAATGGGGGGTACCCTAGACCTACCTGGGCCTACTACTAACTGCCCTAACGGTGATTAGTGTCACAAGTCACACCAGTACAGTGATCAGTGAAAAATCTGAAAACTGCACTTGGTGACACAGAGACAGGGAGTGAAGGGAATAACTGGGGGGGGGGGGGGGGTGATCGGGGGGTGACAAGTGTGCCTTTGTGTACTGGTGTTAGGGTTGTGTTGGTGCAACTCACAGTTAGATGTCCTCTCACTGGAACCGAAAAGGGCTCCATGAGGGGAGAGGACATCACTTCCTCTGACTGTGTTTACGTTTACAGGCAGAGGACAGTCTCTCATTTGCCAGAACTGATCCCCAGGTCCAGGCCAGAAACCATTGGCCTGGGCCTGGAGACCGACCGGTTCTGGAAGGAATCCAAACACTGCACGGATGGCGCAAGCGATAGCGGCGTACAGCTATGGTGATTTGCGCAGCAGTGCCAACCTGCCGCCGTATAAAGACATCAGCTGGTCAGCTCGTTGTTAAACGTGCAGTAACGCATCCAAATACTATATATTGCATTAAATGAGCAGTAAAGCACGGATATAATGTATACTGAGTTAAACTTGCAGTAATGCACTGAAATATACTGCAGGAAACTTGCCCTGACAAATTAAACTGAGAGTAAAGTGAAGATGAATGGTCACTACACTCAAAATGACTGAACTATCCCTACATTCCCACTAAACTGATATACTACACGGACAATAGAATCAGAATAGCACAGAATAGAACACTAATGCCACGTGGCTTGCATACACACGGTCACACAAAAGTTCGCTGAACTTTCCACCGTCAAGAACACGGTGACGTACAACACTACGATGAGCCAAGAAAATTAAGTTCAATGCTTCCGAGCATGTACTTTTATAGTGTTGGGCAAGACTAAGAGCAATGAGCCATGATTGGATAGAGTCATCATTACTTACTTCAATCATGGCTCCGACAGTGCTCTGTGCTCTGATTGGGCAAAGCTTTCATTGCTTCAGCCAATCAGGGCTTCCATTGCACTTTGCGGTGACCAGGTGCATTGTGGTCATTTGGCGGGTCGAACAAATGGTCAAAACCCCCGATGATTTGGGTGCCCGAACGGGTGAACAGCCAACGTTCAGCTCGAACTCATGCTGGGGCCAAACTGTTCACCCAAGTCTAGCCATATATAGTGTACCACATAGAGGTCAGGAGTATGCCATACATAGGCATGTGCACAGCATGTGCCAGATGTGCCTGGGCACACCCTTATCCCCCATCAGCAGTCATTGCTCTTTATTTATTGGTCCGACCATTCTAAATTGATGTAAACTAAACCCTGATTGGTGCATTGCTCTATACATATTACTGATGAGCCAAACTGCCCTGGATTTGGTTCAAGAAGAGTTCTAAAGAGTTCAGATGCCGAATCCCATTGTGATCAATGGGAGTCTAATCTGTAAAATGAAAAAGACTCGTTTTCTGATCTAATAGGAAAAAGGATGTCAGAAAATATCCTGGGGGGTGGGGGGTGGGCACTGCCCCGGGGAACACGGGGAAATCAGATTTTTATTCACAGATATTGCATTATGTTTCCTTAACAATACCTTCTACCCTCTCTATATACTATATAAGATATTCATTTATGAGCTTAGAATTTTTTTCATTGGTGTATGATCGGGGACAGTATCACCTTTTCAAGTGTGTGTTTTTGTACCAATGCAAAGAAAGGCAAAAAATTTTAAAAAAAATGTCATTCAGCCAGGAGCCGTGATTTATAAATGTCCAATCACTTTAAATAACATGGGGGGGGGGGGGGGGATGTGAAGGGACATCTCTGTGATGTACAGAAAGTGCAGCAGAACTGACATTTATAAAGGGAAAGGAGTTTCAAATTGCCGGAAAATTACATTTCATTGGCAGCTTATTTGTTGACATCTTTCTGTCCGCCTTCAATCCTTATTATCACAGGAAATAATGTTACATTTTATATCACTGACTCTGATGGAGGTTCCTCTGTGTTGGTTTTATTGGTCAGACCAATTCTATATATATTACATGTACACATTTATTATATACATATAAAGGTTTCATTTCTTCCACAGCACAATGTGCTCCTCCAACAATACCAAACATGAAACCTAATTCTGTGGACAATCGGTATTATAATAAATATGAAGATATAACAGTACAGTGTCAGTCTGGATATTATCCATCATCATCTACAATGAGATGTGACAACCCCCGCTCCCCCCGGGAGTGGACTCCTCCCACTATTACCTGTATAGGTGAGTACTATTTATCACTTTAATGTTAATTCAAGTCAATTTTAATTGATTTAACCTCTAGCCGACTGCCCACTGTCTATTGACAGCGGAGCGGTTCGGCTCTTGTGGCGGGACGCCGTCATATGACGGCGCTTACATTCTGGCCACTAGGGGGCGCGCGCGCGTCGCTGGGGACCCGATGCGCGTGCCCCCGGCGGCCGCGATGTCCGCCAGGCACCCGCGATTGCCCGGTAACTGAGCAGGACGTGGATCTGTGTGTGTAAACACACAGATCCACGTCCTGTCACTGGAGAGGAGACCGATGGTGTGTCCCTTGTACATAGGGACACCGATCGGTCCCCTCCCCCAGTCAGTCCCCTCCCCCCACAGTTAGAATCACTAACATAGGGAACACATTAACCCCTGCAGCGCCCCCTAGTGTTAACCCCTTCCCTGCCAGTCACATTTATACAGTAATCAATGCATTTTTATAGCACGGATCGCTGTATAAATGTGAATGGTCCCAAAAATGTGTCAAAAGTGTCCGATATGTCCGCCGCAATGTCGCAGTCACAATAAAAATCGCAGATCGCCGCCATTACTTGTAAAAAAAAAAAAAAAATAATAAAAATGCTATAAATCTATCCCCTATTTTGTAGACGCTATAACTTTTGCGCAAACCAATCAATATACGCTTATTGCGATTTTTTTTTTATACCAAAAATATGTAGAAGAATACGTATCGGCCTAAACTGAGGAAAAAGTTTGTTTATATTTATTATAATAAAAAGTAAAAAATATTATGTTTTTTCAAACTTGTCGCTCTTCTTTTGTTTATAGCGCAAGAAAAAAAAAACTAAATAAAGCTCTATCTGTGGGAAAAAATGATAAAAATTTTATTTGGGTACAGTGTTGCATGACCGCGCAATTGTCATTCAAAATGCGACAGCGCTGAAAGCTGAAAAATGGCCTGGTCAGGAAGGAGGTGTTCGTGCACGGTAGGCAAGTGGTTAATAAAGGAAAATAGGTTGTGCGCATTGCTAGGGAATTTTCCCTTTGCCTAATGAATCGCTGGCTGCTATTATCCAATCAAATTGAAGGAAAAATACTGCATTTTTCCTGCACGTGATTGGTTACTCTTTGCAAACTGAAATGCCAACACATTCTCCAAGCTAAGGGAAAATTCTCCTGCTTTAAGGATCTTCTATGACACTGGATGGATATGTAGCCTTCTTTTTGGGGGTCATGAGAAATGCCCCCCCCCCCCCCAAAAAAATAGGAAATTGCAGTAAACCTGTAGGTAAATAAGAGAGCAAAACCTGAGTGGAAGATTGGGTGTGATAATAAAGTTGGCAGCACCTTCACTCAGGGCAGGACCTCTGTGTGCAGAGGAGATTCCCTTCTTGGGAAATGAACCAGATGCAGGCCGCCCCATGTACATTTACTGCAGCAGGGCGCCCACTCTGTGTAGAATCACATACAGGTACGTTATTCTGCTTTTCTGGGTCTGGGGCGCGCACACACCACCGAACACCTGCTACCGCTGTGATTGGTGGACACAGCACGAGCCAATCAGCGGGTCTGGCGCATGGGATGTCCTCTGGGACATGCCAATTGTTCGAGGCAGAACGGAAAACTGCCTATGTAAACAAGGCAGATCACCGTTCTGTCAGAGGGGAAGGCAGTGATCCTGTGTTTCCGGCTAAGCAGGAACACAGATCTCTGTCTTCCCACAGTACAAGCACCTCCCCCCACACAGTAAACAAGCACTCCTTAGGCACACATTTAACCCTTTGATCACCCCTGATGTTAGCCCCTTCCCTGCCAGTGTCATTAGTACAGTGACGGTGCATTTTTTTCAGCACTGATCACTGTAATAGCGTCACTGGTCCCCAAAAGTGCACACAAGTTCACTGTAGTGATGTCAGACATTGCATGTGATTCGCACCCATGGTTGCCAACCTCCCGCAGCATTTTTTTTACTGACAAAACATGGGAAATTCACTGGCAGAGCACATTTTATACTGACAACCTGAGAAATTACAGAACTCCTATTGAAAGCTAACACATATGGAAACACTGACAATACCTATAACAAAGTCATTTGCTTGATTTACACTTACAAAGTCAACACAGCATAAAATTATCAGCCCCTATCAGTGCAGATCACATGCAATGTCTGTGTGATGCAAATTCAGCCACACAGATTGTATGGTTGCAGGTATAGTATTGAATTCGCATTGCATTTGGACCAAAATGGTGCAGGACCCTTTTCTTTGGTCCGCATTGGAATCAGATTGCATTGGGTGTTCACACCCATGGGATCCGATTCCTGTCCGAATTCACAGTTTGCACTGCAATCTGGGAACCGATCAGGGGGTGTCCTTAACTTTGTGTTGACACCCACAGCAGTTTGCAGAGGGCAGTGTGACCCGCTGGCGATTCAGGTGAAATGTGGGAACCCGCACTGGATTTGCAACATCCCAACAGTGTGACCCGAGCCTAAAAAAGCAGAGGCATTGTATGTTACCACCAGGGGCGGACTGACAAGTCGGTGACTCGGGCGCCGCCCGAGGGCCCGGGGCCATTAGGGGCCGGGACTCGGCCACATGAGGGGCCACTTGAAACGGCTGTATTACATGCCGCAATGCCGCTAACAATACTGCTAACGGCGCGCGGCTCCCCGCCGGCCCCTCCTTCCCTCCCATCCATCCCAGGTGCTTGTACTGTATGCGTCACCTGGGATGGACAGGAGGGAAGGAGGGGCCGGCGGGGAGCCGCGCGCCGTTAGCAGTATTTGCGGCATGTAATACAGCCGCTTCAACCGGCCGAGTCCGGGCCCCTAATGGAAGAGAAGAGTGGAGGGGCCGGCGGGGAGCATCAGCATTGGTGAGTAAAGTACCAGGACCGCCACAAGTGATGGGGGGGGGGGTGGTACAGAGTCACGGGCCCCGGGTCCCCACACCCCAGTGTCCCCACACCCCACAGTGTCCCCCTAGCCCACAGTGTCCCCCTAGCCCACAGTGTCCCCCCTACCCCACAGTGTCCCCCTGTGTGCATGTCCCCTCCTGTGTGTGCGCTCTCCCTCCAGTGTCCCCCTGTGTGTGCGTGTCCCCCCCTGTGTGTGCGCTCTCCCTTCAGTGTCCCCCTGTGTGTGCGTGTCCCCCCCTGTGTGTGCGCTCTCCCTCCAGTGTCCCTCTGTGTGTGCGTGTCCCCCCTGTGTGTGCGCTCTCCCTCCAGTGTCCCTCTGTGTGTGCGTGTCCCCCCCTGTGTGTGCGCTCTCCCTCCAGTGTCCCCCTGTGTGTGCGTGTCCCCCCTGTGTGTGCGCTCTCCCTCCAGTGTCCCCCTGTGTGTGTGTGTGCCCCCCTGTGTGTGCGCTCTCCCTCCAGTGTCCCCCTGTGTGTGCGTGTGCCCCCCTGTGTGTGCGCTCTCCCTCCAGTGTCCCCCTGTGTGTGCGTGTCCCCCCCTGTGTGTGCGCTCTCCCTCCAGTGTCCCCCTGTGTGTGCGTGTCCCCCCCTGTGTGTGCGTGTCCCCCCCTGTGTGTGCGTGTCCCCCCCTGTGTGTGCGCTCTCCCTCCAGTGTCCCTCTGTGTGTGCGTGTCCCCCCCTGTGTGTGCGCTCTCCCTCCAGTGTCCCTCTGTGTGTGCGTGTCCCCCCCTGTGTGTGCGCTCTCCCTCCAGTGTCCCCTGTGTGTGTGTGCCCCCCTGTGTGTGCACTCTCCCTCCAGTGTCCCCTGTGTGTGCGTGTCCCCCCCCCTGTGTGTGCGCTCTCTCCTCCAGTGTCCCCCTGTGTGTGCGTGTCCCCCTGTGTGTGTGCGCTCTCCCTCCAGTGTCCCCCTGTGTGTGTGCCCCCCCCTGTGTGCGCTCTCCCTCCAGTGTCCTCCAGTGTCCCCCTGTGTGTGTGTGGCCCACCCCTGCGTGTGCGCTCTCCCTCCAGTGTCCCCCTGTGTGTGCGTGTCCCCCCCCCTGTGTGTGTGCTCCCCCTCCAGTGTCCCCCTGTGTGTGCGCTGTCCCCCCCTGTGTGTGCGCTCTCCCTCCAGTGTCCCCTGTGTGTGTGTGCCCCCCCTGCGTGTCCGCTCTCCCTCCAGTGTCCCCCCCTGTGTGTGCGCTCTCCCTCCAGTGTCCCCCTGTGTGTGCGCTCTCCCTCCAGTGTCCCCCTGTGTGTGCGTGCCCCCCCCCGCGTGTCCGCTCTCCCTGCAGTGTCCCCCTGTGTGTGCGCTCTCCCTCCAGTGTCCCCCTGTGTGTGCGCTCTCCCTCCTGTGTCCCCCTGTGTGCGTGTCCCCCCCTGTGTGTGTGCTCTCCCTCCAGTGTCCCCCCTGTGTGTGTGCTCTCCCTCCAGTGTCCCCCTGTGTGTGCGTGTCCCCCCCCTGTGTGTGCGCTCTCCCTCCAGTGTCCCCCTGTGTGTGCGTGCCCCCCCCTGCGTGTGTGCGCTCTCCCTCCAGTGTCCCCCTGTGTGCGTGTCCCCCCCTGTGTGTGTGCTCCCTCCAGTGTCCCCCCCTGTGTGTGCGCTCTCCCTCCAGTGTCCCCCCTGTGTGTGTGTGCTCTCCCTCCAGTGTCCCCCTGTGTGTGCGTGTCCCCCCCTGTGTGTGCGCTCTCCCTCCAGTGTCCCCCTGTGTGTGCGTGTCCCCCCCTGCGTGTGCGCTCTCCCTCCAGTGTCCCCCTGTGTGTGCGTGTCCCCCCCTGTGTGTGCGCTCTCCCTCCAGTGTCCCCCCTGTGTGTGCGCTCTCCCTCCAGTGTCCCCCTGTGTGTGCGTGTCCCCCCTGTGTGTGCGCTCTCCCTCCAGTGTCCCCCTGTGTGTGGTGTCCCCCCCTGTGTGTGCGCTCTCCCTCCAGTGTCCCCCTCCTGTGTGTGCGCTCTCCCAGTGTCCCCCTGTGTGTCCCCCTGTGTGTGTGTGTCCCCCCTGTGTGTGCGCTCTCCCTCCAGTGTCCCCTGTGTGTGCGTGTCCCCCCTGTGTGTGCGCTCTCCCTCCAGTGTCCCCCCTGTGTGTGCGCTCTCCCTCCAGTGTCCCCCCCTGTGTGTGTGCTCTCCCTCCAGTGTCCCCCTGTGTGTGCGTGTCCCCCTCCTGTGTGTGCGCTCTCCCTCCAGTGTCCCCCTGTGTGCGTGTCCCCCCCTGTGTGTGTGCTCTCCCTCCAGTGTCCCCCCCTGTGTGTGCGCTCTCCCTCCAGTGTCCCCCCCTGTGTGTGTGCTCTCCCTCCAGTGTCCCCCTGTGTGTGCGTGTCCCCCCCCCCTGTGTGTGCGCTCTCCCTCCAGTGTCCCCCTGTGTGTGCGTGTCCCCCCCTGTGTGTGTGCTCTCCCTCCAGTGTCCCCCCCTGTGTGTGCGCTCTCCCTCCAGTGTCCCCCCTGTGTGTGTGCTCTCCCTCCAGTGTCCCCCTGTGTGTGCGTGTCCCCCCCCTGTGTGTGCGCTCTCCCTCCAGTGTCCCCCTGTGTGTGCGTGTCCCCCCCTGCGTGTGCGCTCTCCCTCCAGTGTCCCCCTGTGTGTGCGTGTCCCCCCTGTGTGTGCGCTCTCCCTCCAGTGTCCCCCCTGTGTGTGCGCTCTCCCTCCAGTGTCCCCCTGTGTGTGCGTGTCCCCCCTGTGTGTGCGCTCTCCCTCCAGTGTCCCCCTGTGTGTGCGTGTCCCCCCCTGTGTGTGCGCTCTCCCTCCAGTGTCCCCTCCTGTGTGTGCGCTCTCCCTCCAGTGTCCCCCTGTGTGTGTGTGTCCCCCCCTGTGTGTGCGCTCTCCCTCCAGTGTCCCCCTGTGTGTGCGTGTCCCCCCCTGTGTGTGCGCTCTCCCTCCAGTGTCCCCCTGTGTGTGCGCTCTCCCTCCAGTGTCCCCCCCTGTGTGTGTGCTCTCCCTCCAGTGTCCCCATGTGTGTGCGTGTCCCCCTCCTGTGTGTGCGCTCTCCCTCCAGTGTCCCCCTGTGTGCGTGTCCCCCCCTGTGTCCCCCCCTGTGTGTGTGCTCTCCCTCCAGTGTCCCCCCCTGTGTGTGCGCTCTCCCTCCAGTGTCCCCCCCTGTGTGTGTGCTCTCCCTCCAGTGTCCCCCTGTGTGTGCGTGTCCCCCCCCTGTGTGTGCGCTCTCCCTCCAGTGTCCCCCTGTGTGTGCGTGTCCCCCCCTGTGTGTGCGCTCTCCCTCCAGTGTCCCCCCCTGTGTGTGCGCTCTCCCTCCAGTGTCCCCCCCTGTGTGTGCGCTCTCCTCCAGTGTCCCCCTGTGCGTGTCCCCCCCTGTGTGTGTGCTCTCCCTCCAGTGTCCCCCTGTGTGTGCGTGTCCCCCTCCTGTGTGTGCACTCTCCCTCCAGTGTCCCCCTGTGTGTGCGTGTCCCCCCCTGTGTGTGCGCTCTCCCTCCAGTGTCCCCCTGTGTGCGTGTCCCCCCCCTGTGTGTGTGCTCCCTCCAGTGTCCCCCCCTGTGTGTGTGCGCTCTCCCTCCAGTGTCCCCCCTGTGTGTGTGCTCTCCCTCCAGTGTCCCCCTGTGTGTGCGTGTCCCCCCCCTGTGTGTGTGCGCTCTCCCTCCAGTGTCCCCCTGTGTGTGCGTGTCCCCCCCTGTGTGTGCGCTCTCCCTCCAGTGTCCCCCTGTGTGTGTGTGTGTCCCCCCTGTGTGTGCGCTCTCCCTCCAGTGTCCCCCCCTGTGTGTGCGCTCTCCCTCCAGTGCCCCCCCCCTGTGTGTGCGCTCTCCCTCCAGTGTCCCCCCCTGTGTGTGCGCTCTCCCTCCAGTGTCCCCCCCCTGTGTGTGCGCTCTCCCTCCAGTGTCCCCCTGTGTGTGCGTGTCCCCCCCTGTGTGTGCGCTCTCCCTCCAGTGTCCCCCTGTGTGTGCGTGTCCCCCCCTGTGTGTGCGCTCTCCCTCAGTGTCCCCCTGTGTGTGCGTGTCCCCCCCTGTGTGTGCGCTCTCCCTCCAGTGTCCCCCTGTGTGTGCGTGTCCCCCCTGTGTGTGCGCTCTCCCTCCAGTGTCCCCCTGTGTGTGTGTGCGTTCTCCCTCCAGTGTCCCCCTGTGTGTGTGTGCGTTCTCCCTCCAGTGTCCCCCTGTGTGTGTGTGCGTTCTCCCTCCAGTGTCCCCCTGTGTGTGTGTGCGCTCTCCCTCCAGTGTCCCCCTGTGTGTGTGTGTGCTCTCCCTGCAGTGTCCCTGTGTGTGCGTTCTCCCTGCAGTGTCCCTGTGTGTGTGTGTGCTCTCCCTCCAGTGTCCCCCTGTGTGTGTGTGCGCTCTCCCTCCAGTGTCCCCCTGTGTGTGTGTGCGCTCTCCCTCCAGTGTCCCCCTGTGTGTGTGTGAGCTCTCCCTCCAGTGTCCCCCTGTGTGTGTGTGTGCTCTCCCTCCAGTGTCCCCCTGTGTGTGTGTGTGCTCTCCCTGCAGTGTCCCTGTGTGTGCGTTCTCCCTGCAGTGTCCCTGTGTGTGTGTGTGCTCTCCCTCCAGTGTCCCCCTGTGTGTGTGTGCGCTCTCCCTCCAGTGTCCCCCTGTGTGTGTGTGCGCTCTCCCTCCAGTGTCCCCCTGTGTGTGTGTGTGCTCTCCCTGCAGTGTCCCTGTGTGTGCGTTCTCCCTGCAGTGTCCCTGTGTGTGTGTGCGCTCTCCCTCCAGTGTCCCCCTGTTTGTGCGCCCCCCCCTACAGTGTCCCCCATTGTGCTCTTCCTCCCCAGTGTGCCCCCCCCCCCCCCCAGTGTCCACCTGTGTGCTTTCCCCCACCCCCCGCCACACACACACAGTGTCCCCTGTTTTCTCTCCCTCCCCCCATGTCTCCCTGTGCAGGTGTGGCTTGAGTGTGGGGACCAAGGGGGCCCCATGATCTTCTATTGCCCGGGGGCCCCATGAGTTGTCAGTCCGCCCCTGGTTACCACCGTACTGCTCCTTGTTAAAAAAACAAATGCTCTGTACATATATGAAGTACAGAGTTGTGCTTTACAGATGTACATTGCGCCCCGCTGGTTTCAGTTGCCCTTAAAATAAAGAGGGTTGTAAAAAGAAGGCGGGAGGAACGTCCAGTCATGTGACTTTGGTAGGCTCTCCTCCAATCACAGAGCTCTTTTCTTTTTTTGGGGTCAGTTTTATGAATGGGCTGCAAAAGACAGATTGAGAAATATCACTGAATATAATGGAGAGCGGAGATCTTCTCTCTATTATAAATCATCTCTGAGAGTTTCATGTCTCCATCTTGTCTTCATCAGGAGTCACAATGGAGGATTGGAGAGTCACCTCATCCAGTATCAGCGGACGGATCTCCTGCACTCCTCAATGTCCCGATACCTGGAGATTTACTGTGCAATGCTGTCCTGAGCCATATAATTATAGATCATGTAACATTTCATCTGGTAAAAGTGTGACATTCACCGATCTCCAGCCGTCCACTGAGTATGAAATATACACCACACTGTATACATATCGGGGAGAATCACTGAGGGCTCTGGAGCCCATATATATCAGGACAAAGGACTCATGTGAGAGAATATTCTGTTCTTATACAAGTATTATCTGTTCTGATATCAGTAAATACTGCACAGAATCCTCAGCCCGTCATTTATTATTTGTATTACATGACTAGTGTAGCCTAGATATTACCCACCAGCTGATACAGCCAAATACTTCCCCTTACTTTAAATTAAATAATAGACCACACCTTCTTTTATGGAGTAAATGGCCGCAACAGCCTTTTATTAAAAACATAACTCCAATAACTGAAAACACATATAAATAACCATAGTAATAAATAACATATCAACACATAACCAGTAAACAAACATCAAGAACTGTAAACAATCAGTTACACCCTGTTAATTGGTCAGTGACGGAGCTAAGTACTATAAAACATATATATAACTGTAGTGTAACGGTCTCAGCCAAATGATCAGACAGAGGTGATATGCAACACTATTTTACTTAACAATGAACTTCAACATAAATTGTACCGGAGTTCTGTGAACACGGTATACAGTACAGAACATTAATATGAACCGTGAAGAAAAAGCATATCACAATTATACTGCCATTCAACTAAAGTCCACTAGGTGGCAGCAGCATGTTGTGAGTTCAATATTCAAATAGGATAGAGGCTGAAAGATTCTCACATGTCCAAGATAGTAATCGTTCTTTCATCAGACTGTCAGCTGAGTGGACCTCCTTCTGGCACAAACTTCTTGCTGGCACTGCTTTCTACTTGCTTTGGTCAGGAGGTTCTGGTGGCTGCAGATAGGGCCAACCCACTTCATGGACAGCTTCTGAAAATGGACTGTAACAGAGTCCTCTCCAGTGACTGGGGCTTGGAAAGATGCTGCGTGCTCTTGTGCTCACTGCTGGTGGCCCGCACACCAGACTTAACAGGGGAGGACCCAGCACCTGGGAACAGCTCACTTGCCCAGTCACTGCTGTCCCATCAGGCAGGATCTCTCTGAGCACAGGAAGCTGGGTGGAGCTGACATTTATATCCCCCGGGCGGATCCAGGGGCTCAGAGGATTGTGGGGAGTTGAGTTAAAGGGACCTGCACCAGAATCTGGACAAAGGGGCATCCCACTACACTCCACCCCACTTGAACTTGCGATTCCAGGCAAGTTTACCGACCATACAAAGTCCTCCTGTGCAAAGCGTTCAGGTGGTTTCCCAAAGTTGTGTCTCTGAGAGCATCTCAAGGGTTGAGGTTCAGGCTCTTCTTCAGGAGAAGGCAAAGGTACATCTTCACCTTCAGGTATCTCAGTGGACAGTGGGTCAGAGGGCTCCACAGCAGGAGTAGGAATCCGAGCTGGGCAATCATTGGGCTGCATGGCATTGTCTGTATATGTAATCTCTCCTGGGACATTTGGAGGCGACAGTGAGGGAACGGAGAGTAGCCACCACTGATTCTCTGCTGGCGCTGCTACGTGTGGCTCGGAAACCTGTTCTTCCGGCTCTCTAGATGAGCTCTCAGGCATCTCTACGTAATTCCTAATGGGTTTAAGGAGCCTGCGGTGTAGCCGCCTCGGCCTGTCTTGTGTACTTTCCTTCTGGACATCATAGACTGGCACTCCTGGAATTGGTTGCTGTAGCACAACTCCGGGCACTTCCTCCCATGGAGTTTGTAGCTTGCCCTGCTGATGTGCACCTTTGCGCCTGATCAAGACCCTATCTCCAGGTTTCAGGTCATAGACCTCCGTTCCTGACTCTTCTTGTTCCACCCAAGTTCGCTCCTTTACAAACTGTTGGACTTCTGACAGGCGGCGCCTCCAATCTCGAATCCAGGTTGCTGGAGTATACTCTAGTTCTTCAGTGGGGACGACACCCCATAGATCTGTGGGTCCCCCAAGAGTACGACCAAACATCACGTGGTAAGGAGAGCGAGCTGTCGATGAGTGCACAGTATGATTATACTTCCAAACCACTTCAGCCAAGTAATGGGTCCATCTGGTTTGTTTCTCACGGGCCAGCCCTCTCAACAGTTGTATCAGGGTACAATTAAACCTCTCGCAGGCTCCGTTACCCTGTGAGTGATATGGGGTCGTATGCGTCTTCTTGACACCTAATGAGCGACACCACTCCTGGAAGAACTCACTTTCAAAGCAGGGCCCTTGATCTGAATGTATCTTCTGAGGGCAACCATAAGGGAGACAGAAGTGTTTCCAAACTGCTTGAGCTGCAGTCTTTGCAGTCTGGTTACGAGTTGGTACAGCTACTGCAAACTTTGTAAAGTGGTCCACCATAACAAGGACATGGCGATGTCCATCTTCTGCCATGTCGAGGGTGAGGAAGTCAACTGTCAATACTTCCAATGGGGCAGACGTGTTCCAAGTCATGGGAGGCACCTGGATCTCTGCCCCCTTGGTCACGGAGCATACCGCACAGTGCCGACATATCTGATCAATCAACTGGAACAGCCCCACACACATGGCTTGCCTTTTGAACCAGGCAAATGTTTTGTGGACTCCCCAATGTCCTCCTTCTACATGGATCCTTTCTGCCACTGGTCGAGCTCTTGCCCGCCACAGAACGACCTGCCAGGTTACCGAAGAGTCATGGGGGAACATTATTCTGCGATACAATATGCCATTTCTCAAGAGGAGGCGTGACCATTCGTTCAGCAGTTTTTGTGTTTCCGGTAGCAGTTGTGATCTTTCACTTCTACTGGGCCAGTGCCGTAACTGCATTGCCTCTATTACTGGGGCAATCACCGGGTCATCCTTCTGCGTTTCTGCCCAGTTATGATCTTCCAATACCTGGATAAGGTCCACCCGTAGTCTACTCTTAAATCTAGCCCCCATTAAGGGTGGAATTTCTTCTTCTTCTGCCTCTTCATCCACATCTCGCTGTGGTTGTGCTGAAGGGTACCGTGATAGGGCATCAGCCACGTGGTTGCCCCTTCCCGGGTGGTAATGCAGGGAAAAGTCAAACTTTGCTAGACGTGCTGCCCATCTTTGTTCCAGAGCGCCAAGTTTGGATGTCTGGAGATGTACTAAGGGGTTATTGTCCGTCCAGACTTCAAACTTAGACCCTGTGAGATATTCTGCGAAACGTTCTGTGACGGCCCACACCAGCGCTAACAGTTCCAACTTGAAGGAGCTGTAGTTTGCAGGGTTTCTCTCGTTTGGATGAAGGCTGCGGCTGGCATAAGCTATAACCCGTTCCTTACCATCTTGCATTTGTGAGAGCACGGCCCCCAGGCCCTGGTTACTGGCATCAGTTTGTAACCGAAAGGGAAGGGAGAAATCAGCAAAGGCCAATACAGGGGCTGTCACCAACCGTTGCTTTAAGAAGTCAAATGCCTCTTGTTGTTCCAGTCCCCATTCCACCCTCTTGTGACCTCCTTTCTGGTCTACTCCATGTAGTAATTTCTGGATTGGAGCAGCGTGATGGGCGTAGTGCTTGATGAATTGTCGATAGTGCCCCGCTAACCCTAGGAAGGCTCTAACCTCAGTCACGGTCGATGGTGCCTTCCATTCTTGTATTACCTTGATTTTCTCTGGGTTGGGGAGCAAACCATGTTTTGCAATGACATGTCCCAAATATTCAATCTCACTTTTGAACAGGTGGCATTTTTTTTGGCTTAAGCTTCAGCCCATACTGATGTAGCCGGGCTAGAACAGCATCGAGGTGAGCGAGGTGTTCCTCAAAGGTGGCAGAGAACACCACTATATCATCAAGATAAGTCAGGATGCTATCCAAGTTCATATCCCCAAGACAATGCTCCATTGTCCTTTGGAAGGTAGCAGGTGCATTGTTTAGCCCGAAAGGCATTCTCTTGAACTGCCATAGTCCCATAGGGGTGATGAAAGCAGTTTTTGGTCGATCTGCTTTGGCCACAGGGATCTGCCAATACCCACTGGCGAGGTCAAGTGTTGAAAAGTACTTGGCTTTCCCTAGAGCAGTTAGGGACTCTTCAATCTGCGGCAGGGGATAGGCGTCTCTTGTAGTGACAGCATTCAACCGTCTATAATCTACACAGAAGCGGAGGGTGCCTTCCTTTTTCCGCACTAATACAACGGGAGCTGCCCATGGGCTCTTGCTGTCTTCAATTACGCCTTGCTGCATCATCTGTTCCAACATATGCTTGACTTCCTGATAAAGGTGATGGGGTATGCTTCTGTAGCGATCCCGGATGGGTGGATTCCCTCCTGTTGAGATCTCATGTTCAATCCCATTGCTACAGCCCAGGTCAAAATCCCCCTTGGAAAACGCCTCCGACCACTTATCTACCAGTTTCTTTACTGCTTCTACCTGAGGGGGTGTGAGTTCCTCAGTGGACAGCTGTAGAAGTTGAAGTATCTGTTCTCCTACCCATGCTGGGTCTGCCCCTGCTGAACTTTTGGCAACATTCACTTTAGCTACATAGCGTCGTCCGTGAAATTTCTGGAGCTCTATGTGGTCCACTTTGGGAGAAATCACACCTGTAATCAGGGCCAGTTCCGCCACTGGTGTCCCGGGGGCAGGTGAAGTGGAATCGTCTTGCTGTTCCGCATCCTAACTAGCACGGTGCCTTGGCGAACTACTGTAAAAGTTCTAGCAACAAATGGGGCCATATCTGAGGGTAAGGGTTCCACTAGCACTGGGATGCCCTGTAGTCTATGGCATGATCCAACATTCATGGGAAGTATAAGTTCTTTGCAGGGAGGTATTACAATCTCTGTCCCAAAAGGAACCCTCACAACACCGGCCTTTTCATTAATGTTTGCAAAACTTGAGTCAGAGTCCTTTAGGGCTGCCAAGGTAAGGAGAAGCTTTCTAACTTCTTTAGGTGGTCCCAGGTGTGTAGGACATTGTTTTAACAGCTCAGGCCTCAGCCCCTGTATGATATTCATGCCCAATATCACCTGCGGCCGTCCTTTTCCGGATGCTCGTGTAACCACAACACCTTTTTGGCCAAGGTCCTGTCCCCACAGTTCTACTTTCATCCAGGTAATCCCGGACACTTCTATAGGAAGTTCGTTGGCAGCTGTCAGTGAGATCCAGGGGGTATCCTGACTCATTTTCTTCTTTGGGAAGTATCGCTGGAACAAAGGTTCTGGCAGAATGGTAACTTGGGACCCAGTGTCGAAGAGACATTCGACCTCTTGGCCATCGAAGTACCCGTGTACCACAGGGCAATCGACCACCACGTCCTCCGCATGTGACGGGGGAGTCGTTTTGCTGGGCCGCCCCACTGCTTGACTCTTAGCGGCGGGGCGCTCTGAGTTTAAAGACTCCCTCGGTATTCGATCAGGACAGTCCCTCAAGCGATGACCCTTTTGTCGACAGCCCCAACATGGAGAGGGTGACCTCTCCCGTCTTGATCGTCTGCGGGGCGGAGATCGGTTTCTCCATGAAGGGGTGTGCTCCCTTGGTCCTCTTGGATTGTCTCGCTCACGTCTCAGCGTGGCAAGTTCTGTCTGGAGCTGGGCCATTCCTTCCGTCAGCTTGTGGATGGCCACCTCCCACGGAGCTGTGTGTTCAGTTTGTGGCGGTTTACATGGTTTATCACCTGTGCTGGCCATGAGGACGTCCGTACTGGCACGTCTGGGTTCTGAATATAGGATAGCTGCTTCTAGAATTTCGTGGAATTTTAAGTTTGGGTTACTTCTGTCCTTTTCCTGTAACTTTTCCCTAACTTTGTCAGACAGAAGCCCATCCACAAACTGATCCTTCAGCCACCCATCTGTATCACTCCAGCCAGCACGTCCTGCTCTCCTCCTCTCCTTGCGGCGGATCTCGGCTGCTATATCCTGCAGTTCCAGGGCGTACTGTGGAATGGATTCTCCCACTCTCTGCCTTCTACTGATAAAGCGAGCTCTAAGATCCCCTAATGCAACCGTCTGGGTGTACACTGCTTCCAAGCGGCTGATTATCTTGTCTAGAGAGTCCTGGTCCTCTGCTGGAAGGTGTAGGATCAACTTCCTTGCTTCCCCTTCAAGGGCATTAATGGCCAGGTCTGCCTGTTGTGCAGGTGGGACCCCATATGACCGGATCAAGCCCCGCAATCTTCTAATCCAATCATCTAAGTCCTGATCTGGTCCTGTGTACTTAGGCAGCTGTTGTGGTAGCAATCCTGCCAGCAATAGAGAAGCTATGGCAGACTGTTTAGCTCCCTCAGTGCCACTGCTGACTGGCGCTGCCATTGTGCTGCTCTCCTCATCACTGTCTGACATGGCTGATCCTGTTTGTGACGCCAAGTGTAGTGTAACGGTCTCAGCCAAATGATCAGACAGAGGTGAAATGCAACACTATTTTACTTAACAATGAACTTCAACATAAATTGTACCGGAGTTCTGTGAACACGGTATACAGTACAGAACATTAATATGAACCGTGAAGAAAAAGCATATCACAATTATACTGCCATTCAACTAATGTCCACTAGGTGGCAGCAGCATGTTGTGAGTTCAATATTCAAATAGGATAGAGGATGAAAGTTTCTCACATGTCCAAGATAGTAATCGTTCTTTCATCAGACTGTCAGCTGAGTGGACCTCCTTCTGGCACAAACTTCTTGCTGGCACTGCTTTCTACTTGCTTTGGTCAGGAGGTTCTGGTGGCTGCAGATAAGGCCAACCCACTTCATGGACAGCTTCTGAAAATGGACTGTAACAGAGTCCTCTCCAGTGACTGGGGCTTGGAAAGATGCTGCGTGCTCTTGTGCTCACTGCTGGTGGCCCGCACACCAGACTTAACAGGGGAGGACCCAGCACCTGGGAACAGTTCACTTGCCCAGTCACTGCTGTCCCATCAGGCAGGATCTCTCTGAGCACAGGAAGCTGGGTGGAGCTGACATTTATATCCCCCGGGCGGATCCAGGAGCTCAGAGGATTGTGGGGAGTTGAGTTAAAGGGACCTGCACCAGAATCTGGACAAAGGGGCATCCCACTACATAACTACTGTATCTGTATATATATATAACACCTCCGGGGGGCACTGCGGGATAAAACATAACCAACTGGCCTCCATCTGTGCCGCCCGGAGACAAACACCTATCCCGCAGTGCACGAGTAATCATCAAATATATACAGTGGTGTGAAAAAGTGTTTGCCCCCTTCCTCATTTCCTGTTCCTTTGCATGTTTGTCACACTTAAGTGTTTCGGAACATCAAACCAATTAAAACAATAGTCAAGGACAACACAAGTAAACACAAAATGCAATTTGTAAATGAAGGTGTTTATTATTAAAGGTGAAAAAAAATCCAAACCATCATGGCCCTGTGTGAAAAAGTGATTGCCCCCTAAACCTAATAACTGGTTGGGCCACCCTTAGCAGCAACAACTGCAACCAAGCGTTTGCGATAACGTGCAATGAGGCTTTTACAGCGTCCTGGAGGAATTTTGGCCCACTCATCTTTGCAGAATTGTCCTAATTCAGTTACATTAGAGGGTTTTCGAGCATGAACGGCCTTTTTAAGGTCATACCACAACATCTCAATAGGATTCAGGTCAGGACTTTGGCTAGGCCACTCCAAAGTCTTCATTTTGTTTTTCTTCAGCCATTCGGTGGTGGACTTGCTGGTGTGTTTAGGATCATTGTCCTGCTGCAGAACCCAAGTTCGTTTCAGCTTGAGTACACGAACAGATGGTCGGACATTCTCCTTCAGGATCTCTTGGTAGACAGCAGAATTCATAGTTCCTTTTATCACGGCAAGTCTTCCAGGTCCTGAAGCAGCAAAACAGCCCCAGACCATCACACTACCACCACCATATTTTACTGTTGGTATAATGTTCTGTTTCTGAAATGCAGTGTTCCTTCTACGCCAGATATACTTGGACACACACCTTCCAAAGAGTTCCACTTTTGTCTCATCGGTCCACAGAATGTTGTCCCAAAAGTCTTGGGGATCATCAAGATGTGTTGTGGAGAAATTGAGACGAGCTTTGATGTTCTTTTTGCTCAGCAGTGGTTTTCTCCTGGAACTCTGCCATGCAGGCCATTTTTGCCCAGTCTTTTCCTGATGGTGGAGGCATGAACGCTGACCTTAACTGAGGCAAGTGAGGCCTGCAGTTCCTTGGACGTTGTTGTGGGGTCTTTTGTGACCTCTTGGATGAGTCGTCGCTGCGCTCTTGGGGTAATTTTGGGCGGGCGGCCACTCCTGGGAAGGTTCACCACTGTCCCATGTCTTCTCCATTTGTGGATAATGGCTCTCACTGTGGTTCGCTGGATTCCCAAAGCTTTGGAAATGGCTTTATAACCCTTTCCAGACTGATAGATCTCAATTACTTTCTTTCTCAATTGTTCCTGAATTTCTTTGGGTCTCGGCATGATGTGTAGCTTTTAAGGATCTTCTGGTGGACCTTACTGTGTCAAGCAGCTCCTATTTAAGTGATGCCTTGATTGTGAACAGGTGTGGCAATAATCAGGCCTGGGTGTGGCTAGAGAAATTGAACTCAGGTGTGGACAACCACAGTTATAGTATGTTTTAACAAGGGGGGCAATCACTTTTTCACACAGGGCCATGATGGTTTTGATTTTTTTTCACCTTTAATAATAAACACCTTCATTTACAAATTGCATTTTGTGTTTACTTGTGTTGTCCTTGACTATTGTTTAAATTGGTTTGATGTTCCGAAACACTTAAGTGTGACAAACATGCAAAGGAACAGGAAATGAGGAAGGGGGCAAACACTTTTTCACACCACTGTAATTTGATGTACTACCAGGAGGGGCCATCTACTGATGAGCCCCCCACAAACCGGAGGGGCCATCTAATGATGAGCCCCCCCACAAACCGGAGGGGCCATCTAATGATGAGCCCCCCACACACACTTACCACCTACATAACTGCTCCGTCACTGACCAACGAACAAACACGCCATAGCCTAAAAGGTTGACACCTCATCCTTGCAGGCACCTCCACACCCGCAGGGCCGACTGAATCCCCTCCTGCAGACCCAACGACCACAGGTCGATGCCCACATCAGTTAAATGGACCCCGTCCCTCCTCAAATAGAGGCCCACATTCTTCTCTAGTTCCCTGTGACGTACCACCAACCCCCCATGCAATGTCACAAACCTCCCAACCACCTTATTCACCCTAATTCTGGCTTTGTTGATCCGATAAACGGACCTGGCCGTACGCCATGTTGTCCTTGCCACAATGTCCGACCAGACTAACAACGTGTCTGGGAATTTCGTTCGCAGATAAATCCAGTCATTTTTAATGTCCGCGATCAGATCCCTGACCGTGCGGACCCCCAGATCGTTCCCCCCAGCATGGACGACAAGCACTGCAGGCGGCCTGTCCAACCACGCAAACCTCTCAGCCTCTGGGACTACCCTGCCCCACATCATTCCCGGTTTACCCAACCATCTTATGGTTGCCTCCCTTCTTGAAATCCCCAACTGCCTCCCACCTGGTCTCGCGTCCCCTCTCCGTGCGCCCCAACACACATACGAGTGTCCGAGAATCCAGATAAGGCGTGGGAGCACTGCGTCTGAAATGACAAACATAGTGTAAAGGACTTGCACCCCCAGGACCCTTGACCAGGTTACCCCTTTGTAGGCAGATATGCACAACAACAACATCTTAACACCCCACCTTTTTTTTTTTTTTTTTTTTTTTACCTTCCCACACTAACTGAGGCCGAATATAGGTGCGGAATCGCCTGGACTCCCATCTCCCCATCCGTCGCACATCCACCTCATCCAGCCTGTACGTAGCGGCCTCAGTGGCCGCCCCGATGCGGAAGGAGTGTGAGGCGTAGGCGGAACTATCCATCCCCAACCCCTTTAACCACTTCACGACCGCTCACTGTATATATACGTCATTTTTTTGAAGAGGGATATCTCGGTAACGGCAGCAGCTGCTGCCACAACCGAGGTATCCCTCTTTACAGTGAGCGGTCCCCTTTCCGATAATGGTGGTCATCGTGGCGGATTCGCCGCGAGATCACCATTATCGGCGGCGGGAGAGGTGCCCCCCCCCTCCCGCCGCTCTCCCGTGCCTTCCGCCGCTTACCGGAACCGTCGGCAGCGGCGGAGGCGATCAGGTCCGTTCCCTGCCTGTGTATCGAGATGAGTGAGGCTAAGATGGCCGCCACTCATCTCTATACCATAGGAGGGCGGAAGCGACGTCAAAAACGTCACTTCCGCCCATACGTCTTAAAGGGAAATTTACAAATGTCATTTTTTTAAATGACATTTTTTTATTTTTTTTTTTTTTTTCCCATTGAAGTCCAAATATGAGACTTTTTGACCCCAGATCTCATATTTAAGAGGACCTGTCATGCTTTTTTCTATTACAAGGAATAAAAGTGATCAATTTTTTTTTTTTTTTTTAAACTGTGTAAAAAATAATACAATTAAGTAAAATAAATAATAAAAACAAAAGAAATTTTTTTAAAACACCCCGTCCGACGAGCTCGCGCGCAGAGGCGAACGCATACGTGAGCAGCGCCCGCATATGAAAACGGTAGTCAAACCACACATGTGATGTATCGCCGCGATCGGTAGAGCGAGAGCAATAATTCTAGCCATAGACCTCCTCTGTAACTCAAAAAAATGCAACCTGTAGAATTTTTTCGCTTATGGAGATTTTTGAGGGTAAAAGTTTGACGCCATTCCACGAGCGGCCCCAATTTTGAAGCGTGACATGTTGGGTATCAATTTACTCGGCGTAACATTATCTTTCACAATCCAAAAAAAAATTGGGCTAATTTTACGGTTGTCTTATTTTTTTATTCAAAAAAGTGACTTTTTTCCAAAAAAAGTGCGCTTGTAAGAGCGCTGCGCAAATACGGTGTGAAAAAAAGTATTGCAACGACCGCCATTTTATTCTCTAGGATGTTAGAAAAAAAACAATATATAATGTTTGGGGGTTCTAAGTCATTTTCTAGCAAAAAAAACAGTTTTAAACATGTAAACACCTAAAATCCAAAACGAGGCTGGTCTGGAAGTGGTTAAACACTTACGCAAAACAGCAACAAACTGGAACCTGGACAAATTAGCTCCATCCTCGTGTACCAAAAAGGAGCCATCCCCTCCCGGCCTTATGCCCGCAAAATCCCTTACCGTTTTTACCGGACACATTGCACAACCCTCTACTGCATACAGCGATATCTGTACCCCCACACCTTTTTGGTCCGTTTTGGACTTCCGCAACCGCACGGACACCCTGTCCTCCAGGACTACTACATCTCCCCGCAGTAAACCGCCCGCCCTTCCTTTTGCTGGGCTGACCAATTCCCCTATACGAAATGCCCCAAAAAACGCCAATGAAAAAGCGGTTGTAAACAATAAACGCTCATAACTATCCCTGCAAACCGATCCCAACTGTATCCCCAAATCCAATAAGTTTTTGAATGTAATCGGCCGTCTCGTGTCCTTAGTCCTGTTTTCTTTCCTGTAACCCTTAATGGCCTGTTTCACCCAAAAATCCTTTGTCCAATCTACTTTCTTTTGTAATTTGAACAAAAAGGCCAAAGCCGCCATTTTCTTCTCAATAGCCGATACCGATCGCCCCCTTTTCAAGTTCCTGGATAC
The DNA here is from genome assembly GCA_028564925.1 of Lithobates sylvaticus. Lineage (NCBI taxonomy): Eukaryota > Metazoa > Chordata > Amphibia > Anura > Ranidae > Lithobates > Lithobates sylvaticus. The sequence goes on along the minus strand of CM053026.1, from coordinate 777,316,589 downwards.
CAAATATAGCACCAACAGGCAACCTGACGACCCATACTCACCCACACCTGCTTCTTGCATCAGTTCTCCCCACTCTCTCCACACCTTCTGGTACCCTGCCCATGTGGACGTACACACCGACTTCTGTATCCATCCTGCCGCCATTCTAGTGCCAAATCCCATATCCAGGCGGAGCAAGGAACTCCCACCTTCTGTGCCTCTGGTGCCAGAGCCCTGAATTTTTCCCACTGGAACCGAGATAAAGAGTCAGCCAGTGTATTCTCCACCCCCGGGATATGTACAGCATATAAAAACACATTCAATCGCAAGCAGCGCAACACCAACTGTCGCATCAGCCGAATGACAGGTGGCGAAGCCGCCGACATGCTATTGATGACCTGCACTACCCCCATGTTGTCACAATTCAAACGCAATTTCAAATTTCGACATGACTCGCCCCACAGTTCCATCGCTAGTACCACCGGAAAGAGTTCCAGGAGCACCAGGTTACGCAAAAACCCAGCCTCCACCCAAGCCCGTGGCCACGGTTCCGCACTCCACCGCCCTTGGAAGTACGCCCCATACCCCGTAGATCCTGCGGCGTCTGTCACCAACTCCACGTCAAAGTTACTTACCGGACCAGACATCCACACCGACCTTCCATTAAACTCTGCTAAAAATTGATACCATACCTGCAGGTCATCCCTATGTTCCTTCCGCAGCCTAATGTAATGCGTGGGAGCCTTCACCCCAGCCGTAGCTGAAGACATCCGACGGCAAAATATTCGCCCCATGGGAATAATCCTGCATGCAAAATTCAATTTTCCTAACAGGGATTGCAACGTACGCAGCTGCACTTTCTTGCACCCATGTATCTCCCTGATCTCCTTTTGTAAATCCCTGAGCTTCTCTTCAGGTAACCTGCATTACATTTTCATGGAATCAATAACTATACCTAAGAAGCTCAGCTCTGTCCGTGGACCCTCCGTCTTATCAGCTGCCAAAGGCACCCGAAATCTCTCCGCAATGTGTTGCAACGTGGACAACAGTATCGCACACACATTGGAAGAAGGAGGGCCCACGCAGAGAAAGTCATCCAAATAATGGATGACGGATTCAATACCCGCAACGTCCCTGACCACCCATTCGTTTCGTCAGATGTGACGTTTTCAATGGGGACCATTGACCATTGAAAACGTCACATCTGACGAAACGTCGTATGGGAAGGCACGCAGCTACGCCACCACGCAGACCGCATTGAACTGGGGACGGGTTTACACTGACCGGCCGGCAGTGTTGTATATTCTGCTCGTTTTTACTCCATTGATGTAAGTGTTTTTATTCTTCTGTGCTGAATAAAAAGTTGTTACCAGTATTATGCTATGGGCGGCCCCATTTTTTCTTTGTAATTGGAGGAAATTAGTTTGAACGGGCTGGATATCTGTATCTAGAGCTGATGGTGTGGTGATTCTCTCCTCCTCCATTCGAGTGATCTTTCCCGGGTTGATTAACCCTATCAGCTTTCGCCCACGGGGACAACTACAGGCTTTTGTTTACAGTGCCCTAAACTTATAGCCATCTGGTAAGCCTCCAATCAAATAGGTGGTCGGGATGAAACTATTTCTTCTGCATGTCACAGCGTGAAATTATAGAACTGTCACTGAGGTGTCCCTTTTTTGAATAAGCTATATCTACCAGCCATACGCCAATTTCATTTTCTGGTGTCAAGAAGCATCTCAAACTGGACTATTACAACTAAAAGTCTAGACTGTCTAAAACAATTCGTGCAATTTCTCATGGTCATTTTTGAAAAAGAACGTTAAAACGAGAAAACGTTTTAACGAGAAAAAGTTGGGACTTTAAATGAGGCTGTGACCTGGTAAGGTCGATTGCCTCCATCCCTATCTAATGAATGCAATTGGGCGACTGGGGGGGGGGGTTGGGACTTTAAATGAAGCAGGCAGGTGTAAAACATTTAGATTTATTAAAAAAAGCAAAACAAGCAAACAATAAATGGTAAGTTGCATGAGGGTAGTCATGAGTGCACCAAGGAAAGCAATGTTTTCCATTCAATGGATAAATATACAAAGATGACAATTGACCACAATAGTACAAATCACAGTTGCAAGTGATCATAGAAAAAAATAAAACAGTAGTTGGCATAAGACATGGCATATAATAGCTCTATGCATTTCGTGGATTCATCCACTCTTCAGGAGCATGCACGTGGAAAACTGAATGCTGTGATATGGTAGCGATATCTGTAAGGTCTGACCCTGTCACGGGAAGGAGGTTTAAAATAAGGTAATTATAGATAATAATGTCTAGGATAAACCCCCTGAAACCACTCTCAAAAAATATACTTACATAATCTTTGTGCAGTAACAGCAATGGGCCAACATGGATCAGATTAACCCCATGAGGGGTATCACTGGAGGGAACTGAGGTGGTGAAGGCAGACCAGGGCTGAGCAAAGATGATTTCCAAGAAAGAAAAATTCCAAAAGAAGGGATGGTCAAAAATAACCATGTGTGCTAAGGACAAAACATAAGATATAAAGTAGGTTGGGAACTCATTGTGTGGTACAATATATAGTTGTGTCCTAAACTTGGTAAAGGATAGGATAATAAGATGCTAATGAGTGTGAAGGTGGGTTAAGTTAGTGAGAGCAAAGTATGGTGAAAGTCAAGTATTAGAATGATTGGAAAGCAAGGTGAAAAGTAGAAAGTGTTGAAAAACCAAGGAAAATTGAGTAAAATGCAAAGTCCAAAGTGAAAAAAAAATTAGAATCAATTTAGCTAAAACATTTCAATGTTGAGTGATCCACAAAGTGTGCAGATAAACAGGTTGGAACCACCATGTGAGTCAGTCTGCCCCAGAATGACTTATAAGGGCTGGTCTGCCACACCCACCAACGTCACGTAGGCGTGCACTGTGGAAGGATAGGCTACTGCAAGAGGGCGGAACCGCCCCAACCAAAGACAGTGCCAGAAAGTTCCTCCATCTGGCTGCTAGATGTAAAGAGGGCGATATTGAAACGGCGCCGCCAAAGACATGGCGCAGCGGTTCCATCGCATAGAGCGTGACGCCGATGCGTAGTACAGGGTGATCCACCCCCCCCCCCCCCCTTTTTTTTTTTTTTTTAATAAGGAGGGGAGGAGGAAGACCCGTAATGCGCATCGCAGTTCCCAAGGTGATGGAGCAAATGCTCCTATCTAAAGCATGCGACACATGCGACTGTTGGGGATAATAATGAATTTAATAAGGGGTGGGGAATAGAAAGCCCCATCCCATGGCAATTAGCCAGGTGGAGAAAGGGGGAATTCCTATGAATAGTCTAAATATTAATGAATGAATACAATGGGTATTATTCAGACCTAAAAATGATATCAACAAGCGCGCTTCCATCCCTAATTACTTGAAAAAGAACGTTAAAACGAGAAAACGTTTTAACGAGAAAAAGTTGGGACTTTAAATGAGGCTGTGACCATGGCTGTGGACATGGTTATTTTTGACCATCCCTTCTTTTGGAATTTTTCTTTCTTGGAAATCATCTTTGCTCAGCCCTGGTCTGCCTTCACCACCTCAGTTCCCTCCAGTGATACCCCTCATGGGGTTAATCTGATCCATGTTGGCCCATTGCTGTTACTGCACAAAGATTATGTAAGTATATTTTTTGAGAGTGGTTTCAGGGGGTTTATCCTAGACATTATTATCTATAATTACCTTATTTTAAACCTCCTTCCCGTGACAGGGTCAGACCTTACAGATATCGCTACCATATCACAGCATTCAGTTTTCCACGTGCATGCTCCTGAAGAGTGGATGAATCCACGAAATGCATAGAGCTATTATATGCCATGTCTTATGCCAACTACTGTTTTATTTTTTTCTATGATCACTTGCAACTGTGATTTGTACTATTGTGGTCAATTGTCATCTTTGTATATTTATCCATTGAATGGAAAACATTGCTTTCCTTGGTGCACTCATGACTACCCTCATGCAACTTACCATTGATTGTTTGCTTGTTTTGCTTTTTTTAATAAATCTAAATGTTTTACACCTGCCTGCTTCATTTAAAGTCCCAACCCCCCCCAGTCGCCCAATTGCATTCATGGTCATTTTTGATGGGTCATTTGTTTATATTGTTTTATATTGATTTTTACATTCATTCATTGTTTTAATTTTTTAGTTTATATTGGCGCAGCTTTATGTATTTTCCATTTGCTTTAGGTGTGAGTATCCCACTTTTCAGCAGCAGCCTTTTCTTGGGTTAGGGTCCCTTCCTATCTCCCCCCCCCCCCCTTCCCCTCCCTTTCCCTTCTTCCTCTCCCTTTCCACCTAGCGCGGTTTATCTATTTCCATCTCCCCGTTCTGCCTAGCAACTAGTGACGCCGATCTCTGCTCCCTGTGATTGGAGCAGAGATCAGCATTCACTAGCTGACAGCCACGCCCCCCCCCCCACAGTAAGAAACACACCCCTAGGCATACTTAACCCCTACACTGCCCCCTTGTGGTTAACCCCTTCACTGCCAGTGTCATTTATACAGGAATCAATGCATTTAAATAGCATTGATTGCTGTATAAATGACAATGGTCCCAAAAATGTGTCAAAAATGTCTGATGTGTCCGCCATAATGTCGCAGTCACAATAAAAATGGCTGATCGCCCCATTACTAATAAAAAAAAATATTAATAAAAATGCTATAAAACTATCCCCTATCTTGTAAACGCTATAACTTCTGCACAAACCAATCAATAATGGCTTATTGCGATTTTTTTTACCAAAGATATGTAGAAGAATACGTATCGGCCTAAACTGACGAAAAAATATGTTTTTTTATATTTTTTGGGGATATTTATTATAGCAAAAAATAAAAAAGAATGCGTTTTTTTTCTAAATAGTTTTTTTTGTTTATAGCGCAAAAAATAAAAACCGCAGGGGCGATCAAATACCACCAAAAGAAAGCTCTATTTGTGGGAAAAAAAAGGACGTCAATTTTGTTTGGGAGCCATGTCGCACGACCGCGCATTTGTCAGTTAAAGCGACGCAGTGCCGAATCGCAAAAAGGGGCCTGGTCCTTTGGCTGCCAATTGGTCCGGTCTGAAAGTGGTTAACCTACTTGCCATTACCGAAACCTGGCTTCATGAATCAGATACTACTACTTCTACTTCCCTCTCCCATGGTGGCCTTCTCTGGACTCACTCCCCCAGACAGAAGGGGGGTGGAGTGGGAATCCTTCTAGCCCCATGCAGCACCTATCAGGTACTTCACCCACCTCCCTCTCTGACACTCTCCTCTTTGGAGGCGCATTGCATTTGTCTATTCTCTCCTATTTCTCTAAGAATTGCTGTCATCTACCGGCCCCTGGACCAGTATCAGCCTTCCTTGATGATTTCTCTGCCTGGCTACCCTACTTTCTCTCTTCTGAAATCCCCACAATTAGTCTCAGTGACTTCAACCTCCCTGTTAACATTAACACTACTATTACTTCTAAACTTCTCAGTCTAACCTCCTCTATTGACCTGAAGCAATGGATACAGGCTTCTACTCCAACAGCAACACCCTTGACCTTGTCTTCTCCTATCTGTGCACTCCGTGCAACCTTTCCAACAATCCTCTCCCACTCTCTGATCACCACCTTATTAGTTTTCCAACCGCCTAACAGTTACACGTAGAAACCTTCGCCACCTCAACCCTTCTCTTCTCTACTCTGCTACTGATCACCTCTATGACAAAATCTCACCCCTGTCCTGCCCCAACCTAGCCACTTTCATCTACAACCAGGGCAACCATCAGAAATTTCGGGGCCCCTTACACAGCTTTAGGCCCCCCGACCCCCAACATTCTCCAGGGCCCACCCACTGGTCGTCCCACCGAATCGTCCCACTGGCCATCCCACGAGTTCTTCGGTGCACCCACTTTTATTTTAACACTCTTAAGCCCCATACACACGGTCGGATTTTCCGATGGATTCTGTCCTATCGGACAATGTTGTTGGAAATTCCGACCGTGTGTAGGCACCATCGGACAGTTTCCATCGGATTGTCCGACGGACAAAGTTCTATCACCTGCTCTATAAATTTTCCGACAACAAAGTTCGATCATACCAATTCCGATCGTGTGTAGCGAATTCCGACGGACAAAGTGCCACGCATGCTCAGATCAAATTACAAGACCAAAGCTATTGGCTACTAGCCTCTACGTGGTTCCGTCGTACATGTTGTACGTCACCACGTTCAGAATGATCGGATTTTCCGACAACTTTGTCCGACCATGTGTATGCAACACCAGTGTCGGACAAAATCCATCGGAAAAAATCCGACGGATTTTGTGGTCAGAATTTCCGACCGTGTGTACGGGGCATAACACCTTAATTTATAAAAAGTGGATTAAAAGTCATCAGTGCTTTCAATATTTAACAGTAAGGCCCCTTTCACACTAGGGCAGTGGGTGCGTCGGCGGTCAAGCGCCGCTATTTTTAGGGCCGCTTTATTATCAAATACGCATCGCTATTCGGCCGCTAGCGGGCACTTTTACCCCCTGCTAGCGGCCGAGAGAGTCAAATCCACCGCAAAGCGCTGCAGCAGTGCTATGCTGGCAGTATAGCCACTCTGCTCCATTCATTTCAATGGGCAGGAGCGGTGGAGGAGCGGTATACTTTTTTTAGCGTCCTGCTAGCGCACCGCTCCAGTGTCAAAGCCCGCTCCTCCAATACTCCTCCCCATTGTAATCAATGGGGCAGCGCTGCGATTCCACCGGCAAAACGCCGCTCTGGCTGCATTTTGCAGGCGGACTTAACCCGTTTTTGGCTGCTAGCTGGGGGGTTAAAACCGCCCCGCTAGCGGCCGAATGGCGCTGCTAAAACGACGGTAAAGCGGCGCTAAAAATATCGCCGCTTTCCCGCTGACGCCGGTGGCGGCATAGTGTGAAAGGGGTCTTAGGGTGTCCCATCCAAGAAGAAGGAGATAAATAAAGTCCCACTAAAATGTACAGGCAGCACAGGGGGCACAGTCAGCAGCACACATTAAATATTTGTGACTTACCATCCATGCCGCCCTCTCCGACCTGTTGTTGGTGTCTGTGTCCATGTGTACTGTCAACGCACCACTCCCCCTGGCCCTGTCCTGCCCAACAGTCCCAGCAAATCCTGCAGCAGCCATTATGCTCTGCCTCCGCAGGGATGGATAAGCAGAGAGCATCTCTTCATGCTTTCTTCCCTCCTCCTCTCTCCAGCAGGCAGCCGATAACCCCTGAGGGGGGGGGGGATGGGCGGCGAAGATGTGTGATCCCCTGTGTTTCCTTTTCTCCTCCCTGCCAGCTGAGAAGGGGGGGGTGGCGTCGAAGATGTGTGATCTCTTGTGTGTGATCTTCTCTCCTCTCTGCAACTGCCAGCCGGGGGGGGGGGGGGGAGGGGTGCTGGTGAAACTTAAATGAAACTAGTGTAGTTTTCTCTCCTCCTCTCACCGGCAACACGCTGATTGTCAGGGGGAGCGACGGCCAGGCCCCTGGAGACATGTGGGCCCCTTACAGGTGTAATGCCTGTACCCCCCTAATGGCGGCCCTGTCTACAACAGCTCACTGTCTTCCTCCCTAGACAAGCTTGCCCCCCTCACTACACGCAGAATTAGGCCCCGACTGCTACAACCCTGGCAAACAGGCGACACCAGAAGTCTCAGAAAGAGTAGCCGCTCTCTTGAGCATCTGTGGCATAAGACTAAGTTCCAGGAAGACTTCAAACAATACAAATCTGCCCTCCTAAAATACTATTCCTGCCTCCACACTGCCAAACAGACCTACTTATTAACACCTTCTCATCCAGTCCACATCAACTCTTCTCTACCTTCAACACTCTACTCTGTCCTCCACTGCCTCCACCCACCAACTCACTCACTGCCCAGGAGATCGCCAATCACTTCAAAACTAAGATTGATACAATTCATGAGGAGATCTCCAACCTGTAAAAACCTCCCCCGCGCAACACCCCATGTCCACAGATACAATCCTTACTTCCCTGATTCAACCCTGCTAGTATTAATAAGGTTGCTAAACTTTTACCTAACACTGATCTAACCACCTGCCCCCTGGATCCTGCTCCCTCGCAAATGCTACGCTCACCCTCTGACTCAATTCTACACTCTCTAACTCACATTTTCAACCTCTCTCTCTGTTGTGGCATCTTCCCCAACTCTCTAAAACATGCGCTAGTCACCCCCATACTTAAAAAGCCCTCACTGGACCCCACCAATCTTAACAACCTAAGTCCCATCTCCTTACTCGTCTTTTCCTCCAAACTTCTTGAAAGACTGGTCTACAACCGACTGAGCGACTATCTGACCATGAACAAACTTTTTGATCCCCTTCAGTCTGGATTTCGCCCCCTAAACACTCCACCAAAACTGCTCTCCTTAAACTCTCAAATGACCTACTAACGGCTAAAACCAACGGACATTATTCTGTACTACTTCTCCTGGATCTCTTTGCTGCCTTTGACACAGTGGACCACCCTCCCTCCTCTTCAACAAACTCTACTCCTTTGGTCTCCGTGACTGTACTCTTCGCTGGTTCTCATCCTACCTATCCCACCGCTCCTTTAGTGTCACTTACAACTCTACTTCCTCCTCTCCTCTTCCTTTCTCCATTAGTGTTCTGTTCTTGGACCTCTCCTTTTCTCAATCTACACCACCTCACTGGGTCAGTTGATTGCCTCCCATGGCTTTCAATATCATCTCTATGCTGGTGACACCCAAATCTATCTCTCCACCCCCCCCCCAGCTCTCTCCATCTGTCTCCTCACGCATCACCAACTTACTAGCAGACATATCAGCCTGGATGTCACATCACTTCCTCAAACTCAACCTATCCAAAACCGGGCTGATGATATTTCCTCCCCCAGGTGCCACTTCCCCTGATTTCTCTGTCAATATGAACGGCTCAACTATCAACCCGTCCCCCCACGCCAAGGTCCTAGGTGTAATCCTGGACCCTGAACTAACTTCCTTGACCGTTCAATGTAATAATATCCTCTTGCATTATATAACAGAACATCTTCCTAAATTCTTGTAGTTCCCTCAAATGCCAGGGCCCATAGTCAGTAGGCAAGTCCCTTCCAAAAGCCCCTGTCCTGGTTGGGTCTGTCACACTACCACATTACAATGACTGCCTACACATTGTGACGATCCGGGGTGATTAGGTACAAGTGGTGCATGCGATTTTTCAGAAACGTGCCACTCCAGACTTGTGTTTTTAGGGCATGGCAGCCCACTTTTATTTAAAGGAAACTAAAAAGTTCAAACAAACATAAATCTTCCCTCGCAGGGGGTTCCACCATCACTGTATTCCAAAACAATAGCCTCCTGGCTTACTCACTGTCAGCTTCGTGCTGCTTTAGTCACAGGCTACACCTGCCTGCTTCAAATGTACGCACAGACTGCCACCTGCAATCTTAGGCTCCGAGACCTCCTGTTTCTTTCTCCTGGAACTCTCCCGACCTCCTGGCCAGACTTCCTGTCTGCTGGGCGGAGCCGACTCCAAGTCTGAGCACAGACTTCTCTTCCTGGGATGTTTTTGAACCCAGCCCACAGGTGTGTAATTAGTATTCCTGCCAAAATCAGGCATACACTGCTTATACGCACCTGTGAGATGGGGTCGCATCTCCACAACATGTATTGATAGGAGAGGGGATATGGGATTTTTAGGGTGCCAAGGAAATACTTAATCAAATATATAAAAAATATAAATGTATTTATACAAAATGTATAAAACATCACAGTATCATCATACAGTATCCATATTATGAATAACCAGCAGTAACTTCTTGCTCTACATGTTGCGCCATGCAATGGCTTCCTCAGGAAACTTTCAACAAGCACTGCATAGCATGGTAACTATAAGTGAAAAGCAGTATATTAAAATCAGTATTTAATAATCGAAACAATATTTTAAACACATCAAAAATAAAAATGAAATTAAATTGCAGATACAATTAGACCAAAAGTACCCCACCGCTGTGTCCCCACCTGAGCTGTGGAACATGTCCTATGTATGGAGATTGCGACCCTTGACATTGAAAAAAGCGGATATATCTGGTGTATCACAATGAAAGAAATACAGACCCCATAAGGCTAAAGCCCCATACACACGGTCGGATTTTCCGATGGATTCTGTCCTATCAGACAATGTTGTCGGAAATTCCGACCGTGTGTATGCACCATCGGACAGTTTCCATCGGATTGTCCGACGGACAAAGTCCTATCTCCTGCTGGATAGATTTTTTGACAACAAAGTCCGATCACACCAAATCCGATCGTGTGTAGCGAATTCCGACGGACAAAGTGCTACGCATGCTCAGATCACATTACAAGACCAAAGCTATTGGCTACTAGCCTCTACGTAGTCCCGTCGTAGGCAACAAACGTCACCGCGTTCAGAATGATCGGATTTTCCGACAACTTTGTCCGACCGTGTGTACGCAAAACCAACATCGGACAAAGTACGACGGACATGATCCGACGGACCTGGTCCTCGGATAATCCGCGCGTGTGTATGGGGCTTAAGAGTTATCTAGAAAAGGGGGATAGATGATGAACTTGACTGACAAGAATCAAAAAATCAACAAAAGTATCTTTCTGCCAAAGATAAATATATTCAAACCTCAGAAAACAGATGTGGGAACCAACTTATGGTACTGGGTGGTATAATAGCAGGTGATACTTCGAAACGGTTAGTAGATTTGAGGGTTGATTTTTCCCAGAAGAGAACTTTCAAGTGGTCAAATACCCTAATGGACAGCCAAACAAAACAGAAAAGAGGAGACATTCATATCTAATCTGCTAACTTCCAGTCCTAGTAGTTCCCACCAATGTCTGAACGTTATTACCTTTCCCCGATTTGAAGTATCAAGTATCGCCCTACTCCCAACTCAGCCGCTGCCTGTCTACAGAAAAAGGGGATCTATTTATATCCCCTCCCCCTTACCGGCGTCCAATGACCCCCATAAGGCGCAGACACCGAGAAATAACCACAGAGCATGCGCGAGTGGCGCCGCAAGTGACGCAAGCACGGCAACCACGCGGTGTGATGACGCCGTGCTGGAAATTATGTTGCGCGCAGGCGCAACCTACATACGACCCCATGATGGAAAGTCTGCCCTCAGCCGGGTGTAACCTATGGCTGTTAAAGCCAATAAACATCCAGATTATGGGATGCAATGTGCAAGAGGCTGGTGGCGCCAACTCTCCCATACATATAGGAGATTGCCCCCATAGGGTTAGCAGAGAAGACGCCCTGGGCTTCCGTTTGATCACCTATCTCCATTTCAATGTACTTAAGGGTAACAAATTTTTATCAAATATTGCCACTGAAGGACCAGTCATAAGAAAAAGGGAGCAAATCCCAGGTCTGTAAAATTTTAGGTAAATTCCAACAAATAAATATTAGATTTCCATATAGGAAAAAGGAATGTAAAAACCACAGTTCATCGAGAGAGAAAGACGGAACAAACAAGGAACCTTCTAAGCTAAAAGCGAGTAAGAGAACACACATATATATATATATATATATATATATATATATATATATATATATATATATATATATATATATATATATATAATATATATATACACACACATACACATACATACACACACACGTGAAAAACTAAAATAATAAACATTCAATTATTAGGATCCAACATAATGGTTCCTAATCTTAAGGCATTTTGGTTAAATCTGAACCTCTGAAAAAGAGAGATTAATATGGCCCCAAAGAAAGGGTTTATAGCCTTCATTCAGTCCAGGATGTTTTGTAGCTGATAGGGAGTGGATCCATTCTGTTTCGCGCTGTAGAAGGAGTTTATCCACATCATGTACAGGGATGTGCTCCAATGCAAAGAATTTCATTTTAGACAGCGAGTAATTGTGATAAAATCAATTTCTACTAATTGGGGTCTCCATTTTTTTCTTAAGAGACCAAGGACACATGGTCCCGGACCCTGTGAGAAAAAAGGTCTTTTTGTTTTGCCCACATAAAAGGCCTTACAATCGCATTCTATAAGGTACACTACTCCAATTGTCTGGCAATCGACGTAAAAATCAGGTCTGTATTGCTCACTATTGGGCAGCAGTATCTGTGAAGCACTGAGCAGGTACCTATAAAAATGACAATTCCTGCAGGGCCTGGTCCCAGTTATTTTACGTGCAGGACTTTTGGATGTAGTTTTTAAATGACTATGTACAAGATGATCTCTAATCGATTGGGATCACCTATAGGTAATTTGAGGATACATGCTTATATATTTTCAGACAACATCGTCAGCGACTAACAGATGCCAATATTTTTGAATGACATCTAGTATCTGACGATGCTGTCCTGAAAATCTAGTTATCAATCAAACCTTTTGACCTGTGCTTGGAACCTTTTTCGAAAAGATTGAAGTATCTCTCTTCTTTTTATTGGCCCTATGGTAGGCCTTTTTCAGACACAACCGACTATAACCTCTCAGTAAGAGACGGTCTTGTAGGTCTTTGGCTTTGATCTCAAAGTCTTCTTGTCGACTGCAATTCCTTTTCAGCCTGAGATACTGGCGATAAGGTATGCTGGAGACAAGGGATTTGGGGTGGGAACTATTAGAATGTAAAATTGTATTCCCTGCTGAAGGTTTATGATACAATGACGAACCTAGACTTCCATCATCATTGAGGAAAATCAAGATATCTAGAAAACGAATAGTCTTTTGATCGTAATTCATCCTAAAATCTGAGATTGAATTCATTTAATTTTAAGGTTTCAAAAAAGGAGATTAACTCCTCCTTGGATCCAGTCCATATTAGGAAGATATCGTCAATAAATCTTCCCCAAATTAATACCTTACTTAGGCTGTCTTGCAATTCCTCACATGTAAATAGATATCGCTCCCACCCCCCCAGGTACAGGTTTGCATATGAGGGGGCACAACATGTCCCCCATTGCAACACCCTGCACCTGGAGGTAGTGGGAGCGATTGAACAAAAAATAGTTTGTTGGTCAAAATGAAATACAATAAGCCCATAATGAACTCATTGTCAGTAGCAGCTCTGCTACCTCTTTCTACAATAAAGCTCTCCACAATCCAAACCCCCAAATCATGGGGGATCAAGTTGTAGAAAGCTTCCACGTCAAGGGCCATCAGCCAAGCCCCCTCAGGCACTACCACTCTATAGATCGGCAGTGTCCTGAATGTGGGAGCTGAGAGCTACCACATGGGGCCACAAGTAGTCATTGATTAGCTGACTGGCAGATTCTGTCAGACAACCATTCCCAGATGCAATGGGTCCTCCAGGAGGGTGGACCATGCTTTTATGTATCTTAGGTAATGCGTTAATGAGCAATTAGGTTAACATAATTGATTCTAATCCGCTCAACTTGATATCCTGGTATAGAGATATACCAGTGACAATTTTTTAGTATATCCATTACCATCTTCTCATATTTTGTAAGATCCATCACCACTATGTTACCGCCTTTATCTGAAGGCTTAATGATTATGTTTGGATTTTTTTAAGGGTGGTTAATGCTTTTTGATGGGCTAAACTAAGATTTGATAATTGGTTATTATTCAAGTTGATGGATTGAAGTTCTTTAGTGACTACACATGGGATACATCTCCATGAGTTTAGGTCATTAAGGGCAAATTATCTGGAGCGTGTAAATGGAGCAAATAAATACCCTGCATGATTGTTATAACTTTGTACACCAAGTGGACTCTTTATTAGACACACCTGTCTATTAAATAGGGGGACATGGTCAGCAAGGATATTCAGGTACACTATGGCATTCAGATAATGCTTAACTGGAATTACAGTAAATTGGCTCAAATCAAAGCCTTCTATGCAAAGAAGAAAGAAAATACTTACCTCCAGGGCTTTTTTTCAGCTGGAACTTGGTGGAACTCGGTTCCACCACCTCTGGCTCAGGCCCTCTGTTGCCTGCTCACCTCTATCACTTGTAAACCTTGAAGTCAGGCTTCTGTGTTTACAAGTGAAAGTGTCTTTCCCAATGTTTTCCACAGATCTGATCTCCTGAGTGGCTGCCACTGAGTGCAGAATGGGGACAAGGGAGATGCAGTTGCCCGGGGTTCAGTGCAGATCCTGACCCTGCAAGTGAAAGAGGCAGAGCCAACTACATTGTGTGGGGAGGTAGTAGAGCCGACTGGGTGCTTCAGCTTAATACGGCAACATAAGTAAGACATGTGGAAGATAGTGATGCTTTTGAGGGAGGGAAGGAGAGGATGGGGGCAGTGGACGGGGGTTGCATGCAGAGGTCAGAGCTGAAGAGGGGTGAAAGTGAGATGTGGATGGGGGATGCAGAGGTAAGCAGCTGTGTAAGAAGGCTGGACTCTGTGTTTAGTGCACCGCTGAACTCTAAACTATGTACGTAGCCCACCCCCGAACTCTGAACATAGTGCACCCTTGAACTCTGCACTCTGTATCTAACACCCGCCCCCCACCCCAAACTCAGAAATCTGTACGTAATGCATACCTGGTATTTAATGTCCCTTCTACCGTTAGTGAAATTTGACCACACCCACTATTTGATGTGATTTGGAAGGTGTGTGTGGGGTGGGGGAGGAGGGATTTGAGGGGTCGTGGCTGAGTTCCTGCACCTATTTTATGAGAAAAAAAAACCTGCTTACCTCTCTTTTCATGACTATGCCTGAGTCAGAGTGAAAGGTGTAGAAGGAATATAAGAGGGGCCTAGTGGGCAGTAATGCACTTCAGTCAGGATTTGGTTTTGCAATTTTCTGTAAATTACAATAAAGCTTTTTCGGAGAAAACAAAAACAAAAATAAACACAGACAAAAAAAAAAAAAACACGATCAGACAAGTGATCTTCTCTGTATAAAATCTCCATATTCCAGTCCTGTAGATGAATACAGGGGGATTGGACGCTCTGTGTGTATGGACTGTATACGCTGATTGGAATCTGTAACATCTATTATTTTCCATCCAGTGCCTGGCCAACCTGAAATAATGAAAGTTCCATCAATGGAAGATAACACAATTAAATGGAGGCTGTCTGAGAAATGGGGAAAAATCTCCGGATTCCAGGTAAGATAATCCTACATTTTGTATATTGTAGTCGCAATTAGGGATGAGCCGACACCCCCCGGTTCTGTTCACAGCAGAAAATGCAAACAGGCAAAAAATTGGTGCAAACACGCAAAAACCATTAAAGTCTATGGGACGCAAACGTGAAAAATCAAAAGTGCTCATTTTAAAGGATTATATGCAAGTAATTGCCATAAAAAGTGTTTGGGGAACCGGGTCCTGCCCCAGGGGACATGTATCAATGCAAAAAAAAGTTTTTAAAATGCCTTTTTAGGAGCAGTGATTTTAATAATTGCTTAAATAGAAACAATAAAAATGTAATAGGGGTGCAACAGATCAAAAAACTCACGGATCGAATCGATCCTCAGATCAGAGTCACGGATCGGATCATTTTTTGGATCAGCAAATAATAATTGAATTTGCAAAAACCTGTGAAAATTCCGCCACCATATAGTCCCCACTGTAATATCCACGTCATCTCCCCCACTGTAATATCCACATCCTCTCCCCCACTGTAATATTGTCTGAGTATCGCCGAGTATTGGCTGGGTATCGCCGAGAATTGGCAGGGTATCGCAGAGTATTGGCAGGGTATCGCTGAGTATTGGCAGGGTATCGCAGAGTATTGGCAGGGTATCTGCTGGGTAATGCAGAGTATCTGCTGGGTAATGCAGAGTATCGGCTGGGTAATGCAGAGTATCGCAGAGTATTGGCTGGTAATGCAGAGTATCGCAGAGTATTGGCTGGGTAATGCAGAGTATCGCAGAGTATTGGCTGGGTAATGCAGAGTATCGCAGAGTATTGGCTGGGTAATGCAGAGTATCGCAGAGTATATGCTGGGTAATGCAGAGTATCACAGAGTATATGCTGGGTAATGCAGAGTATATGCAGTGTATATGCTGGGTAATGCAGAGTATATGCTGGGTAATGCAGAGTATATGCTGGGTAATGCAGGGTATTGGCTGGGTAATGCAGGGTATTGGCTGGGTAATGCAGAGTTTGTTTACAAGTGATCGCTCCATCATTTGACGGAGCAATCACATTGTAAACAGTGGCCGGGGGTGTACCAAGATGGCCGCCGCTCCGGAGCTAGGCCGAAGCCGCTGCCTTTCCTAAGGCCGCCGGGTGTACCAAGATGGCCGCCGCCGCTCCGGAGCTAGGCCGAAGCCGCGGCCTTTCCTAAGGACGAGGCCGCGGAGCGCTCCGCGGATCGCAGGGTGTGCCGATCCGAACGGGGTGACCCGTTCGGATCACGGATCGGCGACGATCCGTTGCACCCCTAAAATGTAATATTCCTTTAAATATCATGCATGGGGGTCCCCTTAGTCTGAATGTAAAGTAGCGCATTTTTCACATGTTTATAACAGTACCACAGCAAAATTTAATTTCTAAAGGAAAAAATGTCATTTAAAAACTGCTCACGGCTGTAATGTGTTGTCGGATCCCAGGACTATAGATAAAAATCATTTAAAAAATGGCCAAAAATACCAAAGAAATGCCATGGATGTCCCCCCAAAATCCATACCAGGCCCTTCAGGTCTGGTATGGATATTAAGGGGAACCCTGCACCAAAATAAAAAAAATGGTGTGGGGGGCCCCCAGGCACTATGTATACTACAATCACTGAGCAGCAAATGATATCACCTGTGATGTATTTCAGTTATCTTGCAAACCTGGCCTGTTAGTGGGCCCTGAGGACAGGGTTGATAACCACTGCTGTAAGCCCTCACAATTACTTTTTTTGGGTGCAGGAACGGGCCCTGCTGTGAAATATTATATCGAAAATTGTAACTACATGCCCCTGTTAAACAGGGGCAGAAGAATTGGGCCTTGGGTGGTGGTGGTGGTGCCACAACACTGTAAGCCCTCACAGATACTCTTGTTGGGTGCAGGAACGGGCCCTTGTGTGGAATATTATATAAAAAATTGTAAAAGCACGCCCCTGTTAAACAGAAGCCGAAAAATTGGGCCTTGGGTGGTGGTGCCCTAAACCAAAAATATTATTGGAAGCTAGCATCATCAAGATTGAGGAGGAATAGGATGGGTAGCATAGGCAGTCCTCAAGGGATGAGAAAAGAAGAAATAGCTGCACATCCAAGGGTTCCAAAACAAAATGCTTTGTATTGAAAATGACCAGGATACACTAGGGACACCAGGTATTAGTCACGTAGACGCGTTTCATACATCTGTCCTGTGCTTAATCATTACAAAGACTATACTGAATGCTGAAGCTTATATAGGACCGCCCTGACATCAACAGATGCTCATTAGGCAGTCGAAATAAGGAGCAGCTACACAACATGATTAACCACTTGCCGACCGATGCACGCCAATATACGGCAGCGGTGGGCAAATGGGCGTACCTGTATGTCCCCTTTAATTGGTGGGGCTAGTGGGTGCGCGCCACGTACATTTGACGTGAGTAGCCGCTATTCCTCTATACCCCATAATCATGCAGTCACGTTGGTTCTTTTCTACCTAGAGGCATTGACTGATCTCCCATTAGAACGCAGACTCTAAATTTTCAGACATACTGGATTACAATTACTTTGTGTTCAGTGGTGTTTTCTACCTCCAGAAGTGTGGGGCCACGATGGGGGCGACATTTTTGCCATCTCTCGCCAACCTATACATGGGTTGGTGGGAGCGGTCCCACATCAATTGGAGATAGTAACCCATACAGGCTGTCTATTTCTTTGTACCTTAGGTTCATTGTTGACCTCTTGCTTGTTGTGCAGAAAGGTACCAAGCTCATGCCTTCCCTTTTGAGACATACTGTATAAACAATAACAATAAAAATATCACTTTTACTGGTAATGCAGATAATAGGTCTGCGTGCTACTTGGATGTCAATCTGACAGGGAAAAACGGTCAAGTTGAGACCACCATGTACAGGAAACCCCTGTCTGGCAATTCGCTCCTACTTGCACAATCGGGACATCCAAAGTGCACCGAGTGAGACGCATTTGCAATGATGATCTATATTTCTCGGTATGATAGATTTTTACAACACGTGTATCCAAGATGGATCCTCGACAGGGCTTTATCCATAGCTAGCAAAAATGTAGGACTGAGCTACTGCAGAGATTTAATCACAGGAAGAATGAAAAAGCCAACTGTTTAACCCTATCCACCCCGTTCAGTAGTGAGTTTATTCAGATAAAGCATTTTCAATAGACATTTAAACTCTTTATACTCCGATGAGATTTGTGCCAACATTCTAATGTAGTCTAATGTTAATGTAGTCTCCCGGAGGGCTCCTACTCTGGGTCACTCCTTGTCTCCCAGCTTCTTCCAAAAAAAACTTCCTCAATCAGTCACTTGGCTTTTTTGTAAAGGAAACTACAGATGTGGCTCTAATGGATGCTCTTGTTGTAGGCATGTCCACGGTGGTGACACGTTCTGTTCTTCTGTGAGTCAGAAGGTTTTTGGATATTCATTCTTTCTTTAATTGCAATGCCAGTTATTTTGTATATTTAATTATATGTGGTATTTGCAAAGCACAATACGTTGGAAGAACAACGAGACGCCTCCGTGATCGTTTCCAGGAACATATCCATAGTGTAGAGAAAAAAAACTATCCACATATCTACCACAATGGGGATACAACAGCAATGAAAGTTCAGGTGATAGAGAGAGTTAGGGTTCCTAAAAAAGGGGGCGATGTTTTTCGGGCTATGTCGGAGGGAAGTGTTCTGGATCTTCCATTTACAGAGTCGGATATCCAGAGGTTTACATTTTTAATGGGATGTTAGTTGTTTTTATGAACAGATCCGGAAATACTTTCCCATAATCACCCCCTCTTTTATTCCAACTTTTTCCAGTTCCCATAATACATGTATTATATATGCATGTGTATTTTATTTTTCTATTACTCCCTTTATGGATGTAGCTCTTTATGGAGGGGTCTTTGTGGGGGTTATACATTAGGGATGAGCTCGGTGTTCGAATCGAACATTTGCCGCTCGTCTATTCGGCAAATCCAGAACTTTGTGGGCCGTTCGCGCCAAATTCGTGTGACACGAACTGCCTACAATGCTTTGCGCCATCGCAGTGCATTGCTGGTTCATCATTCATGATGACAATCACAGCGTTGGCAGCAAGGAGAGCCATAATTGGCCACAGGCAGGATGCCTGTGGCCAATTATAGCTCAGGGGGGTTAAGTACACGCCCCACACTATATAAGGTCAGCCTTGTGTAGTGTGTTGGCATGCAGGGAGAGAGCAGGATAGGCAGGGACAGTGTCTTTGTGGCTTGAAAACCTAGCGCTGTTAAAGTAGGTGTTGTGTGCCTTCAGAACAGTATACACCTAAAGATACCCCTTATTGCTGGTGTTCTGTAATACAGGCATCTGCAGCAGTTAAAGTGGGTGTTGTGTGCCTCCAGCACAATATACACCTGAAGCTACCCTTTATTACTGGTGTTCTGTAATGCAGGCATCTCTGCAGCAGTTAAAGTTGGTGTTGTGTTCCTCCAGCACAGTATACATCTGAAGATACCCCTTATTACTGGTGTTCTGTAATACAGGCATCTGCAGCAATTAAAGTGGGCGCTGTGTGCCTCCAGCACAGTATACACCTGAAGCTACCCCTTATTGCTGGTGTTGTTCTGTTAGTGTAACACAGGCATCTGCAGCAGTTACAGTGGGTGTAGGTGCCTCCTGCACCTAGCTCCACTTGAAGCTACCCCTTATTGCTGGTTTTCCCATCTCCCTGCAGGCCATTAGTATGTCTGGAAGACCAACAAGGAGAGGCAGACAGTCACAAGCCAGTAAAAGAGGGCAAGCAGGCTCTGTGTCCAGAGGCAACAGTGCTGGTCATGGATGCGGTGCATCGTCATCAGTGCATGGCCATGGGACACGCTTGTCCTTATTTTCGGCAGCTGGACGTGTTGAGCCGCATCATGCCGAAGACTTGGTAGAGTGGATGACCAAGCCCTCCTCATCCTCTCTCAAGCAGGCTCAGGGTACTGGCAAAGCAGTTGCCAATGCGTCCTCTTCCCTCGTCTCAATGTCATCAGTCACTCCTTCCCTAGACCCACCATGTCCTCCTGAGGAGTCCACCGAACTGTTTAACCACAGTGTTGGGTACATACTCCAGGAGGATGCCCAGCGTTTTGAAGGCTCTGATGATGATACCCAGCTAGAGGAAGGCAGTAGCGTGAGCGCAGAGAGAGGGGATGCTCAAGGACAGCAATCTGGCAGTCATGTTCCACCAGCTGCAGCATACTGCCAGGTTTGCTCCAGCGATGAAGAGGGAGGGGATGATGAGGTCACTGACTCCACGTGGGTGCCTGAAAGGAGAGAGAAGGAGGAGGCACATCTCCAACGAAGCAGGATGCCCTCCGGGTGTAAGGAAAGGCTGGCTGGAAACAGTAGTTTCCTATCGCTGCGCGCGGGTGCACGTGTGCGCGCAGGTGTGTACGAGTGCGCGCGCATGTGCGCCCACGGTTACCAGCGCCAGGCGGTCTATTTAAACCTGGCTCTCCCCTGCCTCTGCCTTCTGAAACTAATCTGACCCTGTGTGTTTGACCCGGCCTGATCCACGATCTTCTCTGCTCTCTGCCTGCCTCCGACCTCCGGCTTGTCCACGACTCTGCACCTGCTTAATCCCCCTGATCCATCTGTGATTGTGATCTACCGTTATCGACCCCGGCTTGCTCCACGACCCTGCCTCTGCCTTCTGCATCTGTTCCTGTAACGATCGTCTGGTTTTACCCGGCTTGCCTGACCTACCTGTGTGCCTGTCCCTGTGGGACCCATCAGTTCCTGTCACCTGCTGCCTGCTGGTTCCTGTCTCCTGCTGGTTCCTGCTACCTGCTGCCAAGGTCTGCTGATCCTGACACAGCTCCCTGAGAACCACCTGATCCATCCTTCAGCTGTTGATCCTGCCAGGCACTTGTGCTACCTTCGACTCCTGCGCCTCCTGTCTCCTCTACCAGGGGCCACGAGTCTGGGACGCAAGAGAGGTCTCCTTCTGCAATCCGGACTCATCACTAGGTACGTGACACCGGGTCCAGCTTAAGGGCAGCACACCGACTGAATCACACCGCAGAGCTCCGCCTGTGCAGAGCGCTGCCTCTGCGCATTATTCCAAAAGTTCTTTGGTGTGGGCCTGTTTGAGACGAGTGCAGCAGATCGCACTTCTGCTATTTGCAACATATGTCTCAAGTGTATCTTGCGTGACCAAAACATCAGCCGCTTGGGCACCACATGCTTGACCAGACATATGTTGACCTGCCATGCAGCTCGTTGGCAAGTGTACCTTAAAGACCCACACCAAAGAACAAAGCGGACCTCTCCCTGCTCCTCATCAGCTGGGATCTTCAACCCCACTATACCTTTAGTCCTCTCTGAAACCTGCACTGAGAGGAATGAAGGTGTAGAATTAGGTGTGTCACAGCCAAGTACTTGCGGGCACTCTGCTAGCAGTACACCGATGTCCGATTGTACCAGGCAAATTTCCCTGCCCCAGCTGCTGGACCGTCGAAAGAAGTTCACTCCCAGCCATCCACATGCCCAACGGTTGAATGTTAACTTTGCAACATTGCTAGCACTTCAACCACTGCCTTTGAAGTTGGTAGACTCTGCCCCCTTCCGTGAGTTTGTGCAATGTGTGGTTCCTCAGTGGCAGGTTCCCAAACGCCACTTTTTCTCACGGAAGGCGATTCCGGCTCTCTAACGGCATGTGGAAGGCAATGTCCATGCCTCGCTGGACAGGGCGGTCAGCGGTAAGGTGCATATTACCGCTGACTTATGGTCCAGCAGGCATGGACAGGGACGTTAAGTATCTTTCACGGCCCATTGGGTCACTATTTTGGCAGCTGGGAAGGATGCAGGACAAGGTGCAGTAGTGTTGGAGGTTGTTCTGCCACCACGCCTCCAAAATGCTACTACTGGTTGTGACACACCTCTCTCCTCCACCCCTCCTCTTCTTCTTCCTCCATGGCCTCTTCATGTGCTTTGTCCTCGGAACCAGCAGTGCTCCGTAGGCATTCAAGGGGCTACGCAAGTACGCAGGCAAAAAGATGCCATGCCGTGCTTGCGCTGGTGTGTTTGGGGGACAGGAGCCACACTGGGGCAGAGGTTCTGTCAGCTCTGCAGGGGCAGGCCGAGAGGTGGTTGAAGCCACGCCAGCTTAAGCCAGTAATGGTGGTTTGCGACAATGGCACCAACCTCCTCTCAGCCCTGCGAAAGGGACAACTGACCCATGTGCCCTGTGAGGCTCACATCCTTAACCTGGTGGTGCAGCGGTTCTTGGACAGGTACCCGGGCTTACAGGATGTCCTGAGGCAGGCCAGGAAAGTCTATGTGCATTTCCGCTGATCATATAATGCCAGTGCTTAGCTGGCTGAGCTGCAAAAGGAGTTGAACCTGCCCAAGAACCGCCTTATATTTGACATGCCCACCAGGTGGAACTCAACGTTGGCCATGCTGCAGCGGCTGCAGATGCAGCAGAGGGCCATCAATGAGTACATGTGCGACTATGGCACCAGGACAGGGTTTAGGGGAGCTTGTTCTTTTTCACCACTCCAGTGGGGCATGATCAGGGATGCATGCACTGTCCTGTCACCATTTGAAGAGGCCACGAGGATGGTGAGCATTGACAGTGCATGCATCAGTGACACTGTACCTCTTGTCCACCTGTTGGAGCATACGCTGCATGGAATAATGGACAGGGAACTTGAGGCAGAACAGAGGCAGGAAGAGGAGGACTTACTTGCTTATCAAGGCCGCCTTTATCCAGACAGTGTTCCTTCTGTCCCACACATCACACAGGAAGAGGAGGAGGAGGATTGTGGCAGCATGGAGGTGGAGCCTGGCACTCAGCATCAGCAGCAGCAGCAGTCTTTTAGGGATGATTTACAGTCCCAAGAAACCGGTGGACTTGTACGTGGCTGGGAGGAGGTGGCTGCGGATCATGTTGTCCTTAGTGACCCAGAGGACTCCGACCGAATGCCTCAGCTAACCTACTCTGCATGGCCTCCCTGATCCTGCAAAGCCTGCGGAAAGATTTTCGTATTCTTCGGATCAAGGAGAGGGACCAATACTGGCTGGCCATTCTCCTTAATCCACGGTACAAGGGTAAGGTTGCCGTTGCAGAGGGAGCAGAGGATGAGACATCTCCGGGAGGCCTTGCAGAAAGGTCTGTGCAATGCGTTCCCAGAGACTGGGAGGTTACAAACTCCTGGTCCTGGAGAACGAGTTGCTGAGGCTTCGGTCAGTAGCAGAAGGAGCGGTGGAGAAGGTGGCCATCTGACCGATGCGTTCAGACAATTTTTTAGTCCGCAGCCCCAAGGTATGTTCGGTTCCAGCAACCATCGCCAGCGTCTGATTTACATGGTGCAGGAATACCTAGGGGCAAGGTCAGACTTGGACACCTTTCCCACCGTAAATCCTCTTGCTTACTGGGTCTTGAGGATGGATCACTGGCCAGAGCTTGCACAGTATGCAATTGAGCTACTGGCCTGTCCTGCATCCAGCGTTCTTTCGGAACGCACATTCAGTGCTGCTGGAGGCTTTGTCATCGATCACAGGGTCTGCCTGTCCACCGACTCGGTTGATTGACTGACCTATAAAGATGAATCAGTCTTGGATCACCACCAGCTACCAAGCACCTGAAGCTGATTTAACTGAATAATTTATTTTGAAATGTCACATCCCTTCAAGACTGCCTATGCTGATGCTGAGTGACTGTCCTGTTATGTTGACGGACTATCCTCTTCCTCCTCAATGATCCTGCTGATAGCTTGGAAGAACATTTTTGTTTAACAGGGGCATGTAATTACAATTTTTTATGCATTGCTTTGCAGCAGGGCTCATTCCTGCACTCCAACTAAAGTATCTGGGAGAGGTTGCAGTGTCGTGGCACCAGCACCGGTGCCTAAGGCTCAATTTTTCAGCCCCTGTTTAACAGGGGCATGCAATTACAATTTGTTATGCAATGCTTTGCAGCAGGGCTCATTCCTGCACTCCAACTAGAGTATCTGGGAGAGGTTGCAGTGTTGTGGCACCAGCACCTAAGGCCCAATTTTTCAACCCCTGTTTAACAGGGGCATGCAATTACAATTTTTTATGTAATGCTTTGCAGCAGGGCTCATTCCTGCACTCCAACTAGAGTATCGGGGAGAGGTTGCAGTGTCGTAGCACCAGTGCCTAAGGCCCAATTTTTCAGCCCCTGTTTGTTTAACAGGTGCATGTAATTACAATTCTATAATATTTCAAAGCAGGGCCCGTAACTGTGAGTACTTACAGTTGTGGCACCACCACCACCAAAGGCCCAATTTTTCTTCCACTGTTCAACAATGGCATGTAATTACAATTCTAGAAATAATGGTTCACAGCAGGGCGCTCCAGATCCCACCAAGAGTCACTTTGAGGGCTTACAGTGTTAACTTGTGGCAACACCAACACCGTAGGGCCAAATTTCTGCAGAGCATATAGGGCAGGCCCCTACTTTCAAACATCCAACTTACAAATGTCTCCTACTTGCAAACGGAAAAAGACAACGGCCCAAAAAATTATACAGGGGTGATAACCCTTCCCTATGTTTTCCAAAAAGCTTAACATTTTTTGACTGGAGCTACACTTTAAAAATGTACCAGTTCAAAATTACAAACAGAATCTACTTAACACAACTAACCTACACAGTCCCTGTCTTATTTGCACGGCCTGTATACTGCTGTTCTGAGTATATAGGGCCTGGGGCTCCCACGCCTTTCCTTTTTATTAATTTGGGTACGGGGTTCCCCTTAATATCCGTACAAGACCCAAAAGGGCTGGTAATGAGCAGGGGGGGGCTACCCATGACATTTTTCTCAATGATTTTCATCCATATTGCCGGAACCAGACATTACATTAAAACCGCAAGCAGTTTTAAATGACTTTTTTTCTGTTAAATGTAATTTTATGCAGGGACTGTTCTAAACATGGGAAACATGTGCCACTTCACAGACATACTATAGACACCCCCCAGGCACGATATTTAAAGGAATATTTCACTTTTTTTTTTCACTTTAATCGTCATTAAAATCAGTGCTCCCAAAAAACGGCAGTTTTTAAAAAGAAAATTTGCACTGATCCATGTCCCCTGAGGCAGGATCCAGGTCCCCAAACCCTTTTTAGGACAATATCTTGTATATTAACCTTTAAAATTAGCACTTTTGATTTCGAACATTCGAGTCCCATAGACTTTAATGGGGTTCTAAAGTTCGCCCAAACTTTCGGTCCGTTCGAAGTTTCTGGTGCGAACGGAACCAGGAGGGTGTTCGGCTCATCCCTATTATACATGTGTTGGCATGTTCCCCATAGATTTATCACCTCTTAGATGTTGGTCTCTCTGGTGTTCTTTTCAGGAATTTGCAAATTGATTATGGCTGTATCTTTCCAAGCCCTTATTTGGATGTTACATTATGTTTATATTTATCTATATGGACATTTAGGCATTGGCATTTTGGTCCTTTGATCTGTCCATCTATGGACATTTTTAGGCATATATCCCACCCTTTCATTTTGTTTATTTTAGGCACATGTGATTTGTATGTGATTTTCTTGACATTAGAAAGGTTATAAGTATACACATTTTTATGTATTCATTTAGGGTGCCCATACTAGTTAATGTATACATCATATATGTCACACCATTGTAGACACATTGATACTTATTTCAAGATACCAGCTTGTGTTTCCATGTTTATGTTGACTTGTTGGTTTGAGACAGGTATAAAATTTTGATACAATTTTTTGATTCACTTTACTTTTCCATTTATTTATTTTTACATTTGTAATTTTATATTAAAGTGTCAAAAAGTTATCAAAGTGGTATACCGCGCTAATAATACTAATATACTAATAATTTATATTACACACATTTACTTACATACATTTTTTGTATATTTTCTTTTTATTATATAGTCCATGTTTATATTTGGCCACCTTTCATTGTGCCCACTTTTTTCACATAAATGGTTTGTCTATACACCCCCCCCCCTCCCCGCTTTATTCTATTTTGTTTTCTTTTGTTCTCATATGTTCTCCCTCTTTTTGGTGTTTGAATACCTTCATCGATACACGCACTTTAATGAGAGACATAGGGTCTAAATTCGATATGGGATAATAAATATAGTGCGCCCTGTGAGCTTTATTTTATTTTATTTAATTACATTTTATTTCCTTTTACTATTTATTTATGCACCAATTAGTAGTAATAACATATCATTTTTATTTCATTCATCTATATGTTTGTGTATACATGTATCTGTGTTGATTTTTTTCTTATAGGGATTTGTGTTTATTTTGGTGTATGTATTCATGTATGTACAGTATATATATATACACTGTATAGCAACTCTGACCAGGTGTTGCCTTGGCAGTGCTATTTAAACAGTTGAATGATTTTAGCAAGAATTAGGCCTCAGTTTCAGTGTCCACATGAATAGATGACTTACATAGTTGTTACATAGTCAGGTTGAAAAAAGACACAAGTCCATCCAGTTCAACCACAAAAAAAATAATAATATCATACAATCCCATATACCCCATTTTATACCCACAGTTGATCCAGAGGAAGGCGAAAAACCCCAGCAGAGCATGATCCAATTTTCTAAAGCAGGGGAAAAAATTCCTTCCTGATCCCCCGAGAGGCAATTGGATTTTCCCCGGATCAACTTTACCTATAAATGTCGGTACCCAGTTATATTCTGTACATTTAGGAAAATATCCAGGCCTTTCTTAAAGCAATCTACTGAGCTGGCCAGAACCACCTCTGGACAGAGTCTATTCCACATTTTCACAGCTCTTACTGTGAAGAAACCTTTCCGTATTTGGAGGAGATGAAATCTCTTTTCCTCTAGACGTAAAGAGTGCCCCCTTGTCCTCTGTGTTGGCCGTAAAGTGAATAACTCAACACCAAGTTCACTATATGGACCCCTTATATATTTGTACATGTTGATCATATCCCCCCTTAATCTCCTCTTATCAAGAGAGAATAAATTCAGTTCCTCTAATCTTTCCTCATAGCTGAGCTCCTCCATGCCTCTTATCAGTTTGGTTGCCCTTCTCTGCACTTTCTCCAGTTCCCCGATATCCTTCTTGAGAACTGGTGCCCAAAACTGAACTGCATATTCCAGATGAGGTCTTACTTATGATTTTTACAGATGATATCTCTCTCTCTGGAGTCCATCCCTCTCTTATACAAGAAAGGACTTTGCTTGCTTTGGAAACCGCAGCTTGGCATTGCATGTTATTATTGAGCTTATGATCTACCAAAACCCCCAGATCCTTCCCCACTACGGATTCCCCCAGTTGTACTCCCCCTAGCATGTATGATGCATATTCTTAGCCCCCAAGTGCAGAACTTTACATTTATCAACATTAAACCTCATCTGCCACCAGTGATGGAACTAACGCCGCTAAAGTAAACAGCGTTACGTAACGCCGTTACTTTAGAGGGTAATGAGTAATCTAACTGATTACTCGTCCCCTCGCAGTAACGCCGTTCCCATTACTGGGGCGGCGTTACCGCAATTACCCGCCGCGATCCGCAGAGCCATCTTCGGCCTCAGCCTTAGGAAAGCCGCGGCCTAGCTCCTGAGCGGCGGCCATCTTGGTGCACCCATTGGCCGTTTACAATGTGATTGCTCCGTCAAATGACGGAGCAATCACTTGATAACAAACCGGCGTCAAGATGACGCCGGTCTCCCCTCTGTGTACAGATCTGTACAGTAGAGGGGAGAGATCGGATGGCAGCAGCCATCCCTCCATACCCTGCCAATACTCTGCAATACCCAGCCAATACCCTGCCAATACTCTGCCAATACCCAGCCATTACCCTGCCAATACTCTGCAATACCCTGACAATACCCAGCCAGTACTCTGCCAATACTCTGCAATACCCTGCAATACCCCGTAATACCCAGCCATACTCTGCAATACTCGGTAATACCTAGCCATACTCTGCAATACTTGGTAATACTCAGCCATACTCTGCAATACCCAGCCAATACTCTGCAACACCCTGCCAATACTCTGCAACACCCTGCCAATACTCTGCAACACCCTGCCAATACTCTGCAACACCCTGCCAATACTCTGCCATACCCAGCCATACCCAGCCATACTCTGCCATACTCTGCAATACACGGTAATACCCAGCCATACTCTGTGATACCCAGCCGTACCCAGCCATGCTCAGCCGTACCCAGCTATACTCAGCCAATATTACAGTTGGGGAGATTACGTGGATATTACAGTGGGGAAGATTGTGGATATTACAGTGGGGGCTTTATGGTGGTGGAATTTTTAAAGGTTTTTGCAAATTTAATTATTATTTGCTGATCCGAAAAATGATCCGATCCGTGACTCTGATCCGAGCAACGATCCGATCCGTGAGTTTGAGGGGGACAGATGTACAGAGGGGGAACAGATATATGTGTGTGGGGGGGGGACGACAGACGTGTAGTGGGGTACAGAGGGGGAACAGATATATGTGTGTGTGGGGGGGGACAGATGTGTAGTGGGGTACAGAGGGGAAACAGATATATGTGTGTGTAGGGGGGGGGGCAGATGTGTAGTGGGGTACAGAGGGGAAACAGATATATGTGTTGTGGGGGAACAGACGTGCAGGGGGGTACAGAGGGGAAATAGACGTGCAGGGGGAACGCGCCCCTTGCTTACAGTAATACTAGACCCGCCCCTAAGAATATTAAAAAAGAAAGTCAGTTACTTTGCTGAGTAACTAATTACTTTTCCAATGTAGTAACTGAGTTACTAACTCAATTACTTTTTTGGGAGAAGTAATTTGTAACTTAACTAATTACTTTTTTAAAGTAAGATGACCAACACTGTCTGCCACATAGTCGCCCAAGAGACCTCCTATAAGGACGTTATTCCACTGCATAGCTTGGTGTCATCTGCAAAGACAGAAATGTTACTTTTGATCCCAGACCCAAGATTTATAAAGATATTAAAAAGTAAGGGTCCCAGCACTGAACCTTGGGGTACACCACTGATAACCTTAGACCATTCAGAGTAAGAATCATTAACCACGACTCTCTGAATTCTGTCTTTTAGCCAGTTTTTTATCCATTTACAAACTGGTATTTCCAAACCTGTAGACCTTACCTTACACATGAGCCGTGTGTGGGGAACTGTATCGAACGCTTTTGCAAAATCCAAGTATACCACGTCCACAGCCACCCCTCTGTCCAAGTATACCACGTCCACAGCCACCCCTCTGTCCAAGTATACCACGTCCACCGCCACCCCTCTGTCCAAGTATACCACGTCCACCGCCACCCCTCTGTCCAAGTATACCACGTCCACAGCCACGCCTCTGTCCAAGGTTTTACTTGCCTCCTCATAAAAATAAATCAGGTTTGTCTGACTTAAGGGACTGTATAGAGCCTTTGTGCATGTTTTCCTACTTTATTTTTAAAAGTCAGGATTGAAAAACATATATTTTTTTTTCATTTTCTAATATAAATATAAAATACTATGAATATTTTGTATTTTCATATGCAGAAGCCGGTGGAGTTCTTGACTACTTTTCACATTTTATAGGCGCTGCCTAGTGTTGTTTACAGAGCTCAGTAGCTTAAGCTGAAATGTGCAAAAACAAGTTACTCTGCCCTCTCCATGTCTTCCTCTGGATGGGTCCTCCAAAGTATTCAATCACAGACAGTTCATGAAATAGGACAGCTAATGCTTTGTCTTTTAATAACACTAGTGTTCTGCTTATTAAAAATGTTATGGAAACATGTACGTACTTTAAACAACTTATAAATGATTTCTTGTAGATGAATATCTCAGCCTGGAGGGATTACAATGTGCTCTTTTCTGTGGATGGATCTATCCATTTTCCACCCAATGTGACAGAATATAAAATCCCCCTCCAGTATGGGACCAACTACACCATCACCCTCCAAGGGTTCACAACATCTGGAGCCGGGGAGGTCACAACCCAGAACATTGAAACTGATAATGGAGGTGAGTAAACTGGTAGATATTGGATTTTGGTTTCTATTAGGAAGATCAAATTACATGTATAATTTCATCAGGACTTTGGCCTTCTGTCATGTTGCAAGGTTTGTCCCTGTAATCCAAGATGCTGCAAAGTTTGGGGAACCACCTATAGATAAATGGACAGACATGTTCATAATAAGATTCTTTCTGTTTTGGATAATCTGACAATGTGTCTGTAGAGGAGCTGAGCAATGTATAGGAGAGGAGTGTGGAGGGGATGACAGTGAGAAGTACAGTATGTACAGGAGAGGAGTGTGGAGGGTATGACAGAGGGTAGTATGTACAGGAGAGGAGTGTAGAGGGCATGTCAGTGGGCAGTAAGTGCAGGAGAGGAATGTGGAGGATATGACGAGGGGAGGTATGTACAGAAGAAGAGTGTGGAGGGTATGACAGTGGACATTATGTACAGGAGAGGAGTGCGTAGGGTATGACATTGGGTAGTATTTATAGGAGAGGAGTGTGGAGGGGATATCAGTGGGCAATATGTACAGGAGAGGAGTGTGGAGGGTATGACAATGGATAATATGTACAGGAGAGGAGTGTAGAGGGTATGTCAGTGGGCAGTATGTACAGGAGAGGAGTGTAGAGAGTATGTCAGTGGGTCGTATGTACAGGAGAGGAGTGTGGAGGGTATGTCAGTGGGTGGTATGTACAGGAGAGAAGTGTGGAGGGTATGACAGTGGGCAGTGTGTATAGGAGAGGAGTGTGGAGGGTATGACAGTGGGTCGTATGTACAGGAGAGGAGTGTGGAGGGTATGTCAGTGGGTGGTATGTACAGGAGAGAAGTGTGGAGGGTATGACAGTGGGCAGTGTGTATAGGAGAGGAGTGTGGAGGGTATGACAGTGGCAGTATGTACAGGAGAGGAGTGTGGAGAGTATGTCAATGGGAAGTATGTACAGGAGAGGAGTGTGGAGGGTATGACAGTGGGCAGTATGTACAGAAGAAGAGTGTGGAGGTTATGACAGTGTGCGGTATGTACAGGAGAGGAGTGTGGAGGGTATGACATTGGGTAATATGTACAGGAGAGGAGTGTGGAGGGTGTGACAGTGGGTACTATGTACAGGAGAGGAGTGTGGAGGGTATGACATTGGACAGAATGTACAGGAGAGGAGTGTGGAGGGTAAGACATTGGGCAGTATGTACAGGAGAGGAGTGTGGAGGGTATGATATTGGGCAGTATGTACAGAAGAGGAGTGTGGAGGGTATGACATTGAGCAGTATGTACAAGAGAGGGGTGTGGAGGGTATGACATTGGGCAGTATGTGCAGGAGAGGAGTGTGGAGGGTATGATATTGGGCAGTATGTACAGGAGAGGAGTGTGGAGGGTATGATATTGGGCAGTATGTACAGGAGAGGAATGTGGAGGGTATGACATTGAGCAGTATGTACAGGAGAGGAGTGTGGAGGGTATGACATTGAGCAGTATGTACAGGAGAGGGGTGTGGAGGGTATGACAGTGGGCACTATGTACAGGAGAGGGTCGTGGAGGGTATGACAGTGGGCACTATGTACAGGAGAGGAGTGTAGAAAAAAGAACAATAAACACAAACAGCAGGTAAACAGCAACTAACGCTGTAGCTGATAAACACAAAAAGATTGTCGTAGAGAGTACTGATTGGTCTATGCACTATGAGCATGGGGTTACTCAACAATATGTAGTTCACCACGCTGCAAGCCATACTAATAGAACACTGAACAGCACAGTGAATAAGGAGGGTGGTGGGGTTTAGTGTGTATAGTTCTGTTAAGCACTGTATAGTGGAATAGCATCAGCTATCTCTCCCTGAAAACACTGTGTAATTTTACTGTCATTTTAAATGGTATACCGTATACAGTGCCTTAAAAGTATTCACACCCCTTTGAAATTTTCCACATTTTGTCATGTTACAACCAAAAACATAAATTTATTTTATGTGATAGACCAGCACCAAGTGGCACATAATTGTGAAGTGGAAGGAAAATGATAAATGATACAAATAAATATGTGAAAAGTGTGGGGGGCATTCAATACTTTGTAGGACCCCCTTTCACTGCAATTACAGCTGCAAGTATTTTTGGGGATGTCTCTACCAGCTTTGCACATCTAGAGAGGACATTTTTGTCCATTCTTCTTCTTTGCAAAATATCTCAAGCTCTGTCAGATTGGATGGAGAGCGTCTGTGAACAGCAATTTTCAAGTCTTGCCACAGATTCTCAATGTGATTTAGGTCTGGACTGTGATTGGGCCATTCTAACACATGAATATGCTTTGATCTAAACCATTCCATTGTAGCTCTGGCTGTGTGTTTCGGGTCGTTGTCCTGCTGGAAGGTGAACCTCCGCCCCAGTCTCAAGTCTTTTGCAGACTCCAATGCCCCGTACACACGAGCGGTTTTGCCATCGGAATAAACTCTGAAGGTTTCTCTGTCGGAATTCCGACGAAATTCCGCTCAAGCGGTCTTGCCTACACACGATCACACCAAAGTCCAACCGTCTAGAACGCGGTGACGTACAACACGTACGACGGGAGTATAAAAGAAGTGCAATAGCCAGTAGCTAATAGCTTCCGTCTCATACTTGCTTCAGAGCATGCGTCGTTTTTGGTACGTTAGAACAGCATACAGACGAGCGATTTTCCCGATAGGAATTAGTTCCGTCTGAAAAATGTATGTTCTCTTACTAGGTCTGTCAGAATTTTCCACGTAAAAAGTCCGATGGGGCATACACGCGATCGGAATATACAATGAAAAGCTCCCGTCTGACTTTTTCTGTCGGAAATTCCGCTCTTGTGTACACGGCATTACAGATTTTCCTCTAAGATTGTTCTGTATTTGGCTCCATCCATCTTCCCATCAACTCTGACCAGCTTCCCTGTCCCTGCTAAAGAAAAACATCCCCACCACATGAAGCTGCCACCACCATGTTTCACGGTGTGGATGATGTGTTCAGGGTGATGTGCAGTGTTAGTTTTCCACCACACATAGCGTTTTGCATTTAGGCTACAGTTCAATATTGATCTCATCTGACCAGATCACCTTCTTCCACATGTTTGCTCCCCTCCCCCACATGGCTTCTCACAAACTACAAACAGGACTTCTTATGACTTTCTTTCACCAATGTCTTTCTTCTTGTCACTCTTCCATAAAGGGCAGATTTGTGGAGAACACGACTAAAGCCCCATACACACGCGCGGATTATCCGAGGACCAGGTCCGTCGTACTTTGTCCGATGTTGGTTTTGCGTACACACGGTCGGACAAAGTTGTCGGAAAATCCGATCATTCTGAACGTTGTGACGTTTGTTGCGTACGACGGGACTACGTAGAGGCTAGTAGCCAATAGCTTTGGTCTTGTAATGTGATCTGAGCATGCGTAGCACTTTGTCCGTCGGACAACGGTACACACGATCGGATTTGGTGTGATCGGACCGTGTTGTCGGAAAATCTATCCAGCAGGAGATAGGACTTTGTCCGTTGGACAATCCGACGTACACTGTCCGATGGTGCATACACACGGTCGGATTTTTCAACAACATTGTCCGATCGGACAGAATCCATGCGAAAATCCTACCGTGTGTATGGGGCTTAATAGTTGTCCTGTGGACAGATTCTGCCACCTGAGCTGTGGATCTCTGCAGCTCCTCCAGAGTTACCATGGACCTCTTGGCTCTTCTTTCTTCTGATGAATGCTCTCCTTGCCCGGCCGGTCAGTTTAGGTGGACGGCCATGTCTTGGTAGGTTTGCAGTTGTGCCATACATTTTCAGATGATGGATTGAACAGAGCTCCGTGAGATGATCAAAGCTTGGGAGATTTTTTTTATAACCTAACCCTGTTTTATACTTCTCCACAACTTAATCCCTGACCTGTCTGGTGTGTTCCTTGGCCTTCATGATGCTGTTTGTTCACTAAGGTTCTCTAATGAACCTCTGAGGGCTTCACAGAACAGCTGTATTTATACTGAGATTAAATTACACACAGGTGGACTCTATATTTACTAATCAGGTGACTTCTAAAGGCAATTGGTTCCACTAGATTTTAGTTAGGGGTATCAGAGTAAAGGGCGCTGAATACAAATACACACCCCACACTTTTCACATATTTATTTGTAAAAAAAAATGAAAATCATTTATCATTTTCCTTCCACTTCACAATTATTTGCCAATTTGTGTTGGTCCATCACATAAAATCCCAATACAATACATTTACGTTTTTGGTTGTAATATGACAAAATGTGGAAAATTTCAAGGGGTATGAATATTTTTTCAAGGCACCGTATTAAAGAATGACTGCTGGTTGGAAGCTAAACAGTGGGGACCTTGAGTGGAGTGTGAACAAGTTTTGCTTTTGACTTCTGGTTATTGTTGGGTTTAATTTTTAGGTTCTTTTTGGGGCTTTTCCTTGTAGCTTTTTATCACCTTTTTCTGTCACTTTTTCAACAGCCTTTTTTTTCTCTTTCCTTCCTTCAACCTATTAATTAAGGGGAATGGTTAATTGGTCACAGGTGCTTGAGGTCTATATAACTTTCTGTAGAACTCATTGTGAGCCTGCTCATCTTTGAGCTTGCTGGAACCTAGACATTGGTCTGCAAGTGCACGTGGGTCTGCGAGTGCACGTGCGTCTGCTAGTGCACATGGGTCTGCGAGTGCACGTGGGTCTGCGAGTACCTATGTATTGTCTTGTTGAGTACCTGTGTATCGTCTTGTTGTGTACCTGTTTATTGTCTTGTTGGGTACCTGTGTATTGTCTTGTTGAGTACCTGTGTATTGTCTTGTTGAGTACCTGTGTATTGTCTTGTTGCTTACCTGTGTATTGTCTTGTTGCTTACCTGTGTATGGTCTTGTTGAGTACCTGTGTATCGTCTTGTTGTGTACCTGTTTATTGTCTTGTTGGGTACCTGTGTATTGTCTTGTTGAATACCTGTGTATTGTCTTGTTGAGTACCTGTGTATTGTCTTGTTGAGTACCTGTGTATTGTCTTGTTGAGTACCTGTGTATTGTCTTGTTGAGTACCTGTGTATTGTCTTGTTGAGTACCTGTGTATTGTCTTGTTGAGGGCCTGTGTATTGTCTTGTTGAGGGCCTGTGTATTGTCTTGTTGAGTACCTGTGTATTGTCTTGTTGAGGGCCTGTGTATTGTCTTGTTGAGGGCCTGTGTATTGTCTTGTTGAGGGCCTGTGTATTGTCTTGTTGAGTACCTGTGTATTGTCTTGTTGAGTGCCTGTGTATTGTCTTGTTGAGCGCCTGTGTATTGTCTTGTTGAGCGCCTGTGTATTGTCTTGTTGAGTGCCTGTGTATTGTCTGGTTGAGTACCTGTGTATTGTCTTGTTGAATACCTGTGTATTGTCTTGTTGAGTACCTGTGTATTGTCTTGTTGAGTATTAGTGTATTGTCTTGTTCAGTACCTGTGTATTGTCTTGTTCAGTACCTGTGTATTGTCTTGTTGAGTATTAGTGTATTGTCTTGTTCAGTGCCTGTGTATTGTCTTGTTGAGTACCCGTGTATTGTCTGATTGAGTACCTGTGTATTGTCTTGTTGAGTACCTGTGTATTGTCTTGTTGAGTACCTGTGTATTGTCTTGTTGAGGGCCTGTGTATTGTCTTGTTGAGGGCCTGTGTATTGTCTTGTTGAGTACCTGTGTATTGTCTTGTTGAGTATTAGTGTATTGTCTTGTTCAGTGCCTGTGTATTGTCTTGTTGAGTACCTGTGTATTGTCTTGTTGAGTAGCTGTGTATTGTCTGGTTGAGTAGCTGTGTATTGTCTTGTTGAGTACCTGTGTATTGTCTTGTTGAGTACCTGTGTATTGTCTTGTTGAGTATTAGTGTATTGTCTTGTTGGGTACCTGTGTATTGTCTGATTGAGTACCTGTGTATTGTCTTGTTGAGTACCTGTGTATTGTCTTGTTGAGGGCCTGTGTATTGTCTTGTTGAGGGCCTGTGTATTGTCTTGTTGAGTACCTGTGTATTGTCTTGTTGAGTATTAGTGTATTGTCTTGTTCAGTGCCTGTGTATTGTCTTGTTGAGTACCTGTGTATTGTCTTGTTGAGTAGCTGTGTATTGTCTGGTTGAGTAGCTGTGTATTGTCTTGTTGAGTACCTGTGTATTGTCTTGTTGAGTACCTGTGTATTGTCTTGTTGAGTATTAGTGTATTGTCTTGTTGGGTACCTGTGTATTGTCTGATTGAGTACCTGTGTATTGTCTTGTTGAGTACCTGTGTATTGTCTTGTTGAGTACCTGTGTATTGTCTTGTTGAGTATTAGTGTATTGTCTTGTTCAGTGCCTGTGTATTGTCTTGTTGAGTACCTGTGTATTGTCGAGTAGCTGTGTATTGTCTGGTTGAGTACCTGTGTATTGTCTTGTTGAGTACCTGTGTATTGTCTTGTTGAGTATTAGTGTATTGTCTTGTTCAGTGCCTGTGTATTGTCTTGTTGAGTACCTGTGTATTGTCTTGTTGAGTACCTGTGTATTGTCTTGTTGAGTAGCTGTGTATTGTCTGGTTGAGTAGCTGTGTATTGTCTTGTTGAGTACCTGTGTATTGTCTTGTTGAGTAGCTGTGTATTGTCTGGTTGAGTAGCTGTGTATTGTCTTGTTGAGTACCTGTGTATTGTCTTGTTGAGTAGCTGTGTATTGTCTGGTTGAGTAGCTGTGTATTGTCTTGTTGGGTGCCTGTGTATTGTCTTGTTGAGTAGCTGTGTATTGTCTGGTTGAGTAGCTGTGTATTGTCTGGTTGAGTACCTGTGTATTGTCTTGTTGAGTGTCTGTGTATTGTCTTGTTGAGTATTAGTGTATTGTCTTGTTGGGTACCTGTGTATTGTCTTGTTGAGTACCTGTGTATTGTCTTGAGTATTAGTATCAGGAAGCTAGTTGTTAGGTCATTTGGACAGGGTATAATCCCCAATCCTCATTAAATTAGAAGGTACGATGCCTGGTGGGTGTGGAGATGCGCCCCGGTGTACATCTTGCGGCATGTATGCATTCCTTGATCATCCGATCGAGGGTGAATACTGCTGTGCAAAATGTAAGCACATTGTTTCCCTGGAAGCCCAGGTTCTGAATCTGGGGAAGCAACTGTCAGCACTGAGAAGACCCTCCATACTAAAGGAGAGCCAGGAACGTGCCAGCAGGGGCCAACACAGTGGCGGGTGGAGACAAAGAGGTGCAGGCACTAGAAAAGAGTAGATGGGTGACAGTCAGGAAGGGTAGAGGGGGAAGTACCAGGGAGGTCGATCCAGGGCTGGAGCATCCCAATAAGTACGCTCCATTGAGTGACATTGGTAAAACCAGTCAGGGACCAGCACTGCTGGAGCTGAGGGACTCTCCTATCTGCCAGCGGAAGAACTCCTCCAGTGAGAGTGGGGGGGAAGCGAAGGGAAAAAATAGACAAATTACGGTGGTAGGGGACTCAATTCTTAGAAGGACAGAGAGGGCAATCTTTAACAAAGACCTGAAGCGCCAAACTGTATGCTGTCTACCGGGCACTCGAGTTCGGCACATTACGGATTTGGTGGACAGATTACTCGGAGGGGCTGGGGAAGACCCGGCTGTCATGGTGCACGTTGGCACCAATGACAAAGTCAGATGGACTGTCCTAGAGAACGATTTTAGAGACTTGGGAGCTAAATTGAGGAAAAGGACCTCCAAGGTCGTATTCTCAGGAATACTACCGGTACCTCGAGCCACACCAGAAAGGCAGAGGGAGATTAGGGAAGTAAAAAAGTGGCTGAAGAGCTGGTGTAGTAAGGAGGGGTTTGGGTTCCTGGAGGACTGGGTTGACTTCTCAGTCGGTCACCAGAACTATAGAAGGGACAGACTGCACCTAAATGAGGAGGGTGCAGATCTGCTGGGAGTGAAGATGGCCGAAAAGTTAGAGGGGCTTTTAAACTAGGCGATGGGGGGAGGGTCCAGAGGTAGAGATAGTCAGTGTGGAACATATTCCAGAGGGTAGTATTGGGGGCATTAGTGGTAGGTTGACTAAAGCACATAAGCCTAAGGTAAGTATAGTAACAAGTCCTAGTTGCAATCTCGGAACATCCAATAAGGGGATAGTATGCGACCGGTCTAAACTACGTGGCATGTTCATCAATGCCAGGAGCCTGGAGGACAAGATGGGTGAACTAGAGATACTATTGTACGAGGAGGATTTGGATTTTTGTGGGAATTTCAGAGACCTGGTTCAACAGCTCTCATGATTGGCTGGCAACCATTCAAGGGTATACCCTTTAT
The DNA here is from genome assembly GCA_028564925.1 of Lithobates sylvaticus. Lineage (NCBI taxonomy): Eukaryota > Metazoa > Chordata > Amphibia > Anura > Ranidae > Lithobates > Lithobates sylvaticus. Next base: position 777,278,301 of record CM053026.1, on the reverse strand, counting down.
CAGAGAGGGAAAAAGGGGGAGGGGTATCCTATATATCAAGAATAATGTACAAGTGAAAGTTAGAGATGACATCACTAAGGGAGCTAGGGAGGAGGTGGAATCCTTATGGGTAGAGCTCCAAAGGGATGAAGCTAAGGGGAAAATAATACTGGGAGTATGTTATAGGCCCCCTAACCTGGGGGAGGAGGGGGAGACGGATCTCCTATCACAATTTGTATTAGCAGCAAGGATGGGAAGTGTTATCATAATGGGGGATGTTAATTATCCAGACATGGGCAGAGGGGACCACACATTCGTCTAAGGCAAGCCAGTTCCTAAATGTCTTGCAGGACAATTTCATGGTTCAGATGGTAGACGCACCAACTAGAAATACTAGATTACTGGATCTACTGTTTACCAACAATACAGACCTGATCACAGATGTGGAAATATGGGGCAATTTAGGAAACAGCAATCACAGGTCAATTGGCTTCAGTATAAATCACACAAATAGGAAACATAAGGGGAACACAAAGACACTGAATTTCAAAAGAGCCAACTTCAGACAGATGGCGTGAATTGCCTGTGATTGTGCGAAGTTTCCGGCAGAGGCCGGGGCTCCAGTGGCCAGACCGGGGATAAATCTGTCCCCCCCCCGCTCTTTTTTTTTCCCCCCTCACCCCTCTTCTTCCATTTCCCTCCCTCCTCCCCTCCACCTCCCATTAATCATTCAAATTTACATCAGTTCTTCCTCTCCAGTCCTCGTTCCTTGACGATAACCTTGACGATAAGCATTTAAATTCCCAGTTAACGATAAGTGGTCTGACATGGGAAGCAAGCGGAATTCAGAGAGCTTCTAGGCCTTGTAGAGAGCATTCCTACTTACGAACCTTGAGAAGAGAGTTTATTCTATTTTTTCAACACTAGACATTGTTTGATGTATCAAGACATGGTAATCTTTGATTGGGTTGTACACATTAACATAAACAACTTCTGCAATGATTAATGTACAATCTAATGTTTGTATCTGCTTTTTGCAATCTTCGTAAATAAAGAAACAAATAAAAAAAAAAAAAGAGCCAACTTCCCTAAACTACGAACCTTGCAAGAAGGCATAAATTGGAATAAAATCAGAAGAGAGATGGGTTTGATTTAAGAGCATATTAAGTAAGGGCATTGCCAATGTATCCCATTGGGTAATAAATTTAAAGGAGCGAACAAAAGTCCTGGATGGCTTAACCCCAATGTAAAAATGCATATAAAAGCTAAGGAGACGGCCTTCAAAAAATACAAGGTTGAGGAATCATCAGCATTCAGACTTTATAAAGAATGCAACAAGAAATGTAAGGGTGCAATAAGGGCGGCTAAGACAGAACAGAAAAAACACATAGCGGAGGAGAGCAAAAAAAAAGATAAGGGTCTATATACAAGATTTTAGTAATGAGAACGGTATCATTAGCAGTAATCAGCATGGTTCATGAAGAATTGTTCTTGCCAAACCAATCTACTAACCTTCTATGAGGAGGTGAGTTGCCATCTAGATAAAGGAAGGGCCGTAGACGTGATGTATCTGGATTTTGCAAAAGCATTTGACACAGCTCCCCATAAACGTTTACTGTACAAAATAAGGTCCATTGGCATGGACCATAGGGTGAGTACGTGGATTGAAAACTGGCTACAAGGGCGAGTTCAGAGGGTGGTGATAAATGGGGAGTACTCGGAATGGTCAGGGGTGGGTAGTGGGGTCCCCCAGGGTTCTGTGCTGGGACCAATCATATTTAATTTGTTCATAAATGACCTGGAGGATGGGGTAAACAGTTCAATCTCTGTATTTGCGGACGATACTAAGCTAAGCAGGGCAATAACTTCTCTGCAGGATGTGGAAACAATGGAAAAAGATCTGAACAAATTAATGGAGTGGGCAACTACATGGCAAATGAGGTTTATTCATCGAAAAATGTAAATGTAAAATGTTCTGGGCACCAGTTCTCAGGAAGGATGTACTGGAAATGGAGCGAGTACAAAGAAGGGCAACAAAGCTAATAAAGGTTCTGGAGGATATTAGTTATGAGGAAAGGTTGCAAGCACTGAACTTATTCTCTCTGGAGAAGAGACGCTTAAAAGGTGATATGATTTCAATATAGAAATACCGTACTGGTGACCCCACAATAGAGAAATACCGGACTCGTGACCCCACAATAGGGATAAAACTTTTTTGAGGAAGGGAGTTTAACAAGCCTCGTGGCCACTTATTAAAATTAGAAGAAAAGAGGTTTAACCTTAAACTACGTAGAGGGTTCTTTACTGTAAGAGCGGCAAGGATGTGGAATTCCCTTCCACATGTGGTGGTCTCAGCGGGGAGCATCGATAGTTTCAAGAAACTATTAGATAAGCACCTGAACAACCGCAACATACAGGAATATACAATGTAATACTGACATATAATCACACACATAGGTTGGACTTGTGTCTTTTTTCAACCTCACCTACTATGTAACTATGAAAATGTACACAATTTATTAACATTATTGTTTTAAAACTAACAATGTTTAAAACAGAGAATACATATTTGTGTTTATAAATAAAATTAAATTAAAAATAAAGCCTTGTTTGTCCTGAAAAAAATATATACTATGCTTATTATTCCTTTACCTTGAAAAAGTGAAAAAGTTAATAGGGCTGTACAGGTGTGTCTGATTAAGTGGTTAAAGTGGTAATCAACCCAAAAGTATACATGCCATATATTTCAGCTTACAAATTTTTAGGTGTGGTGGCTGCATTTGTTTTTCTTTTTTAGGGCTCTTTCACATGGGGCGGATCAGTGCAGATCCGCCCGCGGATATCCGCTTGCTCAGCGGGGATCGCCGGAGCGATCTCCGCTGAGCAGGAAGATGACAGGTCCGTCTCTGCACTCTGTGCAGGGTCGGACCTGTCACAGCACCGCTCTCCCCTATGGGGGATCGGGTGACGACGGACCGTAGAGTCCGTCGTCATCCGATCCGCTCTGCAGACGGATGAAAAAATAGGGTTTTCCTCCGTCTGCAGAAACGGACCATAGTGGGCACAGACGAGATCGGGTGTTCATCCGCTGACACCCGCTATCCCATAGGGATACATGTATGTCCGTTTTTCATCCGAAAACGGATGGATGAAAAACAGACATACGGACCGTCCGTGTGAAAGAGCCCTTATGCGGCGTACACACGGTCGGAATTTCCGGTGGAAACAGTCCGATATGAGCTTTTCATCTGATTTTTCGACCGTGTGTATGCCCAACGGTCTTTTTCTATCGGTGTGTATGCAATTCCGACATGCAAAATTCCGACGCATGCTCGGAAACAATTCGACGCATGCTCGGAAGCATTAAACTTCCCTTTTATAGTGCCGTCGAACGTGTTTTATGCCGCTGTGTTATTGACCGTCGGAATTTGGTGTGACCGTGTGTAGGCAACACAGCTTGAGCGGAATTCTGTCGGAATTCCGTCGGAAAAACCGTCATAGTTTTTCCCGACGAGAATTCCGATCGTGTGTACGCGGCATTAGGCTTCCCCCCCCCCCCCCCTTCATTTTCTCCTGGGGATACTGCCTGTAAGTCTGTTATTTTTTTAATAAAACAAGCTGCCCTATAAAGGTGTCAGTTATAGGGATGAGACAAACCATTTACCACTGACAGGGGTGCTTACAATGGTTTATATAAAACCTTTATCCCAATAGGAAAAAAAATGGTTGCTGAAACTGCTTTTAAGGTATTAGCTGGAGTTCAGCTTTTATTTGTCAAGTCCATCTAAATCTGTCCATTCACCACTACCCTCTCCCCAGACTGACAATGCTGCTGTCCAGGCTGGTGTGGACTGTTAGGTCAGAGGATGTTAAAAGGGGTAACATGTTGGGTCAACCCAGTTGGGGTCTGGGAATCAGGCTGGCAGGCAGACCAGGGTCTTTGAATTGCCATCACAACTTTGACTTTTTTGTATTGGTTGCTAAAGGCCCTTGTCCCAGCACTGTCTACTGGTTTGCATGTATCATACATCCTAACATTGCAACAATTGAATCTGATTTTCTTCTAGTCTCCACACGCCCTAACATAATGAAACTTCCAACAATGGAATACAGCACAAAAAATATGAAAATTCCAGACAACTGGGAAAACATCACAATCTTCCAGGTAAGGCACTAAGCTCTAACTATCAGGCATGGACACCAATGAGATAACTTGTGCTATGACTCCTCAGCAGGATTCCAGAGCTTGGAGTCCATACTACCAAATATTAACAACAGACACCTCATCCAATACAGTAAAGAAGTATTTGAATAGGCAGCAGATTTAACCTTGTAATAAAAAAAAACAGTGAGAGTTGAAGACCATAGCCATAAATATTGTTCAGTGGCTAAACAGTAAATAGGCAGCTTAGTTAGGCTGCAATAAAAGAGGGAGAGACAATGAGGATTGTATCTTGAAATAGAAAATTAGAGTGTATTACTTGAGAGACAATAGTTACAAAAACTGGACAGTGGCTGGACAGTGCAGTTCCACATGGTAGAATGCATCAACTGCCACCTGGAGTATCAGGAAAAAGCTACACTATTACCACCAAGTTCAGCAGTCGGAGCCCCATTTTGCCAAGCTCTTTGCATTGACACCTTAACCATAGAATCAAGTGGAAATTTTCTAGCCTGGGTTTCTCCTGAGTGGCACATTGCTAGTTGCGTTTTTTTGGTTATTACAAATTTTTTTGTAGTTATTTATTTATTTTCATTTTTGTTTTCTCTTTTGTTGTAATTGCTCTGTGGGTGAGCTGCACACATCGGAGGTTAGGCACACCCACAATTCTGCTTTTCCAGCATAAAAAATGTAAAATTAAATTTTAATATGAATAAATACGGTAATAAATGCTAACAATTAAAAATCATTCTTGGAAGTCTGATGTGATAAAACCAAAATAAAGTATAATCTTTTTTCACTGTTAAAATTAAACAATATTGTACAGACTGTATAGATGGTATTTCACCAACCTTTTTGTAAGCCGTATTGTACAAAAAGACAGACTTTTCAGTTTTTCAGCTTATCCACGGCATACTGTATATATTTACCTTAAATAGAAAGAAATATTTCAGTCATTCTGTAAACAGTATTTAAGCATTTTTGGTGTAGACAAGTAAAAGGTACCTCTGAAGTGACCCTATTGAGTCCATAATAGCCCAAAATAATATTAGGGCTATAAAATCCCTGGAAATGCCCCTGTATTCTAGTACCAAACCACATCCCACATTGCAATGTAGAACCTATCAAATATGGTAAATATGGTGGTACACGGTGGGGAGGGAAGGGGGGAGCTGTTCATATAACAGGAAATGTTAAAGCTGCTTCACAAACACATGGGAACACATGGACTCCCAGGAGGCTTTTCAGATTTTGCTCTGGGTATACAGTATACTGGATGCAGAATGTTGATTATTGTATAATCAGTTTAGTTTTATAGATTTTTGCAAATACAGGATTACATGAATCTGAAATTATTCCTTCTAGATGAATATCTCAGCCAGTAGAGATTACAATCATTCCTTTAGTGTGAATGAATCTATCCAGTTCCCACCCAATCTGAGAGAATATCGAATCCACGTCCGAAGTGGAACCAACTACACCATCACCCTCCGAGGACTGACATCAGCTGGAGCCAAGAAGATCACATCATGGACCACTGAAACTGATATTGGAGGTGACTTTTTTAAGGGACTGTATACATTCTCCTTCATTGTTATTGGCAGGACTTCATAATTTATGACATATTAACCACTTGACATCCGGCCATAGCCGAATGACGGCTTTGGCGCGGTTGTCAATTCCCGGGAGGACGTCATATGACATCCTCCCCCTTCCTCGCTACCTGTGCGCGCTCACGAGCGTGCAGCGGGGAAATTCTGTGTTGGCCGTGTCCCTTGGACACAGCCAATCACAGATCGCTGTAAATGGCCAATTACAGCGGCCGTTTACAGCGTGATCGGCGTGTCCAATAGGAGATGATCTCAAATGTAAACATATGAGATCATCTCTCAGCGCCGCTCTCCCTCCTCACACAGAGACAGCGTGTGAGGAGGGAGAGATGAACAGCTGCATCGGCCGTAAGTAGAGAAAAAAATAAAATAAATAAAGTGCCATCTGCCCCCACTGCCATCTGTCCCCACTGCTACCACTGCCATCTGTCCCCACTGCCATCACTGCCATCTGTCCCCAGTGCCACCTGCCAGTGGCATCTGTCCCCAGTGCCATCTGTCCCCAGTGCCATCTGTCAGTGCCACCTGTCCCCAGTGCCATTTGTCCCCAGTGCCACCTGTCCCCAGTGCCATGTATAAGTGCCATCTGTCATCAGTGCCACGTCAGTGCCACGTGTCATCAGTGCCATATCAGTGTCACGTGTCATCAGTGCCACATATTAGTGCCATCTGTCATCAGTGCCACGTATCAGTGCCATCTGTCATCAGTGCCACCTGTCAGTGTCACGTGCCATCTGTTATCAGTGTCACCTGTCATCAATGCCACGTATCGGTGCCATCTGTCATCAGTGTCACAAGAAATGAGATAGGTCACCAGTACATCAGGTGTGATAAATTTTGTATAATTTGCACCACGGTTTGTGGCCAAAATTTATGAAGAAAAATGAATAATTTCCTACATTTTATCACAGAAACAAAGAAAAATTGGTTTTTTTTCAAAATTTTCAGTCTTTTTTCATTTATAGCGCAAAAAATTAAAACCCAGAGGTGATCAAATACCACCAAATGAAAGCTCTATTTGTGGGAAAAAAAGGACAAAAAATTCATTTGGGTACAGTGTAGCATGACGGAGTAATTGTCATTCAAAGTGTGAGAGCACCAAAAGCTGAAAATTGGTCTGGATAGGAGGGGGGTTTAAGTGCCCAGTAAGCAAGTGGTTAAATCCTTATCCAGGATGCAGCAGCCCCCGTGAGCTCCCCCCCCCCCCCCTCCAACCCTCCAGTGCGACAGCAGTCTGGGGATCTTCTCCCCGCACCTGCTTACACAATTTTAAAAAAATGCCCGTGCGGGGATCCGCTCACCCAGCAGCATCACTCATTCACAAGGTTCAATGAATTAATGCACTACAACTACTGTCGGCCATTGCAGCTATTGTCTTGTAGTTCTCAATGAACTACAAGGACGCTGGTGAGCGCTCTAGTAGTCCATTGATTCTTTCTGTCATTCAGCAACTGCCTGCCCGTACGAGGTACGGGTAGACAGCTATACTGACAGTCTGCAGAAGCCTTGCGTTGAACCCACGATCTGCTGATCACCGGTGCAATGCTTTACAGGCTCCTAATAAAAATAATAATAATAATAATAATGAAATTTTTTTTACCTGCAAAAAAGATATGCATTTATTATTGGTGAACTCAGCCTTCAAAATAAAAACAAGGTTTTATTTTGTAGTGTCAGGGAAATTCTAAGCTTCTCCCTATAAGCATATAATTTCTTTGCGCTTAAAAGCACAAACAGCTCTCTTATATAATGCCAGGAAAGCGCGCTTGTATATCTCTCCAAGTAACCCAAACAGATGCTGGTATCACCTCGAGCTCAGTATAATCCTGAACAAAATAGCTATGCTGCTTTTATTTATACTAAACACATGGATAACAAAAGAGGGTGCTGGCTTCAGAATCAGCCAATCAGACACCTGTATTCATTCAAAAGAACCAATGACACACATGCATATATTCACATAGAAATACAGTAGTGAGGTGTGCAAAACCATGCAGCGAGCACATGGTTCCGAACACCGACCGTGTACACATTGCTACCAATGATGCGAGCCGTACTCTATCATGGCCCAGTGGGCCATAATTTTGTATGGTTATGCTATGGTTCCCAAGTACGCACATCTGCTTACTTAGGAGTTTGAATGCAATTGCCATGGAGTGGCCAGTTCCCTGGTGAGGCATAAACAAACATCCTTAAAAGAGCAAACAGATCTGCCGTGTCCACGGGAAGGTTTCCGCATCCAATGGTCTTCCACCAACGTCTGTATGTGCGAATATCCTCGCGTGAGCATGTTACAGCAAAACAGACACTGGGGGGCATCTGACAACATACATTAATAAAAATGTCCGTAGTCATGTGAGGATGAACTTTTTTTCTTTATTCAGCCAGCAGGTGGAGCTTTAGGCTCTTTTTCAGCAACTCCATTGAAACAAAACGTTGTTGTATACAGAGCTCAATAGCTCAAATTGAAACTTACACACATGAGATTAGGTCAGAGCATTGGCTGATCCCCCATTCCTGACTTCCTGCTAATATAGAGATATGGAGAGTAGGGAGAGATGGCAAAGAGCTGAATCTACACTGCTTCGATCTGTACATGGTGGTTTGTCATGGCGGCTGTACCTGTGACCATCAGGATGTCTACAACCACTACGACCACTATTACACCTCACCGAATATTTGAGGATGGGGGGAAATTATCATAGAAATCCAGTGCCTTATATATAGGACAGTACCATGACTGTCCTTAAGTGCTGTTCTTGGGTAGTTCTTCTGGGCTGTGTGCAAACCCCATTAGGGACCTCACACATGTTGAGTTTGTATGTTATTTGTATGTTATTTTTTTCTGGGTGATCCAATGGGTAATCCATTGGATGAAAACTGACTTCCATCTGTACAGCCACAGAAACCGGTGGGGTGGGGAGTGGGGAAAACTGTCAGAGCTATGAGGAACGAGAGGGAAACTAGGGGAGAGCACAGGGGGGCCTGGGGCAGAGGACAGATGCCCAGGGGGAGCATTAAGAAGCTGGACAGGAGGTGCAGCAGCATATAGAGGAACCAATCCCCTCCCTCTTGCAGCTGCTGAATGCAGGAATGAAAGGATGAGAATTGGGCATTCAGCAGCTGTGGGAGGGAGGGGATTGGTTCCTCTATATGCTACCGCCCCTCCTATCCAGGTGTACAGGAGATCTGTACGGGCCCCCTGGGGTATGTGGCCGGGTTGACCCCTGTAGGTACCAGCACCCAATGCTTCCTTAGGAATCTTTGACAGAGGAAACCTGCCATATATAGAAGCGGAAGAAGTACTGTTTCTTTATATGATGCTGGACTTCCACCTAAGAGAAGTTCAGATGGAAAAAATGTAGGCGTTCATCCAAATACCAGAATAACCAAAGTTCAGTGTGAACCTTCGGCTCATACCTACTATTTGGATGGTGCTCAACTAATGAGCAATTCTGAGAATTTGTGTCTGATTGAAGATATTACAGTTGACCAAATCTCTTTATGTTTATGACTGGAATCTTATCTCTGTATCATTATATGTAAGTTTCGGTTTTCCAGTTTGAGTGATGATAATGAACTGGCCATTTCTAGTAGAAAACTGAATTAACAAAAAAGATTTAATATTATGTTTTCCTCTTCAGATCCTCCTCGTCATCCGGAGAATACACTGAGAGAGGGTTCCACTTTACAACTGTATCCGGTCCTTGATGTGAATGGACCAATCAGGTTAGAAGTTAGTGCTTGTCTAGATAAGGTATGAGGGATGTCCGGAGATACTCCAAAGAAATGCCCCATGACAGAAAAAATGAATGGACTATCTCGGTACCCAGGGATTGGACAGTTGAATATAAAAAAATATATTTTATTGTAGAAAAACAACTTGATACAAACAATATATAAAAATATGATTGCATACAAGAGCAAGATGATACAGACTTAAACTGTGAGAACCTCACAGAATAGTGTAGCCTCCGGAGATGTAGGTCCAAATGTGTGATCCTCTACATGTTTTGCGTATTAATTTGCTTCTTCAGGAGGAATCGACCTTATACATCGATGGAAACCCAATTCGGGGTCACGGGTGGCAATGTGTGAGGCACCTAAGATTTGGGTATTCCCCCCGCGGCGAACACGGGAGGCACTGGAAAAATGCCGTAGCCAGTAAATGGCATATAATAGGTACAACCCGGGGATCAGGAACGATGTCCAACCCAAAGCCACTGCAGTGATAATAAGGGGATTGTGCCCCAGGCAGGTCCAACACTAAGAGCAATGCCACCTGACGGTTTCCCTGTAAGCGGTAACCTTTTAGGTGCTGGGTGGAGTGATGTCCCCGGGTTGTGGCCGCCTGCGATCATACCTTATCACTGTCAATACAAGTATTGTGGTACCGGCCCCTATATCTATTTACCTATCTAGATTGAGGCACTCTTCTTCACAGTGCTTGTCTAGAAGTGTTACCTGCTGCCTTGTGTATGAGACTTAAGCCTCATACACACGATCGGACCGTGGACCAACTATTCCGTGGATTTTTGTCCAAAGGGCGTTGGCCCCAAGTTGGTATTGCATACACACGGCAGGACTTTTTCAGCCAACTTTCACCAAATCACTTGGTTTTTCTGCTCTTTACCGCCACCTTTGGTCAACTTCTGTATTGTTGTCTGATCTTTTGCATTTGTTCTGCATTGGTTTGTACAAAAGTCCGTTGGTTTTGTGTACACGCGGTCGGACTTTGGTCCATCGGACTTTTGTTGGCAGAAAGTTGGTCCGTTCGCACAGCCAACAAAAGTCCGATGAAACCTGGAAAAAGTTGGTCCGATGGAGCGTACACACGGTCGGATGTTGGTCCAAAACAGCTAATTTGCATGTTGGTTGTCAAAAAGTCTGATCGTATGTATGGGCCTTTAGTTACTCTTCTTAAAAACAGTCACAGTCTAAGTAGAAAAGCCAATCAGAGTAGGACCCTTGCTCTCTGTAAGGAAGCAGTGTTCTCTCTTTAGAGGATTAACACGCCCCCCCCCCCTCGGAATTCTCTTCGGAAAAAGCTCTGATGGTTTTCCCGTCGTAATTCCGACAGAATTTCACTCAAACTGTCTTGCCTACACCCGGTCACACCAAATTCCGACGGTCAATAACACAGCGACACACAACACATTCAACGGCACTATAAAAGGGAAGTTTAATGCTTCTGAGCATGCGTCAAATTGTTTCCGAGCATGCGTCAGAATTTTGCGTGTCGTAATTGCAAACACACGATCAGAAAATCCGATAGAAAGGTTTTCCGTCTGAAAAATTAAGAACAGGCTGTCAATCCAAAGTCCGTCGGAAATGCAGACAGAAAATGGGCATACACATGGTCGGAAAATCTGATGAAAAGCTCCCATCAGACTGTGTCCATTGGAAATTCCAACCGTGTGTACGCGGCATTACACATTTTCTGGAGCTCCGAACCCCATCTGTACAACAAGCATTGACTCGTCTCCTATAAAGATCCAGTCCATCCAACATGGAAGTCAATGGCTTTGTGTCACTTGCAGACATGAACCCTTCCCAACATCTGTACCCATCCACAAGATAGAGCCGTTCCCAAAGACCCAATCTTTGATTGTTGTTCGTTCTGTCCTCACTTAATTGTTTCCTTTGACATATGTAAACCTCTACAGGTACATGCAATGATCAAAGCATTGCTATACACCCAAGTACATTATAACCTCTAATATTCTGGTTGGTTCTAAGTCCAAGAAAATATTGGTCAGTGGATGTGACTAGCATTGAGCTTTCAGTTAATTGCAATACATTTATAAATAGTTATAAGACATGGCACAAATGTCAGATCTTTGAATAACTTTATTTCATCTACAGTTCCTATGAAATCATTGTCTACATGGGCCAGGATGGGAATTTAAGCTATAATTGTATGCAGTACAGTAACACCCCGTACAACTCCAACTGGAATCTGAGTCAATATACAGCAGCTGTTCTACCAGCAGACACCCTCAACGAACCCAGAACCTTCTTCCTGGGGGACAACCACCATTATAATGGGTTCCACAACGCTCCTCTTATCCCCAACCACAACTACACCATCTACATTCGGGTCACCAGCCGCTGGAAGAAGGTACGTTGCTTCCTGACATTATCATGCCATGAATTTCTGGCATTGTCCTTGCATTACCAAAATACTCCACATATGAGATGTATGTGATATCATAACTTTTACGTAAAGCACAAGAAAGATAAGCATCTCTCTTGCCATAAATGATCAGCTGGTTTAATGGTGGCCATATCTGGGCAGCTTTTACCTTGCAAATGGAACACTTTTTACACTTGGTGAGCCATTTCTCCAAGCCCTCACTGACCAATTGTGAGCCAAGCTGCTCTGTGAAGATGCGCTGACACAAAACGAGAGGCTATACACTGGGGACATCACTCATCTCCGTAAGTGGTTGTTCAGGCACTCAAGCAACACGGCAACAGTCAGTATTGCATCACAGAGAAGCTGGCATGTTTCCGGGGACAAAGAATCACAGAGCCACAAAAACCAACATTAACTCTTTTGCGCCGACACCTCTCAGCCCTTTTATGCCCTATACACACGATAGGATTTTCCGACAACAAAACCGATTTTTTTCTGAAGGATGTTGGCTTAAACTTGTCTTGCATATACACGGTCACAGAAACGTTGTCGGAAATTCCAAACGTCAAGAATGCGGTGACGTACAACACGTACGACGAGCCAAGAAAAATGAAGTTCAATAGCCAGTGTGGCTCTTCTGCTTGATTCCAAGCATGCGTGGACTTTTGTGCATCGGACTTGTGTGAATTTCTGACAACAAGTGTTGTCTGAAAATTTGCGAACCTGCTCCAAACATTTGTTTGGTGGAAAATCCGACAACAAATGTTCTTTGGAGCATACACTTGGTCGGACTTTCCGACAACAAGCTCATATCCAACATTTGTTGTCAAAAAATTCTATTGTATGTACAGGGCAAAAGAGTTCTAAAAGCCGGGAGGCAGAGGTGGGCATTTGGGTCATGTGACCACTGTGATTGGTTGTCACATCAGTCACATAAACAGACATCTCCCGATCATGAATATGCATCAGAAGCTTACCGATCCCTGCTGGCTATCGTGCTGGGAGCGTGTAGGGAGGGCACTCTCAGTGCGGTAAGTTGTTTTTCCAGGGCCGTGTGGCCACATATATGCATGCAGCCGGCGCCAAGAAGTTAATATGGGTTCTACAATGCTCCTTTTACTACTTCAGATCTTTATATTCTTGGGTTTGCAGCGCTGAGAAAAGGGGCATTTTGGTCCCAGAAATGCATTAGTCATGACCTGGAGTCAGTAGCTATAGCAGTAGAGCGGCTCCCACCTACCAGCTAGATAAGTACAGAAGCAGTTCATGCTGGCAGATGACGTGAGCTCACCCAAGGTGCAAAGTCTAAGTACTAAGCAGGATTCACCAGGGCTCCTGATGGTGGAGATTGGTTTTGCTGCCTATTAGTACCAGGTCGCGGTCCTCTGGTTTGCCCCACCAGGAAGTAAGCAAGCCAGGATCCAGTAGCAGATATAGCAGGTAGGGATCAAGCAGAAGTGTGGTCAGTAAAGAAGCCAAATGTTGGTAACAAGTGCTTGCAGGTTGGAAACAAACAGAAGCATAGTTGAGGAACTAGCCAAAGGTCGGTAATGAGCAGTAGCGAAGATATGGAAGGCAGCAGGAGAGACCAGAGCAAGGTTTTGGCTGGAGGGAGCACAAGAATCTGGCAAACGGGAAGTGCAAAGGCGTGGCTTAAAAAGGGCATTCATAAGAGGAGCAAACGGGTTCAAGACAGGATTATTCAATTGTCCAGGGAGCTGTCCAGCATTTCATGTCCAGCATGCCAGGTGGTTCAGCAAGAAGAGACATGGCTAGACACGAGTGCTTGTAGGTTCAGATCCGGGCCTTGACACAGTCTCACTGACTGTAGCAGGAGGTTTCATATGGACCCTTGTGTGATCTAGTGAGAATAAACCTGTAGTCTCTGTCTACATATGCATCTGAATGCCCTTGACCTTCGGTCGTGTATTTGGTTTTCATTTATTGCTAATAAATGCTTTTCATTCTTCATTAGACCAAACGCCCTCTTTGATTTGTGTGGCCAGCCTAAGGGGTTGTAGGGAGACCACACCCACACCACCACCAAATCGGCACCATTTAATCCTTCTTGGAGTAATCCAAAGTAGTATGTTAACGATAACTTGTGTCTGATACCTGTCTTTGTTTAAGAAACTGAAACCTGCAGTAGTTTCTGAACAGTCCAGTGGCCTGTCAGCTTACCTCAAAGAAACTTGAAGACTTTCTAAAGCCCCATACACACGGTCGGACTTTTTCATGGATTCTGTCCGATCGGACAATGTTGTTGAAAAATCAGACCGTGTGTAGGCACCATCGGACAGTGTACGTCGGATTGTCCGACGGACAAAGTCTTATCTCCTGCTGGATAGATTTGCCGACAACCCGGTCCGATCACACCAAATCCGATCGTGTGTACGGTTGTCCGACCGGACAAAGTGCTACGCATGCTCAGATCACATTACAAGACCAAAGCTATTGGCTACTAGCCTCTACGTAGTCCCGTCGTAGGCAACAAACGTCACCACGTTCAGAATGATCGGATTTTCCGACAACTTTGTCCGACCGTGTGTACGCAAAACCAACATCAGACAAAGTATGACGGACAGGATCCGACCGACCTGGTCCGCGGATTGTCCGACCGTGTGTATGGGGCTTAAGAGGGGTCGCTAAATGTCATCAACAATTGATGGCAGCTGTATGGTGATGGCAGCTAGAGCTATTCTACGGCATTCGCCTGTGTCATGATATCTGTCCCTTACTTACCTGTTTGCAGCAGTTAGAGTCAAATATATGTTTATTGAAGTTTAACAAGGTACTTTGTACATATAACAGTAAATTGTCAACAGTGGATATCAGTTGGCATGAGGCATATTCAAACAGCATAAAAAAAAACAGCCCCTGGTCCCAGGGGTGTAATATTCTCCAATGCAAACAGTTTATGCCATAGTAACTGTGGGGGCACCCTTCTGGGGTTGAACCCTGAAGAGGAGTTGACATCAGTCCTCTGCTAAATGGAATAACAAAGTTAGGGGGGGGGAGGAGGAAGAAAGCGGAGTAGATAGGGGGGAGGGAAAAAAAGGGGGGGAGTGGGTCCGGGCAGGTCCCAGCGCAGCACAGCACATCCAGTCAATTTAGCGGGGGTTGGGGCTCAGTCTGCTCCCTGTGGCGACAATAGTTTTTTCAGAGAATCTGAGGAGGAATACTCAATCCATATGAGCCATTGGAGCTTATATTTTTCGAAAGAGTCATTTTCCAGGGCCAACATTTCCTCCATGCGCATAATGTCGTTGACGGTGGACACCCATAGAGATAGGGGAGGACTAGTGGTGGTCTTCTAAAACATGGGGATTATTTGTCTCGCGGCCGAGCGGAAGAAGCGTAGTAGGGAGCGTTTTTGTGATGGTATGGGGCCTGGGAGCATAGATAGAAGGGCAATTTCAGGGGACGGAGGAAGAGGTTTATCATATAAGTTGCTGTAAACTGAGAAGACCTGTGTCCACAGAGGTTGCACGAGTTGACATTCCCACCAAACATGTAAATAGCTGCCATCTGCCGAATCGCACCTCCAACACGTGGGGGGTACGGATGGGAAGATGTTGTGCAGTGTTTGAGGGTCCCTGTACCATCTCGCCAAAAGCTTAAAATTTTTCTCCTGTGTGTAACAGGACGTCGAGGTCTTGTGCATAAAATAATATGATTTCTGCCAGTCGGAGGCGGTAAGTTCCTTTCCCAGGTCCATGGACCACCTCCTGGTGTAAGATGGAGGATGTTTGTGTAATAGGGTGTGTTGCAGTGTGTACATAGTGGAGAGTGAATGTTGTGGAAGTTCAGAGAGAGAGCACAGCTGTTCAAATTCCGTGAGGGGTCTATGTATCTGGGAGGTGGAGAAAAGGGACGAACAGAATGATGCGATCCGTAGGGCCGTGAGCCAATTGCCCCTATCCCCTGGCAGGACCGGTTTTCCAGAGGTGGTATCTACAAACGATCTCGCCACTGGCCACTCGGTACGGGAGTAAGGGCCTATTGTAAGGGACCCTTCACCCTGAGGCACCTCTGGGTGGTCGAATAATGGAGTGAGGGGTGAGGGTTCCGAGGACAGGAGGGACTGAACTGTTTGCAGCAGTTAAGAAGTTTAGAACACTTTCTCAGTCTGAGCCCATGTTTTATATAAGGGTAATGCCCCGTACACACCAGCGAAATTGGATGGTTTTTCCGACGTAATTCCGCTCAAGCTTGGCTTGCAAACACACGGTCACACAAAAGTTCTCTGAACTTTCGACCGTCAAGAATGCGGTGACGTACAACACTACGACGAGCCGGGAAAATTAAGTTCAATGCTTCCGAGCATGCGTCAAATTGTTTCCGAGCATGCGGAAGGAATTTTGCACGTCGGAATTGCTACGGACGATCGGATATTCCGATAGGAACTTTTTCCGTCTGAAAAATAGAGAACCTGCTCTCAATCTTTTTCTGGCGGAAATTCTGCCAAAAGTCCGATCGAACCTACACACGGTCGGAATTTCCGACCAAAAGCTCACATCGGACTTTTGCTGGTCGTCTGTACGGGGCATTAGAGATTATATTACATGTGGATGGGGAGTGGTGGAAACCATCCATCTACATCACACACAGAAGACACGCAGGATTAACTGTCAAACAACAACAAAGAAACATTCCCAGCTCAACTTACCAGATAGCCTGCAACAAACTGAATTCTCATGTCATAGTTCACGTTAAAAACAGGGGTTGAGTTTGCACACATTTGCAAATATATGTAATATATGTGTAAGCTGATGAGGCCACGACAAGACACTCCAGTATTATCTGCAGTCTTAACTCTATATAACGCCTCCACAGTATAATAATGGATAGATAGAGGGCAGGTTCACCTTAAGGGAGCCCACTCCTCAAAGGCACAGGGTCACACTGGACACCCAGCAAAAAGCACACGGGCAGTGAAGGTGTCCAGTGTGACCCCCCTCCACCAAATAACCAACGGTACAAACAAATGGCAACTGCCCCAACCTATAACTGGCCTTAACAGCAAGAAGCACATGGAAGGGCGACCCTTCCCTAAATCTCCTAACTCTGTTCCTACCATTTCTAACTGTACACCCTATTCTCACCCTTAGTACGTAACAAACTTGTGGCTGGTATGAAGGGCAAAGGAAAGAATGAGAATGTGTTGTATGGTGATCTATTCTTTACTTCAAATAACTCTTCATTGTATGGAGGAAGATGGAAGGAACCTCGTTGGCTGTTGCTGAAATATAAACATGTAATGTGGGACAGTGGTATTGCCTTAATCCTTAACAAATGAAATAACCAAAAAGAATTCTTCTTCCTCTTCTCCTGCAGGTGGAGAAGTCATCCTGTGCTTTTGCTGGCTTCATTGGTATGTTGGTTCATAGATCCTCTAGGAAATATTGTAACATTACTCATTGTATACAATGGCTGCCTTACACTGCTGGAGATATCTGTGTTAGAGGGGTGAGCCACACCTAGAGATTAATCATGAGGTATCCATTAGTTATGGCTTCCTCAGAAGGGTTAACTTCCCATCAGCTTACTGCTTAGTCTTAAAATTGGCCTTATTTCTGTATACAATAGTGTATATTAGTGTAGATGCATTTTATATATATATATATATATATATATATATATATATATATATATATAATGAAAATTGCCGAAATTTGTGTGCCCCATGCCCTGCTGTGTGTCCAGTGTCCCACTGTGTGCCACATGCCCCGCTGTATGCCTTGCTGTGTGCCCTGTGTCCTGATGTATGGCCCATGATGTTCCCAGATGTGTGCCCCCTGCCCTGATGTGTGCCCCATGTCCTGATGTGTGCCCCATGCCCGCTGTGTGCCCTGTTGTGTGCCCCATGATGTGCCCTACTGTGTGCCCCATGTCCTGATGTGTGCCCAGTCCCCCTGTGTGCCCTGTGCCCTGCTGTGTGACCCCTGTCCTGATGTGTGCCCCATGATGTGCCCTGCTGTGTCCCCTTCTGTATGCCTCATGCCCTGCTGTGTGCCCCATGCCCCGCTGTGTGCCCTGCTGTGTGCCCAGTATCCCGCTGTGTGCCCCATCCCCCGCTGTGTGCTTCATGCCCTGCTGTGTGCCCTGCGGTGTGCCCAGTGTCCCGCTGTGTGCCCCATGCCCCACTTTATGCCCTGCTGTGATGTGCCCTGTGCCCTGCTGTGTGCCCCATGTCCTGATGTGTGCCCCATGCCCGCTGTGTGCCCTGTTGTGTGCCCCATGATGTTCCCTGATGTGTGCCCTACTGTGTACCCCATGTCCTGATGTGTGCCCAGTGCCCCTATGTGCCCTGCTGTGTGCCCCATGATGTGCCCTGCTGTGTGCCCTCCTGTATGCGGCATGCCACGCTGTGTGCCCCATGCCCTGATCTGTGCCCTGTGCCCTGTTGTGTGTCCTATGATGTGTGCTCTTCTGTGTGCCCCATGCCTTGCTGTGTGCTCCATGTCCTGATGTGTGCCCATTGCCCCTGTGTGCCCTGTGCCCTGCTGTGTGCCCCATGCCCTGCTGTGTGCCCCATGATGTGCCCTGATGTAAAAAAAAAGGTAATTTACTATATTTTCAAAATCTGTACTCAAGCAGGTGGCTTAACGGACAAATTTTGAAGTTATAACTTCCGACCAGTTCTTTCACAGTAAACAGATAAATAATAAATTATTATGTTATAACATATAGCATAAAAATATATGATTTAGCTTGAATATAACAGTTCCTTTTCAACAGAATCAGTTTCTCCCTCTTAACTGTGTGAGAAAAACATGGGATTGTGGGTAAATCCTATACAAAAAAACACATGTTATTTCCTTATAGATAAGAGGGCTGGGCGAGAGTATTTGTCTTTTAGACACGCCCCCTTCTATGACTCTGCAGTGAGAGGCGTGCCTCCGCTGCAGCATTTTTATTGGACAGCTAAGGCTAATGGTACTTTACCATTGGTCCAAGACTCCAAGCTGTCCATTGAGCTCAGTGCCTCTGACAAGAAGTGAGGAGCTGGCCGTACGAGCCAGTGGTGGGGTAGGACTTAGGCTACATACCCCCCACATTTGGGGTCCCTGTGACCCCAGTTCGCTGAGCTACGACCCCCAAAGCGTGATTTATTTATTTTTTTAAATGTCCCCGCCTCCCCTGACTGCACGTCCCTCCTGTCTAGATGTGCAAAGCTGGTAGAGACATCCCCAAAAAAGACTTGCAGCTGTAATTGCAGAGAAAGGAGGTTCTACAAAGTATTGTAGACTCAAGACTCAGGGGGGCGCCATATAAATGCCCCCCCCCCCCCACCACCACACAAACACACACACCTTTTGCATATTTATTTGTAAAAAAAATTGAAAAACATTTATCATTTTCCTTCCACTTCACAATTATGTGCCACTTTGTGTTGGTCTATCGCATAAAATACATTTATGTTTTTGGTTGTAACATGACAAAATGTAGAAAATGTCAGGGGGTATGAATAATTTTTCAAGGCACTGTCTATTGTGGAATCACATACCAGGCAGGTATTTATGATTTTCTCTAATTAGGTAAACTAGGCGGCCGCGAGACCCCTGTGAGTAAGAGGCCTGAGGCGTCAGCCTAATTTGCCTGATGATCCCCATTAGCAGGCCTGGATTAGGAAGCATCCCGTTAATGAATTTTTTGGCCTCCAATTAGTCATTTTGGATCTGGCCCCTTGACAGGTCTCTGGCTATCAGTGTCCTACTTATTACAGCCATTAGCAGTTAAATATAGACTTATAACCAGGTTGTGCAGACCTGCTAAGTAACACGCATTTTTTGTAAGGCCTTCATGGCCCCTACGTACATGAATCTATGTTTGCCATGTAACAGCAGTGATTTCTAGCAGTCTCATGGAATGTGTC
The DNA here is from genome assembly GCA_028564925.1 of Lithobates sylvaticus. Lineage (NCBI taxonomy): Eukaryota > Metazoa > Chordata > Amphibia > Anura > Ranidae > Lithobates > Lithobates sylvaticus. The sequence goes on along the minus strand of CM053026.1, from coordinate 777,258,532 downwards.
TCCAGTCTATGTCTTCTGAAGCATGTCTCTAGTCTCCAACAGCTCCTTTAGCATGGTGGTCTCCAGTGGTGTCGCTAGGGGGGCTTTTGGGGCTATAGCCCCGAATCTGGGGCCCATAGCCCCAAGTCTCTGCAGGGGTCCCCAAGGGAGGGGAGGCTCTCTGGGGACCCTGATTTTAAGGGGGAGGCTCTCTGGGACCCTGATTTAAAGGGGAGGCTCTCTGGGGACCCTGATTTAAGGGGGAGGCTCTCTGGGGACCCTGATTTAAGGGGGGGAGGCTCTCTGGAGACCCTGATTTAAGGGGGAGGCTCTCTGGGGACCCTGATGCAAGGGGGAGGCTCTCTGGGGACTCTGATGAAAGGGGGGCTCTCTGGGGACCCTGATGTAAGTGGGGGGCTCTCTGGGGATATATACACACACGTATATTACTGTATTTACATGTGTATGCCCGCCCAAGCGTATGACTCTCTTTACTAAGCTGCTATGGGCTCTAGCCCCAGATCTTTTGTAGACCTAGCAACGCCCCTGGTGGTCTCTGACCATCTCTTGTAGCAAACCCGTAGTCTCTGGTCATATCCCGTTGCATGCTGCTAAGTAACACTTGGCATTTTTTGTAAGGCCTTCATCGCCCCTACATACATGAATCTATGTTTGCCATGTAACAGCAGTGATTTCTAGCAGTCTCTTGGAATTTGTCTCCAGTCTGTGTCTTCTGAAGCATGTCTCTAGTCTCCAACAGCTCCTTTAGCATGGTGGTCTCCAGTGGCGTCGCTAGGGGTTGGCTTTTGGGGCTATAGCCCCGAATCTGGGGCCCAGAGCCCCAAGTCTCTGCAGGGGTCCCCAAGGGAGGGGAGGCACTCTGGGGACCCTGATGTAAGGGGGGAGGCTCTCTGGGACCCTGATTTACGGGGGAGGCTCTCTGGGGACCCCGAAGTAAGGGGGAGGCTCTCTGGGGACCCTGATTTAAGGGGGGGGGGGCTCTTTGGGGACCCGGATTTAAGGGGGAGGCTCTGGGAACCCTGATGTAAGGGGGAGGCTCTCTGGGGACCCTGATGCAAGGGGGAGGCTCTCTGGGGACTCTGATGTAAGGTGGGCTCTCTGGGGACCCTGATGTAAGGGGGGGCTCTCTGGGGACCCTGATGTAAGTGGGGGGCTCTCTGGGGATATATACACACACACGTATATTACTGTATATACATGTGTATGCCCGCCCAAGCAAATTACTCTCTTTACTAAGCTGCTATGGGCTCCAGCCCCAGACCTTTTGTAGACCTAGCAACGCCCCTGGTGGTCTCTGACCATCTCTTGTAGCAAACCCGTAGTCTCTGGTCATATCCCGTTGCATTTCTAAAGTTTCCGACAGCTTACTGCAGCATTAACTTCATAGAATATAATGTGATGACTTTTGGAGATAAATTCCCACACATAGGTTGGACTTGGGTCTTTTTTCGACCTCACCTACTATGTAACTTGAAGTCCCCTTTATCAAGAAAGCTGACCCCAACTTCTTCATAATGTATCTGATGGATGAATAAATGTCCTTTCTACTCTCCAGCTCTGACCACGGAGAGGACAGACGGCTCCTTCGCAATGTAAGTCCAAAAATCTCTACTTCACTCTCCGGAAATAATAACCTTTATTGGGGGAATTGACAGATTGCACACATTGGGGGGCAATAACAAAGAGGGGTGCAGACGTTAATCCTATTCTAAGAAAAAAGAGCAGATCCTTCGGAAAGCAGGTCCCTTTGTTAACCCCTTGTCGCCCCCTGGCCCTTTAAAGGGATTTTAGATGCTGGGAGGCGGGGGAAGGGTTTCTGATTGACTGTTAAAGCAGTCACATGATCGATGTAACCAATTAGAATCACTCTAGTCTGTTCCAGAAGCCTATCAGAAAGAAGGGGATGAAGAGGGAGGATTTAAAGTTGCACCCAACTACTTAAACCCCCCTAAAAAAAAACGTTAAGCCCCCAGATACAAGAATGAATGTAAATAGATACATTGTGGGCGCCTAACATGAAAATGTTGCTACATATGTTACATGTCGTCTCACACGCCGGCGTGAGATCAGTAATTCTAGGCTCATTAGACACAATTAAACTCTAAACTGATGAGCTGTGGGGGCTTTCTGAAGTGTCACCTATGGAAAATACAAAAGTCTTTTACCATTTCACACAATTTTAAGGCTTGACGTGTTGGGTATCTCTTTACTCGGTACAACATCTTTTTCACATTTTTACATACATGTGCATAGAAGGATTTTGTGGGATTTTTAAGGTGCAAGAAAAAAATTATATATATATATATATATATATATATATATATATATATATATATATATATATATATATATATATATATATATATATATGAAATAGTAATCTCAAGATATAGTATAAAAGCTTTTATTTAAAAACAATTTAAAAAAACAATTATGGCAAGTACGATACTATACAGTTTTATGGATACAGCACTTTAGAATGGAGTTCCCAACATGTTTCGCCCATAATCCGTGCTTCTTCAGGGGATGCTGTCCATTAGAGGTACAAGCCTTCTATTAACCGCTTCCCGACCGGTGCACGCCGATATACGTCGGCAGAATGGCACGGACAGGCATAAGGGCATATATACTGTATACGTCCCCATCGGGCGGCGCGTGCTCGCGCCGGTCGGGACCCCCGTGAGGCCGGTCGCGGGTCCCGTGGACTCGATCGCCGCGGGGACACCCGCGATCGTCTCACGGAAAGGCTGAACGGGGGGAGATGCGGAAATAAACAGCATCTCCCCGTTCTGCCTAGCAACTAGTGACGCAGATCTCTGCTCCCTGTGATTGGAGCAGAGATCAGCATTCACTAGCTGACAGCCACGCCCCCCCCCCACAGTAAGAAACACACCCCTAGGCATGCTTAACCCCTACATTGCCACCTAGTGGTTAACCCCTTCACTGCCAGTGTCATTTATACAGGAATCAATGCATTTAAATAGCATTGATTGCTGTATAAATGACAATGGTCCCAAAAATGTGTCAAAATTGTCTGATGTGTCCGCCATAATGTCGCAGTCACAATAAAAATCGCTGATCGCCGCCATTACTAATAAAAAAAAATTATTAATAAAAATGTTATAAAACTATCCCCTATCTTGTAAACGCTATAACTTCTGCGCAAACCAATCAATAATCGCTTATTGCGATTTTTTTACCAAAAATATGTAGTATCGGCCTAAACTGAGGAAAAAAAATGTTTTTTTATATATTTTTGGGGGATATTTATTATAGCAAAAAATAAAAAAGAATGCGTTTTTTTTCAAAATTGTCGGTCTTTTTTGTTTATAGCGCAAAAAAATAAAAACCACAGGGGCGATCAAATACCACCAAAAGAAAGCTCTATTTGTGGGAAAAAAAGGACGTCAATTTTGTTTGGGAGCCACGTCGCACGACCGCGCAATTGTCAGTTAAAGCGACGCAGTGCCGAATCGCAAAAAGGGGCCTGGTCCTTTGGCTGCAAATTGGGCCGGGGCTGAAGTGGTTAAGAGGACCTGTCATGCTTTTTTTCTATTATAAGGGATGCTTACATTCCTTGTAATAGTAACCCAAAGTGACCCAAAAAAAATGTTTTTAAAAGGACAGTGTCGAAAAAAATTTAATAAAAGTAGAATAAATAATAAAAAAAAAAAATAATTAAAGCACCCTGTCCTGCCGAGCTCGTACACAGAAGCGAACGCATACGTGAGCAGCGCCCGCATACGAAAATGGTGTTCAAACCACACATGTGAGGTATCACCACGATCGGCAGAGCAAGAGCAATACTTCAAGCCATAGAACTCCGCTGTAACTCAAAACTGGTAACCTGTAGAAATTTTTAAACGTCGCCTATGGAGATTTTTAAGGGTAAAAGTTGGTCACCATTCCACGAGCGGGCGCAATTTTGAAGCGTGACATGTTGGGTATCAATTTACTCGGCGTAACATTATCTTTCACAATATAAAAAAAAATTGGGCTAACTTTACTGTTGTCTTATTTTTTAATTCAAAAAACTTGTAAGACCGCTGTGCAAATACGGTGTGACATAAAGTATTTCAACAACCGCCATTTTATTCTCTAGGGTGTCTGAAAAAAATAAATAAATATATATATATATATATATATATATATATATATATATATATATATATATATATATATAATGTTCGGGGGTTCTAAGTAATTTTCTAACAAAAAAAATGATTTTAACTTGTAAACACTGAGTCTGAAAAATAGGCCCAGTCCCTAAGTGATTAAGTGATCACAAGGCCTCTGTTCTCAGCTTTATAAGAGGCTTGGAGATGTGGGGGGTGGAGAAGCAGCAGTACACTTATCGTCCCAGTGAATGGCTGTGCAGGAGGGGTGTCCGAACACATCTGATCTTTGGAGGACAGGCAGACTGTTTTCCTAGGATGGCGAGAAAACTGACAACACTGGGAAGGATGTGCTTCTATGCCTAGTGTGGTCAGTTTGAAATAGGGGAGCAGGGGAACTGGCAGGGTCACCAGGTATTTTCAAACAGAGGAAGCAATGCAAAGAGAACAAGAAACGTTTTAATACAAGTACATGGTACAGCGGACACATATCAGGAATATGAAATGTTGGGGAAACATATATTTTGGACATCCTCTGACACTGTTCTGTTTCTTCATTGTGTCCCCTGATTCCAGCGTGTTGTCACTTTCTTCTCTGGGGTTCATTGTCGCCATGCTGAGTCTGAAATTTCTGGTTCTGGTGGGTCTCGCTGTGATCCCGCTGACCCCCTGGATGGGAATGGGAAATCCGGTGGTGAGTATCTGACTTATCTCACTTTATACAAAGTAACACATAGATCAGTAGAGTAGTAATGGTTAATGATTCTTACTCTGAATAGTCTAATATCTATTAGAGGTGTCCCCCAAGGTTCAGTGTTATTAGTGGTGTACCCCAAGGTTCAGTGTTATTAGTGGTGTACTCCAAGGTTCATTGTTATTAGTGGTGTACCCCAAGGTTCAGTGTTATTAGTGGTGTACCCCAAGGTTCATTGTTATTAGTGGTGTACCCCAAGGTTCAGTGTTATTAGTGGTGTCCCCCAAGGTTCAGTGTTATTAGTGGTGTACCCCAAGGTTCAGTGTTATTAGTGGTGTCCCCCAAGGTTCAGTGTTATTAGTGGTGTACCCCAAGGTTCAGTGTTATTAGAGGTGTACCCCAAGGTTCAGTGTTATTAGTGGTGTACCCCAAGGTTCAGTGTTATTAGTGGTGTCCCCCAAGGTTCAGTGTTATTAGTGGTGTACCCCAAGGTTCAGTGTTATTAGTGGTGTACCCCAAGGTTCAGTGTTATTAGTGGTGTACTCCAAGGTTCATTGTTATTAGTGGTGTACCCCAAGGTTCAGTGTTATTAGTGGTGTACCCCAAGGTTCATTGTTATTAGTGGTGTACCCCAAGGTTCAGTGTTATTAGTGGTGTCCCCCAAGGTTCAGTGTTATTAGTGGTGTACCCCAAGGTTCAGTGTTATTAGTGGTGTCCCCCAAGGTTCAGTGTTATTAGTGGTGTACCCCAAGGTTCAGTGTTATTAGAGGTGTACCCCAAGGTTCAGTGTTATTAGTGGTGTACCCCAAGGTTCAGTGTTATTAGTGGTGTCCCCCAAGGTTCAGTGTTATTAGTGGTGTACCCCAAGGTTCAGTGTTATTAGTGGTGTACCCCAAGGTTCAGTGTTATTAGTACTGTACTCCAAGCTTTAGTGTTATTAGTGGTGTACCCCAAGGTTCAGTGTTATTAGTGGTGTACCCCAAGGTTCAGTGTTATTAGTGGTGTACCCCAAGGTTCAGTGTTATTAGTGGTGTCCTCCAAGGTTCAGTGTAATTAGTGGTGTCCCCCAAGGTTCAGTGTTTTTAGTGGTGTACCCCAAGGTTCAGTGTTATTAGTGGTGTCCCCCAAGGTTCAGTGTCATTAGTGGTGTCCCCCAAGGTTCAGTGTTATTAGTGGTGTCCCCCAAGGTTCAGTGTTATTAGTGGTGTACCCCAAGGTTCAGTGTTATTAGTGGTGTACCCCAAGGTTCAGTGTTATTAGTACTGTACTCCAAGCTTTAGTGTTATTAGTGGTGTACCCCAAGGTTCAGTGTTATTAGTGGTGTACCCCAAGGTTCAGTGTTATTAGTGGTGTACCCCAAGGTTCAGTGTTATTAGTGGTGTACCCCAAGGTTCAGTGTTATTAGTGGTGTACCCCAAGGTTCAGTGTTATTAGTGGTGTACCCCAAGGTTCAGTGTTATTAGTGGTGTCCCCCAAGGTTCAGTGTTATTAGTGGTGTCCCCCAAGGTTCAGTGTTATTAGTGGTGTACCCCAAGGTTCAGTGTTATTAGTGGTGTCCCCCAAGGTTCAGCGTTTTTAGTGGTGTACTCCAAGGTTCAGTGTTATTAGTGGTGTACCCCAAGGTTCAGTGTTATTAGTGGTGTACCCCAAGGTTCAGTGTTATTAGTGGTGTACCCCAAGGTTCAGTGTTATTAGTGGTGTACCCCAAGGTTCAGTGTTATTAGTGGTGTACCCCAAGGTTCAGTGTTATTAGTGGTGTACTCCAAGGTTCAGTGTTATTAGTGGTGTACCCCAAGGTTCAGTGTTATTAGTGGTGTCCTCCAAGGTTCAGTGTTATTAGTGGTGTACCCCAAGGTTCAGTGTTATTAGTGGTGTACCCCAAGGTTCAGTGTTATTAGTGGTGTCCTCCAAGGTTCAATGTTATTAGTGGTGTACTCCAAGGTTCAGTGTTATTAGTGGTGTACCCCAAGGTTCAGTGTTATTAGTGGTGTACCCCAAGGTTCAGTGTTATTAGTGGTGTCCTCCAAGGTTCAATGTTATTAGTGGTGTCCCCCAAGGTTCAGCGTTTTTAGTGGTGTACTCCAAGGTTCAGTGTTATTAGTGGTGTACCCCAAGGATCAGTGTTATTAGTGGTGTACCCCAAGGATCAGTGTTATTAGTGGTGTACCCCAAGGTTCAGTGTTATTAGTGGTGTACCCCAAGGTTCAGTGTTATTAGTGGTGTCCTCCAAGGTTCAATGTTATTAGTGGTGTCCCCCAAGGTTCAGCGTTTTTAGTGGTGTACTCCAAGGTTCAGTGTTATTAGTGGTGTACCCCAAGGTTCAGTGTTATTAGTGGTGTACCCCAAGGATCAGTGTTATTAGTGGTGTATTCCAAGGTTCAGTGTTATTAGTGGTGTACCCCAAGGTTCAATGTTATTAGTGGTGTCCCCCAAGGTTCAGCATTTTTAGTGGTGTACTCCAAGGTTCAGTGTTATTAGTGGTGTACTCCAAGGTTCAGTGTTATTAGTGGTGTACCCCAAGGTTCAGTGTTATTAGTGGTGTACCCCAAGGTTCAGTGTTATTAGTGGTGTACTCCAAGGTTCAGTGTTATTAGTGGTGTACCCCAAGGTTCAGTGTTATTAGAGGTGTACCCCAAGGTTCAGTGTTATTAGTGGTGTCCCCCAAGGTTCAGTGTTATTAGTGGTGTACCCCAAGGTTCAGTGTTATTAGTACTGTACTCCAAGCTTTAGTGTTATTAGTGGTGTACCCCAAGGTTCAGTGTTATTAGTGGTGTACCCCAAGGTTCAGTGTTATTAGTGGTGTACCCCAAGGTTCAGTGTTATTAGTGGTGTACTCCAAGGTTCAGTGTTATTAGTGGTGTACCCCAAGGTTCAGTGTTATTAGTACTGTACTCCAAGCTTCAGTGTTATTAGTGGTGTACCCCAAGGTTCAGTGTTATTAGTGGTGTACTCCAAGGTTCAGTGTTATTAGTGGTGTACTCCAAGGTTCAGTGTTTTTAGTGGTGTACCCCAAGGTTCAGTGTTATTAGAGGTGTCCCCCAAGGTTCAGTGTTTTTAGTGGAGTACTCCAAGGTTCAGTGTTTTTAGTGGTGTACTCCAAGGTTCAGTGTTATTAGTGGTGTACCCCAAGGTTCAGTGTTATTAGTGGTGTACCCCAAGGTTCAGTGTTATTAGTGGTGTACTCCAAGGTTTAGTGTTATTAGTGGTGTACTCCAAGGTTCAGTGTTTTTAGTGGTGTACCCCAAGGTTCAGTGTTATTAGTGGTGTACCCCAAGGTTCAGTGTTATTAGTGGTGTACCCCAAGGTTCAGTGTTTTTAGTGGTGTACCCCAAGGTTCAGTGTTTTTAGTGGTGTACCCCAAGGTTCAGTGTTATTAGAGGTGTCCCCCAAGGTTCGGTGTTATTAGAGGTGTCGCCCAAGGTTCGGTGTTATTAGAGGTGTCCCCACAAGGTTCAGTGTTATTAGTGGGTTACCCCAAGGTTCTGTGTTATTAGTGGTGTACCTCAAGGTTCAGCGTTATCAGTGGTGTACACCATTCACTGTTCTGATGCAATCCACTGCCCTTCTGAAACAGTATATGTTTTAATACATGTGTAGCACTAACCCCCGAAGGAGCTGCTGGTTTTATTTGGGCTTACCGTTACCTCTCCTGCTTGCATCTCCGTCTTGGGGATCCTGTGGAAAGTGGCCCAAAGAATGTGAATTTCCAATACTCAGTCCTTTTTATGATTATTTATTTAAAATAGAAGCAAAGTCTTTCAATAAAGGGTAGAGGGTTAGGGATGAGTTCGGGCACCTGGTACTGCGGGTTTAAGATCTTTTAGATCAAGAAGACAATAGTTCTACTCTCTAGATTCAGCCACCACCGGATAAGCCCCTCTCACTGGTCCTAGCAGCCGGTGGGGTATGTCACACAGTCTCTGCCACAGACTTGTGAATTTGAACTTAAGCGTCACTGAGAAATTTATGAATACTTCCATACAAAACCAGTCTCTTTCAGCCAAACCGGCGGTACTGTAGGTATAGTGATCCGGATTGTGTCCTTCAACTGAGCCTCCAGGCTCCTCCAGAGATACCAGCCTTGTGCACGGTCTTCTCTTGAAAGTGTCCTCCCCTGGGTCCTTCAGTTGCTGGGCCTCTCCCTTCAGATGAGACGACACCGGACCATTCCTGCATCAATAGGCCCCGAGATTCACTCAAGCCTATCTTCTCAGTTGCGTTGCCTCGAGCCAGCCAGCCCTGAGACACAGGATACATAGCGCCGCACCCCAGGCCAGGAGGGCCATGGGGTCTGGGTCAGGAGGGACCCGGAAACAAAGCTAACGAAAAAGCCCTCTCTGACATGGCGTCGGTACCTTAAATACCACCCCCCAAAATTCACAGCAGGAAAACACTCCCACTGGGCTGGTTCCAAGCAATAGGTGACATTCAATGCATCTAGCTAAACTGCGTTCCTACTCTTGCCGGCGGTGACAGCGACACCTGCGGTCAAGGAGAACCCAGTGCAACCCAGCTGGACTGGTACAGAAACCAGTAATTTAGAGAAATTAGCCTGAAACCCAACTGTGGCTTCAGGCAACTTAATTTTGAAAAAATTGTGTGTGTATATATATATATATATACACACACACACACACACACACACACACACACACACACACACACACACACACACACACACACACACACACACACACACACACACACACACACACACACACACACACGTGTTTGAGCTTTAGAGTGCACACCCTAATGCAATAGGCTGTGCACATCTATGCTAAGAAATATCAAGTCCACTCACTACATAGCCAATGGAAGATCAGAATGAACTATTTGGCACCCATCCCTTTGGCCTGTCCATGGCCTCCCGAGTTTTCATGAAAGTGCTTACACTGCTCCAAGCTCCGCTCCATGCTCAAAGGAATCCATGTTGTGGGTTACCTGGATGATCGCTTGCTGATGCTTTAGTCCTCCCTATACCTGTCGGTCAACAGACCCTGTGGAGCTTTGGCTGGATCCTCATGGGGGGGGGGGGGCTTTTTGAATTATCCAGACCATGAGTCACAAGGGCCAGTACACCATCCTGCTTCTCACACTCTGGCTTCAATGGCATCGCTACTGTAGTCCAGGTCCTAAGGGGTCAGAGGCCTATTAGATTTGGTCATCCCTACAATCTTGAAGGCTAGGAAGTAGGCTTTTCAAAAAGACTACCAACACACCTGGAAGGCCTACTTGCAAGGTGTGTGGCTAAGAAATTCCCTCCTAGGAAGTACTCCTTGGGTTTCATCCTGCCTTTCCTTCAGTCTGGTCTGGATCACCGTCTGGCTTTGAGTACTATCACTGGACAGGTCTTGTCCTTGGTGGCTCTATTTCAGAGACTGTTGGTCTCTCATTTCTCTGTTAAGTCTGGGAGCGGGGCTTTGTGCCCGATACGGGGGGACCCTCGCAATCGCGTTCTTCAATGCCCTGTGAACCCAGGGGAGGTCACGCGAAGTCAGCATTAAAGCGAGCCATTCACCTTTTGCACATGTCCTTTTGGTAGACTTAGACACTTAACAGTTAAGCACTTTTCCCATGTCACTGTACACTTCCTTCCACAAATGCAGCAGTTTCCAAGGGGACACGGTGGAGCCTGTGTCGCGCACAGTTATAGCTGGTCTCCTTACTCCCAGTGACAGTGCGGGACTCTTTACCCAGAACTCTTGGATCTATTTCCTAATGCCTCTTGTTTTCCATACCTCCAGGCTAGGTCCCTAGGTCTCCTGAGCCACAATGTCAGTCCTGTATGTGTGATAACAAATGCTACGGAGGGGGTCAAGCTCTCCAACCCCCTCACTACCTGGGTGCCCATCTCCTATGCCAGGTACCAACCTCCTGCTGGCTGGTTTCTAACACATTCTGCACCCCTGCGCTGGTTACCGGTGGCAATGGCAATATAGCCTCATCTCCCCAAAAAAAAAAGCTCCTGAGCACATGGGAAGGAGACCAATCTGTCATCTCTGAGGAGAGCAACCCTTTTGTGGGTACCCAAGCAGGGGGTAATGTGACTGGTGGGGGGGCAGTTGGGCAGGAGGGAGGCAGTGAGACAGGTGAGGGGCAGCAGGACAGAAGGGGACAGCATGAAAGATGGGGGCAGTGATGCAGGTAAGGGCAGTGTGACATGTAGGGGGCAATGTCACAGGAGGGGGGCATTTCGAAAGAAGAGGGGGCAGTGTCACAGAAGGGGGACAGTGAGACATGTTGGGGGCAGTTGGACAGGAGGGCAGAAGTGTCACTTGAAGGGAAAAAAAGCTCCTGAGCACATGGGAAGGAGAGAAAGCTGGGCAATGGACTGATGTAGCTGTCATCTCTGAGGAGAGCAACCCTTTTGTGGGTACCCACCAAAGATCAAGTGGATTGTCTAAGCAATGGTCTAAGCAATATAGCTTGTCTAAGCAATATAGCCTCATCTCCTATGCCAGGTACCAACCTCCTGCTGGCTGGTTTCTAACACATTCTGCACCCCTGCGCTGGTTACCGGTGGCAATGGCAATATAGCCTCATCTCCCATCTGTCCAACTGCCCCAACATGTTTCACTTCCCCCTTCTGTGACACTGTCCTCCCGTCTGTCGAAATGCCCCCCTCCTTTGATGTTGCCCCCTACATGTCACACTGCCCCTACCTTAATCACTGCCCCCATCTTTCATGCTGTCCTGCTGCCCCTCACCTGTCTCACTGCCTCCCTCCTGCCCAACTTCCCCCCCACCAGTCACATTGCCCCCTGCTTGGGTACCCACAAAAGGGTTGTTCTCCTCAGAGATGACAGCTTGCTCTCCTTCCCATGTGCTCAGGAGCTTTTTCTCTCTTCGAGTGACACTTCTGCCCTCCTGTCCAACTGCCCCAACATGTTTCACTTCCCCCTTCTGTGACACTGCCCCCCCTTCGGTCGAAATGCCCCCTCCTTTGATGTTGCCCCCTACATGTCACACTGCCCCTACCTGCATCACTGCCCCCATCTTTCATGCTGTCCTGCTGCCCCTGACCTGTCGCATTGCCTCCCTCCTGCCCAACTGCCCCCCACCAGTCACATTGCCCCCTGCTTGGGTACCCACAAAAGGGTTGCTCTCCTCAGAGATGGCAGCTTGCTCTCCTTCCCATGTGCTCAGGAGTTTTTTTTCTCTTCAAGTGACACTTCTGCCCTCCTATCCAACTGCCCCCAACATGTTTCACTTCCCCCTTCTGTGACACTGTCCCCCCTTCTGTCGAAATGCCCCCCTCCTTTGATGTAGCCCCCTACATGTCACACTGCCTCTACCTGCATCACTGCCCCCATCTTTCATGCTGTCCCCTTCTGTCCTGCTGCCCCTCACCTGTCTCACTGCCTCCCTCCTGCCCAACTGCCCCCCCACCAGTCACATTGCCCCCTGCTTGGGTACCCACAAAAGGGTTGCTCTCCTCAGAGATGACAGCTTGCTCTCCTTCCCATGTGCTCAGGAGCTTTTTTCTCTTCAAGTGACACTTCTGCCCCCAACATGTTTCACTTCCCCCTTCTGTGACACTGTCCCCCCTTCTGTCGAAAATGCCCCCCTCCTTTGATTTTGCCCCCTACATGTCACACTGCCTCTACCTGCATCACTGCCCCCATCTTTCATGCTGTCCCCTTCTGTCCTGCTGCCCCTCACATGTCTCACTGCCTCCCTCCTGCCCAACTGCCCCCGCCAGTCACATTGCCCCCTGCTTGGGTACCCACAAAAGGGTTGCTCTCCTCAGAGATGACACCTTGCTCTCCTTCCCATGTGCTCATGAGCTTTTTTCTCTTCAAGTGACACTTCTGCCCTCCTGTCCAACTGCCCCCAACATGTTTCACTTCCCCCCTTATGTGACACTGTCCCCCCTTCTGTTGAAATGCCCCCCTCCTTTGATGTTGCCCCCTACCTGCATCACTGCCCCCATTTTTCATGCTGTCCCCTTCTGTCCTGCTGCCCCTCACCTGTCTCACTGCCTCCCTCCTGCCCAACTGCCCCCCCACCAGTCACATTGCCCCCTGCTTGGGTACCCACAAAAGGGTTGCTCTCCTCAGAGATGACACCTTGCTCTCCTTCCCATGTGCTCAGGAGCTTTTTTTCTCTTCAAGTGACACTTCTGCCCTCCTGTCCAACTGCCCCCAACATATTTCACTTCCCCCCTTCTGTGACACTGCCCCCACTTCTGTCGAAATGCCCCCCTCCTGTGACGTTGCCCCCTACATGTCGACTGCCCCTACCTGTATCACTGCCCCCATCTTTCATGCTGTCCTGCTGCCCCTCACCTGTCTCACTGCCTCCCTCCTGCCCAACTGCCCCCCCACCAGTCACATTGCCCCCTGCTTGGGTACCCACAATAGGGTTGCTCTCCACAGAGATGACAGCTTGCCCTCCTTCCCATGTGCTCAGGAGCTTTTTTTCTCTTCAAGTGACACTTCTGCCCTCCTGTCCAACTGCCCCCAACATGTTTCACTTCCCCCCTTCTGTGACACTGCCCCCACTTCTGTCAAAATGCCCCCCTCCTGTGACGTTGCCCCCTACATGTCACACTGCCCCTACCTGCATCACTGCCCCCATCTTTCATGCTGTCCTACTGCCCCTCACCTGTCTCACTGCCTCCCTCCTGCCCAACTGCCCCCCACCAGTCACATTGCCCCCTGCTTGGGTGCACACAAAAGGGTTGCTCTCCTCAGACGTTTTCTCGCTAATGCACAGATGCGCAACGCTACACTTGGTCTCCTCTTCATATGTTTGTTAAGTTATACCAGGTGGATGTTGAGGCCTCCTCTGATGACAGTATCGGGCGTAAAGTGCTACAAGCTGCTCTCCTGCTGGACCCTTCTTGAACCATTTGTTATAGGGACTTGTTGGCATTTGTTTGCTGTGTTGCCCACCCTGCAGTTGGACTGTTTATGGACATCCCATGGTAAAGAAAATTGGAGTACAATATGGAACACAGAACCCTCCCCTCTGTTCTATATGATCTCCCTATTGGTTGCTACAAAACAGAAGCGAGCCAAGAGTGGCAATGGTAATATTGGGGCCCCCGGAGGAAGCTTTCTTTTCTGCCGGCGTCCAATCACCTGAAGGTAGCCGCATATAACCCGTGGCGATGGAGTCTGTACACGTCAGCAATGGTATCATTTATGTTGATTTTGTTATTTTTGATGTTTTTTTATTTCTATTTCAGGAGAAAGAAGAGAAGAAAAGAACAAATATTTCTACAGAAGATGTTGTTGATGATGAAGCATACGAGGTGCTGGAAGAAGCTGAGAATAGAATGTAGAAATAAACTGATATATACAACATTCCACTCTCTGAGAACACCATACAAGGCTTCACTGATCATCAGACAATCCGGAAATCCTTGACCACCAAGAGATATATGAGAGACGTCTATCTGATGGAAGGCTTTGGAGATCACATCTCTGTGCAGAGCTCCCATGTTCTGTATGACTGATCACTCCATGGTGGGAGATGATTGGATGGCAGTACTGCGGTCCTGGGTTCAGTATCACTTAAAGGGGTTGTAAACCCTTGTATTTTGTTTGGTTTTGGTGAAACCCCCCCCCCCCCCGTTTTACTTACCTGGGCCCTGGAATCTCACCCGGCGGAGACGCACAGTATATTACATACACCTGACCCCTACACTGAGCACTGAGTACATTACATACACCTGACCCTTACACTGAGAACATTACATACACCTGACCCTTACACTGAGCACATTACATACACCTGACCCTTACACCTTACACTGAGTATATTACATACACCTGACCCTTACAGTGAGTACAATACATACACCTGACCTCTACACTGAGCGCATTACATACACCTGACCCCTACACTGAGCACATTACATACACCTGACCCCTACACTGAGTACATTACATACACCTGACCCCTACACTGAGCACATTACATACACCTGACCCTTACACTGAGAACATTATATACACCTGACCCCTACACTGAGCACATTACATACACCTGACACATACACTGAGTACATTACATATACCTGACCCCTACACTGAGTACATTACATACACCTGACACCTACACTGAGTACATTACATACACCTGACCCCTACACTGAGTACATTACATATACCTGACCCCTACACTGAGTGCATTACATAAACCTGACCCCTACACTGAGTGCATTACATACACCTGACCCCTACACTGAGTACATTACATACACCTGACACCTACACTGAGTACATTACATATACCTGACCCCTACACTGAGTACATTACATACACCTGACACCTACACTGATTACATTACATACACCTGACCCCTACACTGATTACATTACATACACCTGACCCCTACACTGAGTACATTACATAAACCTGACACCTACACTGAGTACATTACATATACCTGACCCCTACACTGAGTACATTACATACACCTGACCCCTACACTGAGTACATTACATATACCTGACCCCTACACTGAGTACATTACATACACCTACACTGAGTACATTACATACACCTGACCCTTACACTGAGCACGTTACATACACCTGACCCCTACACTGACTACATTACATACACCTGACTCCTACACTAAGTACATTACATACACCTGACCCTTACACTGACTACATTACATACACCTGACCCCTACACTAAGTACATTACATACACCTGACCCCCTACACTGAGTACATTACATATACCTGACCCCTACACTGAACAAATTACATACACCTAACCCCTACACTGAGTACATTACGTACACCTGACCCTTAAACTTGAATTTTTATTTTTCAATCAAGTACTTTTTTATTACATTTTTCATAATACAACAATAATACAAAGAAACACACAAAGACTATTCCTACATATCCCCCCCCCCCCCCCCTCCAAATACACCACGAATAAATAAATAAGTCATCTCCTACTACTACCCGGTTTCCCCTAAAATAAGACCTAGCGTGATTGTCGGTGGTGGCTGCAATAGAAGCCCTACCTCCCAAATAAGCCCTACCCTGTTTCCCCGAAAATAAGCCCTACCCTGAAAATAAGACCTACAAGGAGTTTAACTATGGCTTATTTGGGGGGTAGGGTTTATATTGCAGCCATCACCGACAATCACACTAGGTCTTATTTTAGGGGAAACAGGGTAAGCAAGGGACATCAGTTTTATCAGAAGTAAAATTCAACAGTTGTTTAAGTACCTCTGAGGAATATGGGGGTGGTATGTATACACATATATATATATATATAAGCTAGCACATATGTTTTTCTATACTTTGTGCAATATAAAAAAAAATTCCAATAATTAAAAGCAACTCTTGAAAATAATTCAAAAAGGAAAAAAAAGTCTCCAAACAAATGAATACATGCCTATAGCCTCGTGCACACCATCGGATTGTTGGCCAACAAAACCGCAGACTTTTCTTCCGTAGGGTGTTGGCCCAAACTTGTCTTGCATACACACAGCCACACAATTGTCGGCCAACAATCACGAACATAGTGACGTACTACGTGTTTTTCCAGCTCTTTAGCACCACCCTTTGGGCTCCTTCTGCTAATTTTGTGTTAGTAGAAGTTTGGTGAGTGTCGATTCGCGCTTTTCATTTTGCGCTTTTCATTTCGCACTTTTAATTTCGCGATTTTCATTTCGCACTTTTTATTTCGTGCTTTTCAGTTCTTTTCTGAAAGGCCGTTCATCAACCAGCCATGTTGCAGAATCAGAGGAGATAACATGTTATTTATTATTGGCCTTGGAGTTATTGCTTTGACCCAAGTCCAATCCAGGAACAGGAGGAGGAGTTCTTGGACCAAAAATTGTTTGCTTTATTATTGGTGACCAATTATGTCATATGCCTTTGCTGCGGGAGCTCCAGGAGAATAATCCGGATGATTTTCGGAATTATCTCCGGATGACGGACCCCCTGCTTTCACCAACTCTTGGCATTGGTGACCCCCCTATATTAAGAAGCAGGACACACGCATGAGGCTTTTATTTTATTTTTTTGGTTGAAAAATAATGATTTGATTTGGTATATTTTCTATATTTTTGGATGCATAGAATGCACTTTTTGGTTAAGTTCTATTGGCAGATAGCATGTCTAATTTTATTTGTTTTCTTTTTTAATGCAAAATAAATAAATTATGGAGAATAATACTTGGCTGTGTGTTTTTTACTTCAAATGACAGTTTGGGAATCGGCAGTTACATTTTATAAAATACAATGTAAAATCAACAAGGGACACCAACATAGTTGTATCTTTGATCTTAAAAACTACGGGATAATGGTGTGTGGTAATTTGCCCAAGTAATAATATTATTCTTGATATCACTAGAAAATAAAAGCTTTTGACAATTTGTTTGCAATAACTCCATCAGTATCACCAGCAAAGCAGCTTCATTATTATCCCATTAAGGAAGAAGAGAATTGTGCGCTGCATTTCCAGATTTCATAATTTGCCGCGTCACCGATGTTAATTCTCCATTACGAACGCTAGTTTACAAGACCGACCGCTTCCGGCTCGTCCTTGCTTCCCGAGCAATGCGTGTATGTACTTTGGACTTATGTCCGACGGACTTGTGTACACACGCTCGGAAAATCCGACAACACACATTTGTCCGCAGGGAAAATTTTAAAGCCTGCCATCCAACGTTTGTCCGCGGAAAATCCGGCAACAATTGTCCGATGGAGCGCACACACGGTCGGATTTTCCACCAACAGCCTGACATCACGCATTTCCCTGTCGGCAAATCCGATTGTGTGTACGAGGCTCAAGGCTCCAGCATTTTTTTAAGCTCCTAGAAGCAGCATCTTTGGGGTGGTTTGGGAGCGCTCCCAAATCACCCTTGCCCATTGAAATGAATGGGCAGCGCTTCCAAAGTGCTTTGAAAGCACAGCAAATGGGTCTCAAATGTCCGATCGGACCATGTTGTCGGAAAATCCGACCATGTGTGGGCTCCATCGGACTTTTTCCGTCGGAATTTCCGATGGAGAAAAATTGAGATCCTGCTCTCAAATTTTCCGACAACAAAATCCGATCGGACTTTTTCCGATCGTGTAGTAGAGAATTCCGACGGACAAAGTGCCACGCATGCTCAGATCACATTACAAGACCAAAGCTATTGGCTACTAGCCTCTACGTAGTCCCGTCGTACGCAACAAACGTCACCACGTTCAGAATGCTCGGATTTTCCGACAACTTTGTCCGACCGTGTGTGTGCAACACCAGTGTCGGACAAAATCCGTCGGAAAAAAAATCCGACAGATTTTGTGGTCGGAATTTCCGACCGTGTGTACGGGGCATTAGTCTAATTTTTTTTCTTAACCGTTTGTGGACCAGCCGCCGCTGCACGAAATCACGTTATTGTACTTGATCTCGTGAGGTCTATATAGCAGGCGCGTCCGCCGCGAGCTCAGTGAGTCAGACCGCGGGTCCCGCTGACTCGTTGTCCGTGGGGATACCCGCGATCGTCTCATGGAGAGGAAGAACGGAGAGATGCTAATGTAAACAAGCATTTCCCCGTTCTGCCTAGTGACAGGACACTGATCACAGCTCTCCCTGTAATTGGGAGCGGTGATCAGTGTCGTGTCACACGTAGCCACGCCCCCCCCACAGTTAGAATCACTCCCTAGAACACACCTAACCCCTACAGCGCCACCTAGTGGTTAACCCCTTCTCTGCCAGACACATTTACACAGTAATTAGTGCATTTTTAATCGCACCGATCGCTGTATAAATGTGAATGGTCCCAAAATAGCGCCAAAAGTGTCCGATGTGTCCGCTATAATGTCACAGTCATGATAAAAATCGCTGATCGCTAATAAAAAAAAAAATATTAATAAAAATGCCATAAATCTACCCTATTTTGTAGACACTATAACTTTTGCACAAACCAATCAATAAACGATTATTGCGATTTTTTTTATTTTTTTACCAAAAATATGTAAAAGAATACGTATCGGCCTCAACTGAGGAAAAAAAAAGTTTTTTTATATATTTTTTTGGAGGATATTTATAATAGCAAAAAGTTAAAAATGATGCGTTTTTTTTTACAAAATCTCGCTCTTTTTTTGTTTATAGCGTAAAAAATTAAAAGCCGCAGAGGTGATCAAATACCACCAAAAGAAAACTCTATTTGTGGGGGAAAAAAAAAGGACGTCAATTTTGTTTGGGAGCCACGTCGCCCGACCGCGTAATTGTCAGTTAAAGCGACGCAGTGCCGAATCGCAAAAAGTGCTCTGGTCAGGAAAGGGGGTAAAATCTTCCGGGGCTGAAGTGGTTAAGGACTTGACCTTAAAAAAAAAAAAGAAAAAACAGCCCACAGCCTGCGTTCTGGGTCATTCGGTGTTAAGCCCCACATTTGTCTGTTTATTTGTTAACCTGACTCATTTGGAGCAAGCCAGGATTGTTTGCAGCTCTACCCAACTATCCTCTACAGTGTTACTAAAACACGTAATAAAAACCATTGAAACAGGAAAAAAGATGGCCGAAAAGCGCCGTTAAAACACGGCAAAAACGAGCAGCACTTCAGAGTCAGAAGCTCTAGTGTGAAAGGGGTCAGAAGCTAAATAGTGTTCTCCTATGTGTCCACGCACACTACTTTAGGCAATTGGCATTTTTTGAGCTCCGGCGTCTATGACCGGCATGTACTGCAAAAACGCCAATAAAATGCTAAAGCTCCTAAATGCTCCTTAACCACTTCCGGACCGCCGCACGCCGATATACCTCCTAAATTTGAAGAGGGATATCTTTGTTATGGCAGCAGCTAGCTGCCATAACCCCAGTATCCTCTTCTTCGTCCGGCGGTCCGGTTTTCGATTATAGTGGTCTCTGCGGCGGATTCGCCGCAAGATCACTTTTATCGGCGGCGGGAGAGGGGGGCCCCCTGCCCGCCGCGCTACGGTGACAAATTCTTTGATTTCCGAATTTTTCAGTTTCCGAAATTCCGAATTACCGAAACTCTGAATTTCCAATTTTCCAATTTCCAATTTCCAATTTTCCAAATTTCCAAATTTTCAAATTTTGAATTTTCAAATTTAGAATTTTCAAATTTTGAATTTTCAAATTTTGAATTTTCAAATTTCGAATTTTCAAATTTCGAATTTTCAAATTTTCAAATTTTGAATTTTCTAAATTTGAAAATTCGGGAATTTGAAAACCCAGGTTTGTACACATCTCAGGAGGGATTTTGGTCCTCTCTTCTTTACAGATCTTCTCTAAATCCTTAAGGTTTCTTGGCTGTCTCTTGGCAACTCGAAGTTTCAGCTCCATCCATAAATGTTCTAGAGGATTAAGGTCTGGAGACTGGCTAGGCCACTCCATGACCTTAATATGCTTCTTCTTGAGCCTCTCTTTGTTGCCTTGGCGGTATGCTTTGGGTCATTGTCACACTGGAAGACCCATTCATGACCCATCTTCAGTGTTCTGGCTGAGGGAAGAAGGTTCTCATCCAAGATCTTACAATACACGGCCCCGTCCATTGGCCCCTCAATGCGGCAAAGTCGGCCTGTACCTTCAGCAGAGAAACAGCCCCAAAGCAGCACGTTTCCACCTCTGTGTGACAGTAGGGATGGTGTTCTTAGGGTCATAGTCAGTATTTTTCTTCCTCCAAACACGACGAGTCGAGTAGATGCCAAAGAGCTAAATTTTGGTCTCATCTGACCACAGCACTTTCTCCCAATCCTTCTCTCAATCATTTAGATGTTCATTGGCATGACTGTACATGTGCCTTCTTGAGGAGGGGACACCAGCACAGCAGGATCTCCAAAATTGGGTCCAAAATTGTAATCACATAGTATCAAAAAAATAAATAGAAGCAATGTTTCTGAGCTATGCAGGACCCCTTCATCAGGCAGGTGACTTTGGTCTATACTGTCTATACTGACCAGCGCTGTGGGCTGAATGTGTAGTGCCCACAGCGCTGGTCAGTGACAGCTACTCTGCCAGCACTGTGCAATACTCTGCCAGCACTGTGACAATACTCTGCCAATACTGTGCAAATACTGTGCAATACTCTGCCAATACTCTGCCAATACTGTGCAATACTGCAATACTCTGCCAATACTGTGCAATACTGCAATACTCTGCCAATACTCGCCAATACTCTGCCAATACTGTGCAACACTGCAATACTCTGCCAATACTCGCCAATACTCTGCCAATACTGTGCAACACTGCAATACTCTGCCAATACTCGCCAATACTCTGCCAATACTCACCAATACTCTGCCAATACTGTGCAACACCGCAATACTCTGCCAATACTCGCCAATACTCTGCCAATACTCACCAATAGATAGAAGGAACCACCGCTCTAGGATAGCCCTTCAGGGCAAATGCTTTTTTCTCCCAATCAGGAGCCCCAGGTGCTGGCTAATGACACAACAGGTAGGAAGCAGCAGAAAAACTCTGGACAGCCGCACACCAGAAAAAGATACAATTCTGTCTGTTCTGTTTAATAAAAAATCAAAATCACATCACATCACATCCAATGGTCCACAGCAAGGGGTAAAAGGGGTACAAAACTGACGCGTTTCGCACTGGGATCAGTGCTTATTCATAGCTCACCAATACTCTGCCAATACTCGACAAATATAAAACAGAAAAAGGGGTAGTGGTGCTGTTCTAAAATAAAAATAGGAAGAGGTATAAAATGTTGAAGCGGAAGGTGTCTAAAATATTTGAAATCACAAGCCTCAGACGACGTCCTATGATGAAACGCGTAAGGCGGGACTACCTTGGTACGCAATACATCACGTCCGGCGCAGCCGTCTCTTCCGGTTTTGCATACACTGCGGCCGTGGAACGCACGCTGCTTTCCCGGAACAACGGCTTTCTATACGCCGGTTCTTTTTGATGCATTGGCTTGTTAGCCCCTTTTACTTTGTTTTGTTTTATACCACTTGGTGGTAACCTGTTACATAATTTTTTACATTAAAATTACTGATTTTTATCAAACGGAGTTACCCTATGAGTTTATCCCTTCCCCATACATTTGATTTGCTGAGAACACTGTGATGACAGAGGAATAAGGATCCAGCTGACAGCAACCCCATGGAGAAAGAGGACACCCCCAGCCTAGATGAGAGAGGCCTACGTGGACCACTACTGATACGCTCATTACCCCTGCAGGGGTTGGGCGCTCCGGTGAGTGCAATCACATTAGGGGTATTGTCGGAAAGAGGGGAGCACTGGACCACCACAGCTGTTTACATCTTATGTCAAGAATGAATATTCACTGCCCTGGCTTTCACTATACTGAATTTGTGTAGACTGCATTTATTTATTCATCTATTTAATTTCTTGTTTCTGCAACATTGTCGTGCCTGGTACACGGAGGACTTACATTTTTTCATTTTTCTAATTTATTAATTTTTGCAATAGAATTCATTTTTATATATACTAATCTCAGTTGTGATACTGACCTATCTCCTGATACACCCATATGAGTGGGTGATATCCCTGCCTGATTATATTGGACATTTATTTTATTTATATTATATTGGACATTCATTTTACATAATAATACTTTATTAAGTTCTCTGTGGCTCATTAATATTATGCATACATAGACTGGTTGTGCATTTTCCATTTAAGCTTATGATATATAATTTTTGTCTTTAAGCAATCAGCAAATAATTTGATTATTTCATTTTTACAGTATTTGCTTATTTATTGATGCACGTGCACTTTTTCCAATAGTTTTTTCACTCTTCAATATTTATAAATCACCTTTTGTGCTAACTGAACACATTATCTTGGACCCTTTCAACATTCTGTGATTTATATTGTGATATACGGTAAGCGCCAGCTTACTTCACTGGTTCACCCTATGCATCTGCACTTTATTTCTGGCTTGTGATTTCAAAATTTTTTATTTCTGGCTTGTGATTTCAAAATTTTTTATTTCTGGCTTGTGATTTCAAATATTTTAGACACCTTCCGCTTCAACATTTTATACCTCTTCCTATTTTTATTTTAGAACAGCGCCACTACCCCTTTTTCTGTTTTATATTCTCTTGCTGCGCCTAGGTGTAGTTTTTAGGGGGGCAGCAGTTCCACTTCCTAAGCGCGGATACTACTATTAATTTAATACTCGACAAATACTCTGCAATAAATTTTATTAGAAACAAATAATTTTTTTTTTTTTTTTACCGAATTTTCTTTATTTTTTGATTTATAGCGCAAAAAAATTAAAACCCAATGGTGATTAAATACCACCAAACGAAAGCTCTATTTGTGTGAAAAAAAGGACAAAAAATTAATTTGTGTACAGTGTTGCATGACTGAGTAATTGTCATTCAAAGTGCGAGAGCACCGAAAGCTGAAAATTGGTCTGGTTAGGAAGGGGGTTTAAGTGCCCAGTGGGTAAGTGGTTAATATAGCTTTTTAATTACTGCCATCCTGTAAGAAATGTATTTCATTGTTCTGTCAATGCCCGTTTTATACCTTTGTTTTTTCGAAATAAAAAAACCTTTAGGCCCCTTTCACACCGGGGCGGTGAGCCGCGGTGACGGTAAAGCAGCGCTATATTTAGCGCTGCTTTACCGTCGTTTTCACCGCGGTTTTCGGCCGCTCGCGGTGCGGTTTTACCCCCCGCGAGCGGCCGAAAAAGGGTTAAACACCCCCGCAGAGCGCCGCCGTAGCCGCGGTATTGCCGCGGTAACCGCGGTATTGCCGCGGTTTTACCGTGGTCTCCCATTGTAATCAATGGGAAGGAGCGGTATAGGAGCGGTGAACACACCGCTCCTATCCCGCTCCAAAGATGCTGCTAGCAGGACTTTTTTTGTCATCCTGCTAGCGCACCGCTCCAGTGTGAAAGCCCGCCGGCTTTCACACTGGAGTTAAAGGGGCCGGATTTTTTCATGCGGTGAACAGGCGCTATTTTTAGCGCTGCACCGCATGAAAAACGCCCCAGTGTGAAAGGGGCCTTACTGTAAAGAAAAAAGAAGAAGAGAGGACCAAAATCCCTCCTGAGATGTGCAAACCTGATCACCACCTACAAGAAACGTCTGACCTCTGTGATCACCAACAAGGGTTTCTCCACCAACTACCAAGTCATGTTTTGCTTGGAGATCAAATATTTATTTTACTCACTGAACTGCAACTGTGTCGTGTGTTTCTTTGTAAGTGGGCAAAACTTACACAATCTGCATGGGACCCAATCATTATGTTTCCCCCACTGTAGTTCATCAGGTTAAAAAAAAGGAACAAGTCCATCTAGTTCAACCAATAAAAAGATAAAATAAAGTCATACAATCCCATATACACAATCCTTCGCCCACAGTTGATCCAGAAGAAGGTGAAAAACCCCGGCAGAGCCATGATCCAATTGGCTCCAGCAGGGGAAAAAAATCCCTTCCTGATCCCCGGAGAGGCCATCGGATATTCCCCGGATCAACTTTACCTATAAATGTCAGCAGGGGAGGGCTGGCAGCCTTAGGCCTGGGGGGGAAGTCCAGTCAAGTGGCCCATTGAACTATGGAATCAGCTCACCATCCATGCCCAGCTGCTTTTTCAATGCAGCCTCACCAGTGCCCCTCAATGCAGCCTGATCAGTGCCCATCAATGCCGCCTTTATTAGTGCCACCTCATCAGTGCCATCAATGCAGCCTCACCAGTGTCCATAAATGCAGTCTCACCAGTGCCCATCAATGC
Source organism: Lithobates sylvaticus (assembly GCA_028564925.1). Lineage (NCBI taxonomy): Eukaryota > Metazoa > Chordata > Amphibia > Anura > Ranidae > Lithobates > Lithobates sylvaticus. The sequence continues at coordinate 777,234,062 of CM053026.1, read as the reverse complement.
TGCCTCATCAGGGCCACCTCATCAGTGCCCATCAATGCAGCCTCACCAGTGTCCATAAATGCAGTCTCACCAGTGCCCATCAATGCTGCCTCATCAGGGCCATCTCATCAGTGGCCATCAATGCAGCCTCACCAGTGTCCATAAATGCAGTCTCACCAGTGCCTATCCAATGCACCGTGATCACTGGGGCAGGGTAAATGGGGTGTATGGGGGGGGATGGGATGTGGGGGTCAGCTGGGGGTGTCAGGGTCTCTTACCTGGCAGCTCAGGTTGTACGCCACGGCCAGAGCAAGCCAGTGCCCAGCCCCACAGCCCGAGCCAGTCACGGGCACCCTGCCTACAAGACTCTGGTCTCTGGGGGTTGTAGTTTCCTCTGCGCTGCTTGGGAGCTTGAGTGTGGACGTAAAAATAGCAGCGGGCAACAGGCGCCGGCTGTTTTCAACGTAAGTTAGGGCGGCCTGGGGGGCAATTGCCATTCTGCCCCCCAGCCCAGCCCTCCCCTGAATGTCAGTAGCCAGTTATACTCGGTAAAAATGAAAAGTCACAATTCATCTATAATGTATGGCGACCCCTTAGACAGATCTATAGAGGGAAGTGAATGAATAAAGTGGAACTCCGGGCAGATATAGAAAGACACAACGCGGCTCTGTCTTCATGAACACGTCATTCCATTTATTTATGGATCTATGTTTGGCTCAGACCAGCAAAACACCTGAAAAAAAATCATGTCTATAGGAGGAGAGAAGAGGTGAGCTCGTCAGTCCGCTGCTTCTCCTTTCACTGTCCAATCACAGGCTTCGGAAGGGACAAGACTTGTAAGTGTTACTGAACTGCAGCTTCCCCTGTCAGAAAGGGCTGTGCTGTGTAAATCTCAGGAATGGATGGACAAAGAAAAAAAATATCACAAATCATTCGGCAGCTAACACAGCCTTAGGTATACAGTGTGTGTTCCCTCCACTCCATGGATAGAAGGACGAGTTCTCTGATACATTGTAGGAATATCATTCTTCTCGGGGAGTATAATGCGGTGCAGCCGGACGCTTCATGTGCCAATCAGCCCTGAGAATACAAGAATCACGTATGAGACATCAAACTTTATTTATATTCACAGAAATACATGGAAATCACAGGTCAGTCCAGGTGAATAGCCCTAGTCCATTAGTACACAGTTCATAGGATCACAGTCCATAGTCCATAAGATCATAGTACATAGGATCATAGTCCCATAGTATCAAAGTCCCATAGTCCATAGGATCAGAGTCCATAGTACATAGGATCATAGTCCATAGTACATAGGATCAGAGTCCATAGTACATAGGATCATAGTCCCATAGTCCATAGGATCATAGTCCATAGTCCCATAGTACATAAGATCATAGTCCCATAGTCCATAGGATCATAGTCCCATAGCATCAGAGTCCCATAGTCCATAGGATCATAGTCCCATAGTATCAAAGTCCCATAGTACATAGGATCAGAGTCCATAGTACATAGGATCATAGTCCCATAGTCCATAGGATCATAGTCCCATAGTCCGTAGGATCATAGTCCCATAGTCCGTAGGATCATAGTCCCATAGCATCAGAGTCCATAGTACATAGGATCAGAGTCCATAGTACATAGGATCATAGTCCCATAGTATCAGAGTTCCATAGTACATAGGATCAGAGTCCATAGTCCAAAGCATCATAGTCCCATAGTCCAAAGCATCATAGTCCCATAGTCCATAGGATCATAGTCCCATAGTCCATAGGATCATAGTCCCATAGTCCATAGGATCATAAACCCATAGTCCATAGGATCAAAGTCCCATAGTCCATAGGATCAAAGTCCATAATACATAGGATCATAGTCCCATAGTACATAGGATCATAGTCCCATAGTCCATAGGATCATAGTTCCATAGTACATAGAATTATAGTCCCATAGTACATAGGATCATAGTCCCATAGTACATAGGATCATAGTCCCATAGTACATATGATTATAGTCCATAGGATCATAGTCCCATAGTATCATAGTCCCATAGTCCATAGGATCATAGTCCCATAGTACATAGAATTATAGTCCCATAGTACATAGGATCATAGTCCCATAGTACATATGATCATAGTCCATAGAATCATAGTCCCATAGTATCATAGTCCCATAGTCCATAGGATCATAGTCCCATAGTATCATAGTCCCATAGTACATATGATCAGAGTCCATAGTACATAGGATCATAGTCCCATAGTCCGTAGGATCATAGTCCCATAGTCCGTAGGATCATAGTCCCATAGCATCAGAGTCCATAGTACATAGGATCAGAGTCCATAGTACATAGGATCATAGTCCCATAGTATCAGAGTCCCATAGTACATAGGATCAGAGTCCATAGTACATAGGATCATAGTCCCATAGTCCAAAGCATCATAGTCCCATAGTCCAAAGCATCATAGTCCCATAGTACATAGGATCATAGTCCCATAGTCCATAGGATCATAAACCCATAGTCCATAGGATCAAAGTCCCATAGTCCATAGGATCAAAGTCCATAATACATAGGATCATAGTCCCATAGTACATAGGATCATAGTCCCATAGTCCATAGGATCATAGTTCCATAGTACATAGAATTATAGTCCCATAGTACATAGGATCATAGTCCCATAGTACATAGGATCATAGTCCCATAGTACATATGATTATAGTCCATAGGATCATAGTCCCATAGGATCATAGTCCCATAGTACATAGGATCATCGTCCCATAGTACATAGAGTCATAGTCCCATAGTCCATAGGATCATAGTCCCATAGTATCACAGTCCCATAGTCCATAGGATCATAGTCCCATAGAATCATAGTCCCATAGTCCATACGATCATAGTCCCAGAGTACATACGATCATAGTCCCAGAGTACATAGGATCATATTCCCGGAGTACATACGATCATAGTCCCATAGTACATACGATCATAGTCCCATAGTACATACGATCATAGTCCCATAGTACATAGGATCATAGTTCCATAGTACATAGGATCATAGTCCCATAGTACATAGGATCCTAGTCCATAGTCCCATATTACATAGATAATAGTCCATAGTATATAGTCTCATATTCCCAGTCCCACAGACCATAGTGAGAAGGATATCACCACTCCAGGCAGGTCAGATTGAAGTGAACCTCTCCTTTAGTTTGGAAGCCACAGGTCCTGGCAATGCATATAGCAATGAAATTTAAGAAAAATTCTGGACAGCCGCACTCAAAAAAATTGCCTTTATTTGTAAAAAGGAATCAAAAAATACATGCCACAGCATAATGGACAGAAGAGCTGACGTGTTTCACACTATCAAACAGTGCTTAACCATAGTACCATAGTACATAGTCCCATAGTCTATCATCTCATAGTCCATTGTCCCATAATCCATAGTCTCATAGTCCATCGTCCCATAGTCCATCGTCCCATAGTGCCATAGTCCCATAGTGCCATAGTCCCATAGTACCATAGTGCCATAGTCCCATAGTGCCATAGTGCCATCGTCCCATAGTGCCATAGTCCCATCGTCCCATAGTCCATCGTCCCATAGTGCCATAGTCCATCGTCCCATAGTCCCATAGTCTCAAACAAATAAGATAGTTCTCTGGTTGCAAATTTGTAAGACATAATTCATCAATTGTAGCAACAGTGAAAAAGTAGGGTGGAAATACTCAAACAATACAGTATTCCAGCCAAGGACTTAAACCCAGACGAGTTTCGACCCAATACAGTCGTGGTCTTCTTCGGGGGGATTATGTTATCTAAAAAGATACATCAAAAACTTAGAATTGTAACATATCACAATATATAGCTGTCCATGTGGACATATTAGGTATTTTTACTGCTAGTGGATGCAAAGTAGTCTTGTAACCAGAGACTCGTTAAAAGTTGATCCAAATCATTCCATGGACTGTGCTCATTGCTCCCAAAGCAGGATCCAATTGAGGGACTGGCTTACAAGAAACCATGCTTTTAGTGTCCCAAAGGTGGGACAGAGAGCCACCTGTGATGCAATTCAGTGGCGGCTGGTGCTCAAAATTTTGGGGGAAGGGGGGAAGCACAAACTAACATCACACCCCCCACCATGGCAGTAAAGCGGCGGGGGTCAACCCGCCACCCAGCCACCCCCCGCCACAGGAGACAAACGGCGCCGGTAGCCCGCCCCCTTCCTGCATGCCTTAGTGGGAAGGAAGAGCCAGGCCGCTCCAGCGAGCACACCCCGGCCACACAGGAGCAGGAAGTGTGTCCTGAGACATGATAGGGGCTTCCTGATTGGCCGCGGAGGAGGATCAGTTTGTCAATAGCGAATATTCATTCACTATTGCCACACAAGTGGGTGTACTCGAGATGCAATGCCTCTGACTCTAATCATGTGCTTCAAAAAAACACAGCCCCCCCATTGAAATCCACAGTCCAGTGTCCTGTATGTAGATCAAGGGGCTGGACGCATGGATGGGAGGTGATGCCGCAGCGCCCCTTATGGAGCGACCACTACTTATGCAATTCCCAAGAAACATAAATGACTAAATGGTTGTATAGAAAAATGTGTGTTGATTGTGGCGGAGTGACAAGCGGCGTGCTTAGTACATATTCCATAGTGCCATAGTGCCATAGTACATAGTACCATAGTACATAGTGCCATAGTCCATAGTACCATAGTACCATAGTACATAGTGCCATAGTCCATAGTACCATAGTACCATAGTACATAGTGCCATAGTTCATAGTACCATAGTACCATAGTACATAGTGCCATACTACATAGTCCATAGTACCATAGTACATAGTGCCATAGTAAATAGTGCCATAGTAAATAGTGCCATAGTACATAGTACCATAGTACATAGTGCCATACTACATAGTCCATAGCACCATAGTACATAGTCCATAGTGCCATAGTACCATAATACATAGTGCCATAGTACCATAATACATAGTGCCATAGTACATAGTGCCATAGTACCATAGTCCATAGTACCATAGTACCATAGTCCATACTACCATGTACCACTACTAGTCTCTGCCATAGTACCATATAGTGCCATAGTGCCATAGTACCATAGTACATAGTGCCATAGTACCATAGTACATAGTGCCATAGTACATAGTCCATAGTACCATAGTACCTTAGTATATAGTACCATAGTACATAGTGCCATAGTAAATAGTGCCATAGTACATAGTGCCATAGTACATAGTCCATAGCACCATAGTACATAGTCCATAGCACCATAGTACATAGCCCATAGTGCCATAGTACATAGTGCCATAGTGCCATAGTACCATAGTCCATACTACCATAGTCCATACTACCAAAGTCTCTAGTCCCATATTTCATAGTGCCATAGTACATAGTGCCATAGTGCCATAGTCCATACTACCATAGTCCATACTACCATAGTCTCTAGTCCCATATTTCATAGTACTGTAGTACGTAGTCTTATATACTCCAGTCCCATAGATAAGATGATGATTCACCCCTGTAGCTCAGACCCATATTATCCTTAGGGAAATATTACGATATATAGTGCAGAACATTATAAGCAAACTGACCTTGAGTGACTCCAGCAAATGCACAGGACGACTTCTTCACCTGCCGAGAATAGCAGCAGAACATTAACCGTGTTATACACAACGACTGATTCTACATGAAGAAAGGTTTCTTGTGTTGACATAAAAGCCACTGAAATTCCAAAAGAGACCCTGATACCAACTGAAACAATTGTAAGTCAAAGACAGAACAAATAATCAAGTATCTGTAGCTGTTTATGTTCTTCCTTTCCAGAAATTATTTTTTATTCACATGCAATTTTCTGTTGATTGAAAATGTGACAACCCACGGGAAGAGTCAATTCCCTAGCACAGCCCCCTCCCTCCTGGCATGTCATATACCTCTCCTTTTCTGAGAGCGTCTAATACTGTCTAAGCTGGCCCAGCTCCTGCACCCTTTCCCTTCCTACAAAACCTTTTATGTGGCTGTCAGGTGAGGAGTGAAGGGGAATACTATAGACTGTCACTGGCTGTCACATGACTATTATTTCTTCTCCCTGTACAACATTCAGATTGGCACCTGCAGCTATATCCTATACTTGTACATCGGGACATGCCTTAGCAGCCCATCAGCTTTATAGATTGGCTGCTTGACTAAGACTATTGTGATGAAACGCGTTAGTGAAGGCCAGTTTTAATGGCAGGGATTTGCTGTGTACTGGTTGTGGTAAAATAAAGCAATAAAGTGATGACATCATTGGTGTGCGGCTTGCTGGGATTTTGCCTAGATGTACTCATGCTGAGATTAGTGGAGGACCATACACCTGGCTGCATGTAGGCAGGTGTAGTTTGGCCTCCCTGTAAATTTGGCGCTGTTCAGGGACCGCCGTGCAGGGAGAGCAGGGTTAAGGGGGAACCCATATTTCTTCTGATGCCTCCGTAGGTGTCATCAGGAAAGCAGCTGTCCCATTGGATGCTGCTGCTCTGGCTGAAGTCCAGGGTAGGTCTGGGTACACAGGCGAACAACTGAAGGGATCTCTAGGCTGGAACCACATTTAAGTGGTTCCAGGAGTACACTAATGGCAACACAGGTGGTGGCTGGAGATTCAGGGCCACCCCATCTGAAGCACAATGCTCTGGCAGCAACTGGAGCAGTGCAGTGTGCTACTGGGCTTTTTCCCGGATGTACTGACGCTGAGATTAATAGTGGAGTACAATACACCTGGCTGCATGTAGACAGGTGTAGTTTGGCCTTCCTGCAAGGGTGGCACAGTTCAGCAGCCACTGTCAGGGAGAGCAGGGGATAGAGGGAACCCGTATTCCTCTGAGGCCCCCGTAGGTCTCATCTGTCCGATTGGAAGCTGCTGGCCTAGCTGACCTCTGCGGCCATCTTTAGAGTGGGCAGTGCTAATAAATAGCACTATGCCTCTTTAGGTGGCATGCATTGTGCGAGTGGTCAAGTCAGGGACAGAACTCTCACTGGTTTAGAAGTGATTGCCTAGTGCAGGGACAGGTTCTTGTGGAGGAGGGACAGACTGTTGGGACTGTTGCCGAGTCATGAGCAACAGACCTTCCTTTTTCAGGGAACCCTGTTCCTGGTCTGCCCCTTCAGTTGCCTCCTCTGTTGGAAGCTATTGAGTGTCAAAATTGTTTAAGGATATTTCCTGTATGGTTCCTTGTAAGTGCTTTGGCCCAGTGTGGCCGTGTGTGCAGCTTCTGTTATACTTCAATGTCCTCATGGTAATATACTCTACGGCAGGGGTGCCCAACCTTTTGAAGTGTGAGGGCCACTTCAGCGACTTGGTAACCAGTCGTGGGCCACGATCTGGGCTTGCCAACCCACCATCCCAGAGCAGGAGGTCGCGGGCCACTGTGTGGGCACCCCTGCTCTATGGCAATATCTGGTTTCCGTGTGAGTTCTCTTCCCTGGTGGGCACCAATTACTGAGTGCCGCCCACATGCAGTTCACATGTCCAGACACCTCTGCCTCATCAGGCGTGCTCTCTCATAGCTGCATAAAGGGGAACCAAGGAAATGTCCAGGAGCCCAAGGGATTATGGGAATTAAAGGAGCCCACGTCTGCATCTGAGCATGGCCAGTCAATGAATACTTCACTACATACCAATTATTTATTCAGACGTTTAACTGCAAAATTTATTTTGACACAAAGCGTCAAACCTTTGTGTGTTTACTACATAACACATTTGCTCACTATATACTTATTGTACTATTCTGTTACTAAACTACATCCAGTGGTGTATTTTGGTTTTGTGCTGCCTTAGGCAAGACTAAAATCGGGTGCCCCATGTAAATTTGTCCTAACCCTTCCTGTTTAAGACCCATTCTCTACATCTGTAAACTCCACCCTTTCCTCTTTAGGCTCCACCTCTTCTCATTAGAGCTCCACCTCTTCAGGTGAGAGCGAGGGAGGTGAGAGAGTAAGAGGGGGTGAGAGAGACAGAGGGGGAAGAGGCGGGGGAGAGGGAAGTGAGGGAGTGAGAGGGGGTGAGAGACAGAAGGGGGTTTGTGAGAGAGAGGGGGGTGAGAGAGAGAGGGAAAAATAGAGAGAGAGGGGGAAGAGTCGGGGGAGAGGGAGGGAGGTGAGAGGGGGTGAGAGACAGAAGGGGTTTTGAGAGAGAGAGAGAGGGAAGAGGTGGGGGGGAGAGAGAGAGAGGGGGGAAGAGGTGGGGAAGAGAAGGGGATGAGAGAGAAAGATGGGGTAAGAGAGAGATGGGGGTGAGTGAAAGGCGTGAGATAGAGAGGAACAGAGAGAAAGAGAGAGAGAGAAAGTAAGAGGTGGGGGAGAGAGAGGGGGTGAGAGAGATGGTGGTGAGAGAGAGATGGGGGGAGAGAGAGAGATAGTGGTGAGAAAGAGAGAGATGCGGTGAGAGAGAGAGAGAGAGAGAGAGAGAGATGGGGGTGAGAGAGGGAGGGGAGTGAGTGAAAGGGGTGAGAGAGAGGAACAGAGAGAAAGAGAGAGAGAGAGAGAGAGAGAGGGGGTGAGAGAGAGAGGGAAAAATAGAGAGAGAGGGGGAAGAGTCGGGGGAGAGGGAGGGAGGTGAGAGGGGGTGAGAGACAGAAGGGGTTTTGAGAGAGAGAGAGGGAAGAGGTGGGGGAGAGAGAGAGAGGGGGGAAGAGGTGGGGAAGAGAAGGGGATGAGAGAGAGGGAGATGGGGTGAGAGAGAAAGATGGGGTAAGAGAGAGATGGGGGTGAGTGAAAGGCGTGAGATAGAGAGGAACAGAGAGAAAGAGAGAGAGAGAAAGTAAGAGGTGGGGGAGAGAGAGGGGGTGAGAGAGATGGTGGTGAGAGAGAGATGGGGGGAGAGAGAGAGAGAGATAGTGGTGAGAAAGAGAGAGATGGGGTGAGAGAGAGAGAGAGAGATGGGGGTGAGAGAGGGAGGGGAGTGAGTGAAAGGGGTGAGAGAGAGGAACAGAGAGAAAGAGAGAGAGAGAGAGAAAGTAAAAGGTGGGGGGAGAGAGGGGTGAGATAGATGGTGGTGAGAAAGAGAGATGGGGGGACATAGAGAGGGAGGGGAGTGAGTGAAATGGGTGAGAGGGAGAAGAACAGCGAGAAAGAGAGAGAGAGAGAGAGAGAGAGGAGAACAGAGAAAGAGAGAGAGAGAAAGGAAGAGGTAGGGGAGAGAGAGGGGGTGAGAGAGGGAGGGAAGAGGTGGGGGAGAAAAGGGGGTGAGAGAGATATGGGTGGTGAGAGATAGAGAGAGGAGGTTGAGAGAGAGAGAGAGAGAGATGGGGTGAGAGCGATTGGGGAGAGAGATTGGGGTGAGAGAGAGATGGGTGGTGAGAGATAGAGAGATGGGGGGTGAGAGATAGTGAGGTGGGGTGAGAGAGGGAGGGGAGTGAGAGAAGGGGGGTGAGAGAGAGGTGGGGGGTTAGAGAGGGAGGGGACTGAGTGAGGGTGGCTCCCCTATCCCCCATTCTACACCAGGATATTCTTCCATCCTTCTTCAAAAAAAATTACACTGGACTCTCACCTTCCCACAGCCCGCCAGCTGTGTGTAGCGAGGCTGCGGAGGCACGATCACAGCCCAGGACTACGACCAGCTCTGGCAAGTGAGCTACTTCCATGATCGAAGGCTGCAGCCACCGCCACCTCCTGCTTACACTTTGCTCCCCTGTCACTGAAGAACCAGTCTGCGGCTGCCTCTGGCGTCACCCCCTCTGGCGGGGGTCACCCAGGTACGGTCTGCACCCCCGTAGTGATGCCACTGCCCTTCTGTCTGGGGGGGCACCACCCCCCTGAAAAAATTTTGTACCATGCAATTGGCAAATGGTAATAGTTTTTTAAAACTTTGCTTAGAAAAACAAAGAATTTCTTACAGTTTCTTGGATAATAAAGTCAAATAACTCACCTTCCTCCAGCGGCTGGTGACCCGAATGTAGACGGTGTATTTGTGGTCGGGGATTAGTGGAGCATTGAGGAACCCATTATAATGGTGGTTGTCCCCCAGGGTGAAGGTTCTGGATTCGGTGAGGGTCTCTGCGGGAAAGACAGCTGCAGTATAGCCACTTAGAGTCAAGCTGGAGTTGTACGGGGTGTTGATGAATCCCAGACAGTCCATACTTAAATTCCGATCCTGGACCGGATAGACAATCACTTCATAAGAGCTGTGGATAGAGAAGTACGAGTTCATTAACTACTTGCCTACCAGGCACGAACACCCCCTTCCAGACCAAGCCATTTTTTCAGCTTTCAGCGCTGTCGCATTTTGAATGACAATTGCGCGGTCATGCAACGCTGTACCCAAATAAAATTTTTATCATTTTTTCCCCACAGATAGAGCTTTATTTTGGTGGTATTTGATCACCTCTGCGGTTTTTATTTCTTGCGCTATAAACAAAAGAAGAGGGACAAGTTTGAAAAAACATAATATTTTTTACTTTCTATTATAATTTAATATCCAATTTTTTTTTTTTTTAAACAAATTTTTTCCTCAGTTTAGGGCGATACGTATTCTTCTACATATTTTTGGTAAAAAAAAAAATCGCAATAAGCGTATATTGATTGGTTTGCGCAAAAGTTTTAGCGTCTTCAAAATAGGGGATGGATTTATAGCATTTTTATTATTATTATTTTTTTACTAGTAATGGCGGCGATCTGCGATTTTTATCATGACTGCGACATTGCGGCGGACATATCGGACACTTTTGACACATTTTTGGGACCATTCACATTTATACAGCGATCCGTGCTATAAAAATGCATTGATTACTGTATAAATGTGACTGGCAGGGAAGGGGTTAACACTAGGGGGCGCTGCAGGGGTTAAAATGTACCCTATATGAGTGATTCTAACTGTGGGGGGAGGGGACTGACTGGGGGAGGAGACCGATCGGTGTCCCTATGTACAAGGGACACACCATCGGTCTCCTCTCCTCTGACAGGACGTGGATCGGTGTGTTTACACACACCGATCCACGTCCTGCTCACTTACCGGGCAATCACGGGTGCCTGGCGGTCTTTTTGCGACCGCCGGGCACGCGCATCGGGTCCTCAGCTATGCGGCGGGCGCGCGCGGCCAAAAAGCGAGCGCCGTCATATGACGGCGGCCCGCCACAATAGCTGCACCGCTCCGCCGTCATTTGACGGCGGGCGGTCAGATAGTGGTTAAAGATCTAACATTTGTAGTTTTTGTATCTATTCCAAAATGTATTACTATTGGTGCTGGTCCTACATACCCACCAATAATAATAATAATAGTAACAATAATAATTGTTAAAAATCAAAATTTGGATGAAATTTTTATTATTCAGAGATTTTGGATGTATCCGAAATTCAAAATGACAATACTAGACATGCGCACTGCCGAAAAATGTGTTTGTTTTTGTTTCATTCGTTTTTCATTCGGGTTATTCGCTATAATCGAAATACGTAACTTTGGAAAAATTTGAATTCCTTATGTTCCATTCGTTAAGATGCGGTATTCGTTATTTTGATAATTCAGAGAAATCAGAAATTCGCAAAAATACGAAATTCACAAAAATACGAAATTCACAAAAATACGAAATTCGCAAAAATCCAAAATTTGAAAATGCAAAAATCAGAATGAAAATCCGAAAGAACAAAAAGCCAAAAATAAGAACTAAAATCCAAAAATTTGAAAATCAGAATAATTTCTAACTATTAAAGAAAATTCCAATACCTATAAATTAATAGTAGTAATTGTTATTATTATTATTATTATTATTATTACTATTATTATTATAATAGTTATTTAGTTATTATTTTGGATTTTCTCATTTTCGTTCTTTTGAATTTCCGAAATTTTCGTTCTTATTTTCGAATTATTTAATTTTTCGGATTTTCATATTTCATATTTTCGTTCTTTCTAATTTTTCGGATTTTCAAATTTCAGATTTTCGTTCTTTCGAATTTTTAGAAAAATTTGTTAAACTGTTTTTTGTTAATTTGAATATTTCCGAATGAGCAAATTTGTAAAATTTGGTCGGAAAACTAATTCGGAACAAAACTAATTGCACATTTCAGGAAGGCACTAGCCATAGTACAGGTCAAGGCTCAATGCGCACATAAATGCACAGGTGCAGACTTGCGGGTGCTCGATTGGCTGTGCATAGACGTGCGCATATGCGCTTATATTGACTCCAACGGGACTATTTAAACTGCAGCACTTGTACTAGCCAGTGCTGATCTGATCTTTAGCTATCCTGACCATTCTCTGCATGCCGTCCGCCAATATCTGACCGTCTGTTGCTGACCTTTGCCTGTATCCTGACCATTCTCTGCATGCCGTCCACCAATATCTGACCGTCTGTTGCTGACCTTTGCCTGTATCCTGACCATTCTCTGCATGCCGTCCGCCAATATCTGACCGTCTTTTGCTGACCTTTGCCTGTATCCTGACCATTCTCTGCATGCCGTCCGCCAATATCTGACCATCTGTTGCTGACCTTTGCCTGTATCCTGACCATTCTCTGCATGCCATCCATGCCCATATCTGACCATCTGTTGCTGACCTTTGCCTCTATCCTGACCATACTCTGGATGCCGTCCATGCCCATATCTGACTGTCTGTTGCTGACCTTTGCCTGTATCCTGACCATTCTCTGGATGCCGTCCATGCCCATATCTGACCGTCTGTTGCTGACCTAGCTTGTTTGACCTTGCATCCAATTATCCGTCTGTCCTGCTCTGCATGCTACCTGGTCCCTGCTGGTTCCTCACTGGCCGTTGCTGCTGGATTCTCCAGCACTAGTTACCAGCCAGCTGCCTGTCATGCAACTTCCACCTGCTTCCTGCCCAGTCTGGGGTCAACCACACCTGCTGCCATCTGCAGTTCTGGCCATCTGACCCATCTCTGACCAATCATCTGCTACTCACGGCTATGCTTGGCTGGGCAACTTACAGGCACTCATACCTTCTCCCTCTCCCCCCACCTTAGTGCCACCACTGTCTCACCATCAGTGGTGCCTGAGCCAGGGCTATAAGAGAGGCCACCCTCAGGCTCTGCTATAAGGTACATGACAAATCCGAAATAAATTATAACCTAATTATCCAAATTCATATTCAAAAATGAACTCAACGGCAAAATGGAAACAAATGGCAATAAATACAGTAAGGTATAAAAGTGAAACAAGATAATTCCAACTCAGGCTGCTGAATAGAATAGAGAAAAGTAGAATAGAAAATAATATAATAGAACAAATACAACAGGATAGAACAGAATAGGATAGAATAAAATAGAATAGAAGTAAGAAATTTCAACGATGCTGAAATTAATTATAACTGATCGAATTATCCCAAATCGAAAATTTATTTGAAATGGAAACTTATTGCAATAAATACAGTAAGGTAAAAAAGTGAATAAAGATGATAATTCCTACTGCTGAATAGAATAGAGTAGAATAGAAAGAATACAATAGGATAGAACTGAAGTAACACATTTCCACGATGCTAAAATAACAAAAAAAAAACTAAACTGAATTTGAATTGGAAATGGAAACATACTGCAATAAATACAGTAAGATATAAAAGTGAAATAAGATGATGATTCCTACTTAGGCTGCTGAATAGAATAGAGAATAGTAGACTACAAATAGAATCAAATAGAATAGAAAGAATACAATAGGATAGAACATGCTAGGATAGAATTGAAATAGAAGTAACAAATTACTGCGAATCAGAAATAAATTATAACGAGTCTAATTATCTGAAATAGAAAAACGAATTCAAAGTCGAAATGGAAACATATTGCAATAAATAACTCCAATAATAAAAAAAATAAATACAGTAAATAAATAAATACAGTAAGGTATAAAAGTGAAATAAGATAATCCCTACTTAGGCTGCTGAATAGAAAAGAGAAAAGTAGGATAGAACAGAATAGAATAGAATAGAAAGAATACATAAGGATAGAACAGAATAGAATAGAACAATAGAAAAAACACATCTCTGTGAGTCTGAAATAAATTATAACAAATCAATTTATCTGAAATAGAAAATGAATTTATATTTGAAATGGAAACATATTGCAATAAATACAATAAGATATAAAAGTGAAATAAGACGATAATTCCTACTTCCTAATTCCTACGACTGCTGAACAGAATAGAGAAGAGTAGAATATAATAAAATTGAATACAAAGAATACAATAGGATAGCATATAATAGAATAGAATGGAAGTAACACATTTCTGTGAATCTGAAATAAATTATAAGGAATCTAATTATCCCAAATCAAAAATAAATTTGAATTTGAAATGGAAACATATTGCAATAAATACAGCAAGGTACAAAAGTGAAATAAGATGATAATTCCTACTTGGGCTGCTGAATAGAGTAGAATAGAATAGAATACAATAGAATACAATAGAATACAATAGGATAGACCAGAATAGGATAGAACAGAATAGGATAGAATAGAAGTAACACATTTCCGCGACGCTGAAATACATTATAACTAATCGAATTATCCAAAATAGAAACTGAATATGAATTTGAAATGGAAATATACTCCAATAAATACAGTAAGATATAAAAGTGAAATAAAATGATGTTTCCTACTTAGACTGATGAATAGAATTGAGAAGAGTAGAATATAATAGAGTCTGCCAATCTGAAATAAATTATGACGAATTAAATTATCCGAAATCGAAAATGAATTTGAATTTGAAATGGAAACATATTGAAATAAATACAGCAAGATAAAAAAGTGAAATACAATGATGATTCCTACTTAGGCTGCTTTATAAAATAAAATAGAAAATAGAATAGAATAAAACACAATAGAACAGAATAGAAAAAAAAATAGAATAAAATAAAATAGAATATAAAGGAACATCATAGAATAGAATAGAAAGATAGCAAAAACATGGCAGAAAAAGACTGAGTACTCCATTGAATCTGCCCTATTTTTTATTTTTTTTCATGAACCTCGTTGTCTGACTATAGACCTATGTTTGTCCCAAGCATGTTTGAAGCCACTTACTGTTGACTGTCTGACTACATCTGTTGGTAGTTTATTCCAGTCATCATCCACCCTTTCAGTAAAATATTACTTTCTAAGATTAGCTCCAGTTAGTGTCCGGTCATGTTCAATAGAATTAAACAGAATAGAATAAAATATAAGAGAACAAAAAAAAAAGAATAAAAGAAGAATAAAATAGAAAGCAAAAACAGAATAGAAAATAAGGGAATGGAATCGAATATGGAAGAATGGAATAGAAAAAAGAGGCATATAATTAAATATAAAAAAACAGAATAGAAAATAATAAAATTGAATAGAATCAAATAGAATAGAAGAGATAGGAATCGAAAAGAAAAGAACAGACTGGAATCAAATAGAAAAGATTAGAATAGAAAACAATGAAATAGATTTGAATAGAATAGAATGAATATCTTCCAAATTAGAATTTCAAATACGTCTTAATTTAGATTTCATTTGAAAATAACTAATTTAAAAAACAAATCTGAATAGACTGTAATGGAAATTTGTAAGTTCTGTATATAATTGTATTCTATTTTGTATGTATTTCACATGGACCTCACTGTGCACACGGCACTAATAAGGTTTTCTGTACATTTTTACATTCTTTCGAGTCCTGATTAGAATTGCCCTGCCTGTGTTACGCCCCTTGTTACCATAAAAGTAATATCAACCACTTTCAGCCCCGGACCAATTGGCAGCCAAAGGACCAGGCCCATTTTTGCGATTCGGCACTGCATCGCTTTAACTGACAATTGAGCGGTCGTGCGACGTGGCTCCAAAACAAAATTGGCGTCCTTTTTTTCCAACAAATAGAGCTTTCTTTTGGTGGTATTTGATCGCCCCTGCGGTTTTTATTTTTTGCGCTATAAACAAAAATATAGCGACAATTTTGAAAAAAATGCTATATTTTTTACTTTTTGCTATAATAAATATCCCCAAAAAATATATAAAAAAACATTTTTTTTCCTCAGTTTAGGCCGATACGTATACTTCTACGTATTTTTGGTAAAAAAAATCGCAATTAGCGATTATTGATTAGTTTGCGCAAAAGTTATAGCGTTTACAAAATAGGGGATAGTTTTATAGCTTTTTTATTAATATTTTTTTTTTACTAGTAATGGCGGCGATCAGCGATTTTTATTGTGACTGCAACATTATGGCGGACACATCGGACATTTTTGACACATTTTTGGGACATTTGTCATTTATACAGAAATCAGTGATATTTAAATAGCACTGATTCCTATGTAAATGACAGTGGCAGTGAAGGAGTTAACCACTAGGGGGCGGGGAGGAGTCAGTGTGACGTGTTGTGTTTTTTTTTACAGTAGGGGGGCGTGGCTGTACGTCTGACGTCATTGATCGGCTTTCCCGATGACAGGAAACAGCCGATCACTGACAGTCAGTGTAGGAAGCGCGGGGGAGAGGTTTGTTTACACAAACCTCTCCCCGTTCTTCAGCTCCGTAACCCGATCGCGGGATACCAGCGGCGATCGGGTCCGCTGGTCCCGCGGCCGTGGTCACGGAGCTCCCGACCGGGTCGCGAGTGCGCCGCTGGCGGCGCGCGCGCGACCCACAGGCAGGCACATGCACGATCACGTACAGGTACGTGATTTTGCCTGCCCGTGCCATTTTGCCGACGTATATCGGCGTTAGGCGGTTGGGAAGTGGTTAATGTGATACCTACGTAATCATGTGTATAAAATCCTTCAATTGCGTCATAATAAAGCAGAAAAAGTTATTTGGAAAGATGCTGAGCGTATCTTTTGTGTCTGTTCCCTACTAAAGTAGTTATTATTAACCACTTGCTTACTGGACACTTAAACCCCTGTTGCATTTTGAATGACAATTGCGCGGTCATACAACACTGTACCCAAATTTTATTTTTATCATTTTTTCCCCCCAAATAGAGCTTCCTTTTGGTGGTATTTGATCACCTCTGCGATTTTTTTTTTCATTTTTTAAAAAGACCGAATTAAAAAAAATATATGTTTTTTTTTTTTATTTTGTTATAAAAATAAAAAAATTGGTAATTTTTGTCTGTAATTGATGTACGCTGATGAGGCGGCAGTGACGGGCACCGATAGGTGGCAGTGATGGGCACTGATGGGTTACACTGATAGGCAGCACTTTTAGGTGGCACTGATTGGCAGCACTGGTAGGCATTGATAGGTGGCACTGGTGGGCATTGACAGGTGGCACTTGTGGGCATTGACAGGTGGCACTTATGGGCATTCACAGGTGGCACTTGTGGGCATTGCAAGTGGGATCGATGTCCCTTTAAGATAAGCCGGTGATCGGCTTTTTTTTTGAGGCGAAAAAGAAAATGATCACGAGCTGTTGTTTTTATCAAGGGACCCGCCCCTTACTCGGATCGCTGATCACCCGAGTCTCAGTGACTCGGTGATCAAAGGGCGCGCGCAGGGACCGTGCACAGGGGAGGAACGTCATATGACGGCCTCCCAGGAATTGACATCCGCGCTGAGGCCGTCATTCGGCCATAGCGCGGATGTAAAGTGGTTAATTTGGAACCACTAATCAATATGAGGATAGGAGTTGCCTATCTATAAATTCTCAGTTCAATACGAAGCCAATTCCGAAAATGAATCATTCTAACATAACAAATATGACATAACAACAAAATGATAAACTTAACAAACAAATCCAAAACAAAGCATCTCTAGTCTACAAATAAACATGACTCTCTAACCTGATTGGTCCGTTCGCTGCAGGGACCGGGTTCAGCTGTAGTGTGTTTCCTCTGAGCGTATCCTTTGGATGTTGAGGAGGATCTGAAAGAAATCGGGACACAACGTTAAATTTCTTCCCTACTTATAACTCCAGTCGTACCGTCAATGAAAACCACACAACCAATCACCTGTTTCCAGGGGTGATAGACATGTGCACTGCCAAACAATTTGTTCATTTTCGTTTCATTCGTTTTTTTTTTTTTTTTTTTCGTTTTTTCGGGTCATTCGTTATGATCGCAATTTGTAAATTCGTACATTCGTGAATTCGTACATTCATAAATTCATACATTCGTAAATTCGTACATTCATACATTCGTAAATTCGTACATTCATAAATTCTTACATTAATAAATTAGTACATTCGTACATTCATAAATTCGTAAATTCTTACATTCGTACATTCGCAAATTAGAAAATTCGTAAATTTGGAAATTAGAAAATTCATAAATTTGGAAATTAGAAAATCTGAAAAAGTAACTAACTATTAAATTAGGTACAGGTATTGTAAATTCTTTTTAAATTTGGCTGTTAGTGAACGTAACAAATACAAATTTATCCAAAGTTATGACTTATCTGAAATAACGAATGCCCCATCTAACCAAATGGAAGGGAACAAATTAATAACAAATAATAATATATAAAACATTTTTATTATTATTATTGTTATTTACTATTATTAATTCATTACGTTCCATTCTGTAGATACTGCATTCGTTATTTCGGATAATTCGTAACTTGGTATAAATTTGTATTTTTTACGTTCACTAACGGCCAAATTTGAAAGGAAATTACAATACCTATAATTTAATAGTTAAGTTATTATTAGGTACCGTATATACTCGAGTATAGGCCGACCCGAATATAAGCCGAGGCACCTAATTTTACCACAAACAACTGGGAAAACTTATTGACTCGAGTATAAGCCTAGGGTGAGAAATGCGCAGCTACTGTAAGTGGAAAAGAGGGTCAATGATGCCCATTTGCAGCCTCACTGTGCCCATGCAGATGGACACAGTTGACCGATTTGGGGCCCTGTATCTCAGAATCACTTAGAGCTAGGAACCCCATCTTTAGATATGTTGTAGTGCTTACTCCACTGGGTTGGAATACAACATTTGGGGTTCCTAGCACCAAGTGTCCCGAGATATGGGGCCCCAAATTCGGGTCAGAAAATCTCAAGCACTTTTCTGCAGCAGAGAATGACATTTTCTGAACCGACTTTGGGGCCTGTATCTCGGGGCCACTTAGTGCTAGGAACCCCATCTTTGGATATGTTGTAGTGCTAGTTCAACTGGGTTTGAATGCCAAATTTGGGGTTCCTAGCTCCAAGTGTCCCCGAGATATGGGGCCCCAAATTCGGGTCAGAAAATCTCAAGCACTTTTCTGCAGCAGAGAATGACATTTTCCGAACCGACTTTGGGGCCCCGTATCTCGGGGCCACTTAGTGCTAAGAACCCCATCTTTGGATATGTTATAGTGCTAGGTTCACTGGGTTGGCACACCAAATTTGGGACTCCTAGACCTAAGTGGCCCCGAGATACGGGGCCCCAAAGTCGGGTCGGAAATTTTTTTTTTTGCTGCAGAAAAATGCTTGACTCGAGTATAAGCCGAGGGGGGCACTTTCAGCACAAAAAAATGTGCTGAAAAACTCGGCTTATACTCGAGTATATACGGTAACTATTATTTCAGATTTCCGAATTTCCAAATTAACGAACTTACGAATGTACAAATTTACGAATGTGATAATGTACGAATTTACACATTTTTTAATATTCTAATTTACGAATATTCGGAAAAATTTGTTAAACGGGTTTTTGTTAATTCAAATATTTCAGAATTAACGAATTTGTCGAAATTCGTTAAAAAAAAAAAACGAATTTGGAACGAAACGAATTTCACATGTCTAATCTGCACCCCGATACAGAGCCGACTGTCTGAGGTTTGGATACACAATAACATTTATAAGGGACAGGAGAAGACCAGAGAGCTTATGGTGGACCCCCACACTTATCTTATAACTTGACATTTATTTTCTCCTCCCCCAACCCCTTCCTCACACTTTACACAACTGAAAACTATTTTTTTGGGAGTCCCAATCCCCACACTTCCTGCTTTCTTGCCTAGGTGGGAATGATGTCACCCCACCGCCTGCTGTCTTCTGGGATACTGAGGTCTCATATCCAGGAGGCTTCATGGCAATCTGTGTCTCACCGTGCAGGTTCCAGGAACTCTCTGCCGCACTGTACACTGGTATGTGCGTGTCACCGAGGGGGCGGGCTCAAAGAGCTCGGAAGAAACAGCCGGACTCATCATGACATCATACGAGAAGATGGTGGCAGGAGACCGAGAGTGCTGAGATAAAGTGGTCGCTTACACCAGATAAGAGCAGAAGAACCCGGGAGATGCACATCAGAGCAAGACCTGCTGTGTGTAGGCAAGTGGAGGTCTCAGCCTGGACCCCCACCAGGCCACGGGGGCATGGCCTGGAGGGGTGCAGATTAGGGGGCGTTCGACCGCTCGTCGAGCCCAGAACTATTTGGGCGGTTCGCATCAAATTCGTGTGATGCGAACGGCCCACAATGCACTGCACCAGTCGCAGTGCATTGCTGGCTGATGATTGGCCAAGCATGCACTGTGACCCGCATGCTTGGCCAATCATAGAGCCAGCGGCGAGCAGAGCAATAATTGGCCACAGGCAGGATGCCTGTGGCCAATTATAGCTCAGGGGGTTTAGTACACGCCCCACATTATATAAGGCCGCCGCGCCGGCGGTCTCGTGTAGTGTGTTCCGGCGTTAGTGACATTATCTGCTGTGATCCATTCTGTAGTGCTGCTGACATTATCTGTGCTGTGATCAATTCTGCTGAGTGCTGCTGACTGCTGACATTATCTGCTGGGATTCTGGGGATAAGTGTGTGCATGCTGTTAGTACAGCATTGCAGTATCACATTAAACCACCTTTACCCTTCTGGCCTGTTGTGTCATCTAAGGCAGCCATCTGCGGCTAATGAATTGCCGGTTCCCGTAACACAGAGAACAGTCATTCATTGAAAGCCATTGATTAAAAAAAAGTAATTGATAAAAAAAAAAAGCGTGGGGGGTCCCCCCAAATTCAATTACCAGGCCCTTCAGGTCTGCTATGGATATTAAGGGGAACCCTGCGTCAAATTTAAAAAAAAATGACGTAGGGGTCCCCCTAAATATCCATCCCAGACCCTTCAGGTCTGGGATGGATTTTAGGGGGAACCCGAGCAAAAAAAATGACGTAGGGGTCCCCTCAAAATCCATACCAGACCCTTATCCGAGCACGCAACCTGGCAGGCCGCAGGAAAAGAGGGGGATGAGAGCGGCCCCCCCTCCCTCCTGAACCGTACCAGGCCACATGCCCTCAACATTGGGATGGTGCTTTGGGGGTCTGTAACCCCTCAAAGCACCTTGTCCCCATGTTGATGAGGACAAGGGCCTCTTCCCCACAACCCTGGCCATTGGTTGTGGGGGTCTGCGGGCGGGGGGCTTATCGGAATCTGGAAGCCCCCTTTAACAAGGGGACCCCCAGATCCCGCCCCCCCCCTGTGTGAAATGGTAAGGGGGTACAAAAGTACCCCTAACATTTCACCAAAAAAAGTGACAAAAATGGTAAAAATGACAGGAGACGGTCTTTGACAATTCCTTTATTAAAATCTTCTTTCATCTTCTTTCTTCTGGTCTTCTTCCTTCTTCCTTTCTTCATCCTTCGGTTTCTTCATCTTCTCTTTCCGGCATCTTCTTCCATCTTCTTCTTCCTCCGATCCGCTTCTTCTTGCTCTGGTCTTCTCGTCCGGCATCTTCTTCCATGGCATCGGTGTCTCTTCTTGGGCCGCTCCGCGCAATGGGAGGCTCCCGCTGTGTGAGGCTTCGCTGCGTCTGACAGTTCTTTTATAACGGAGGGCAGGGCCACCTGGTGACCCCGCCCCCTCTTACACACGGGGACGTCATGGGGACTTTCCTATGGCTTTCCCCATGACGTCAGAAGGGGCAGGGTCACCAGGTGGCCCCGCCCCTCCATTATAAAAGAACTGTCAAACGCAGCGAAGCCTCACACAGCGGAGCCTCCCATTGCGCGGAGTGGCCCAAGAAGAGACGCCGACGCCATGGAAGAAGATTCCGGACGAGAAGACCAGAGCAAGAAGAAGCGGATCGGAGGAAGAAGAATATGGAAGAAGATGCCGGAAAGAGAAGATGAAGAAACCGAAGGATGAAGAAAGGAAGAAGACCAGAAGAAAGAAGATGAAAGAAGATTTTAATAAAGGAATTGTCAAAGACTGTCTCCTGTCATTTTTACCATTTTTGTCACTTTTTTGGTGAAATGGTAGGGGTACTTTTGTACCCCCTTACCATTTCACACAGGGGGGGCTGGGATCTGGGGGTCCCATTGTTAAAGGGGGCTTCCAGATTCCGATAAGCCCCCTGCCCGCAGACCCCCACAACCAATGGCCAGGGTTGTGGGAAGAGACCCTTGTCCTCATCAACATGGGGACAAGGTGCTTTGAGGGGTCACAGACCCCCAAAGCACCCTCCTAATGTTGAGGGCATGTTGCCTGTTACGGTTAAGGAGGGGGGGCGCTCTCGTCCCCCCCTCTTTTCCTGCGGCCTGCCAGGTTGCGTGCTCTGATAAGGGTCTGGTATGGATTTTTAGGGGGACCCCACGCCATTTATTTTTGGCCGGAGTTCCCCTTAAAATCCATCCCAGACCTAAGGGTCTGGTATGGATATTTAGGGGGACCCCTACATCATTTTTTTTTAAAATTTGACGCAGGGTTCCCCTTAATATCCATAGCAGACCTGAAGGGCCTGGTAATTGAATTTGGGGGGGACCCCCACGCTTTTTTTTTTTTTTTTATCAATGACTTTTTTTTATAAATGCGGGAGCCGTCAATTCATTAGCCGCGAGTGATTTTAAATAGCTTTTTTTCCTGCAAAAATGACACTCTGTGCAGGGACAGTTCTAAGCACGGGAAACATGCGCCCCTTCACAGGCATACTATACACACCCCCCAGGTACAAAATTTGAAGGAATATTACACTTTTATTGTTTCACATTAAGCATTATTAAAATCACTGCTCCTGAAAAAACGTCCGTTTTTAAAAAAAAAATTTGCATTGACACATGTCCCCTGGGGCAGGACCCGGGTCCCCAAACACTTTTTATGACAATAACATGCATATTAGCCTTTAAAATTAGCACTTTTGATTTTGAACGTTCGCGTCCATTGTAACTCATAGGGTTCTAAAGCTCGCACAAACTTTAGGTCCGTTCGCGGGTTCTGGTGCGAGCCGAACGGGGGGGTGTTCGGCTCATCCCTAGTCAAGGCTAAGACTTTCCCTTGTCTACACGGTGAGAATTTCAAAAGATGGTTATATTCCATTTTATTGTATTCTATTGAATTCTATCCTACGTTATGTTTTAATACATTGTCAGAATTAGTTTTGTTTAGTTTATTTGTTTTCAAATTTAGAAAATTCAAATCGAATTTGCAATCAAATTTATTCTATTCGAAATTTGAATTTCAGAAGACGACTATATTCTTTTAATTTTATTCTATTTATTTTTTTTCTATTCTATTCTTTTCTATACTATTCTCCTATTTTCTATTCTTTTCTATGTTATTCTTATTTATTCTATTCAAAATTCAAAATTCAAATTTCAAAAGATGGTTATATTCTTTCTATTTTATTCTATTCTATTGAATTCTGTCCTTTTTTTTTTTATTCGTTGTCAGAATTTGTTTGGTTTCATTTTATATTTTCAAATTTAGAAAATTCTAATCTAATCCGCAATCAAATTTATTGTATTCCAAATTCGAATTTCAGAAGACGGCTACATTCTTTCTATTTCATTCTATTCTATTTGAGTCTATTGTGTTTTCTATTCTATTCTTTTCTATTCTCTTATTTTCTATTCTGTTTTAATCTAATATATGCTATTCAAATTTATTCTATTCAAAATTCGAATTTCAGAAGATGGTTGTATTCTTTCTATTTTATTCTATTCTACTGAATTCTATTCATTTTTTTTTTTAATTCGTTGTTAGAATTTGTTTCATTTAGTTTATTCGTTTTTGAATTTAGAAAATCGAATTTGCAATCAAATTTATTCTATTCAAAATTGGAATTTCAGAAGACAACTACAGTATATTCCAACTACAGTATATTCTTTAAATTTTATTCTATTCTATTGTTTTTTTTCTATTCTATTTTTTTCTATACTATTCTCCTATTTTCTATTCTTTTCTATGCTATTCTTATATATTCTATTAAAATGTATTCTATTCAAAATTCGATTTTCAGAAGATAGTTGTATTCTTTCAATTTTATTTTATTCTACTGAATTCTATTCTAATTTTTTTTCAATTCATTGTCAGAATTTGTTTCATTTAGTTTATTCGTTTTTGAATTTAGAAAGTTCAAATCTAAATTTGCAATCAAATTTATTCTATTTGAAATTTGAATTTCAGAAGACAACTACAGTATATTATTCTTTCAATATACTATTCTCTTATTTTCTTTTCTCTTCTAATTTTAAAAGATGGCTATATTCTTTCTATTTTATTCTATTCTATTGAATGCTATCCTATTTTTTTTTAATTCGTTGTCAGAATCTGTTTCGTTTCCGTTTACTCATTTTCAAAATTAGAAAATTCTAATCGAATTTGCAATCAAATTTATTCTATTCGAAATTCGAATTTCAGAAGCCAACTACATTCTTTTAATTTTATTCTATTCAATTTTTTTTCTATTCTATTCTTTATTTTCTACTCTTTTCTTTGCTATTCTTATATATTCTATTCAAATTTATTCTATTCAAAATTCAAATTTCAAAAGATGGTTATATTCTGTCTATTTTATTCTATTCTATTGAATTCTATCCTATTTTTTTTTTTAATTCGTTGTCAGAATTGGTTTCGTTTTGTTTATTCATTTTCAAATTTAGAAATTTCTAATCGAATTCGCAATCAAATTTATTATATTTGAAATTTGAATTTCAGAAGACAACTACATTCTTTCTATTTTATTCTATTCTATTGTTTTTTCTTTTCTGTTCTTTTCTATTCTATTCTATTCTTTTTTTTTTTATCAGAAATTCCAATATATTCTATTCAAATTTTTGGAACACTTTTCTTTTCTATTTTATTCTATTTTTGTTTTCTAATTCCATTTTTAATTCAATTTGGAATTCTTATTTTTTTTTTTCGTTTCATTATTTCGGATTCGTTTAAATTTGTTACTATAGTAATGCGGAAATTCGGATACATCCGGATTTCAGAATAACCAAACATCTGTCTGAATTTTTGATCATTATTAATTAGTTTTTTTAGCCAATCAACAACTTTGATAAGATTACCTCCAATATGGGTTTCGGTGATCCATTCTCGAATCCTTTCGGCTCCGGCTGATGTGAATGCTCGGAGGGAGATGGTGTAGGTGGCCCCGTACTGGAAGGGGATTTTATATTCGGTTACACTGGGGGGAAACCAGATGGAGTCATCCAAAGCAAAGGACCGATCGTAGTCCCTCCTGCCTGAGACGGTCAGCTATAAAAAGAGATGAAAAATAAAGATCGAATTAGTAAAATAATTCGAGAAACCAAATGAACCCCTTGATGATGACCGAACACAAATATGGCCCCACTGGACTGGGTCTTTTTTTTTTTATATGGGGCTGCATATTTATGTATCCCCCCAGCACAGATACCGGGGTCTCACCAAGAGCCCCGGGCCCCGTACTAACAATCGGGACCTGGAACACCCGAGTCCAGGTCACCTGATCGCTGTGATAGCCTCTGATTGGCTACCACAGTGATCAGTCACTTTGAGGCCCGCCCCCCGTGTTTTCTCACTCTGTGAATGGAGGGGAGAGATACATTGTATCTCTCCCTTTCCTTGCAAAGAGAAAAAAAAAAGTGTGTGCAAAACTAAAAAAAAAAAAAAAAAAAAAATAATAATAATAATAATTAAAAAAATACCTTCCGGACCGCCGCACGCCGATATACGTCCTAAATTTGAAGAGGAATATCGTTGTTATGGCAGCAGCTAGCTATCATAGCCCCAGTATCCTCTTCTTCGGTTGGCGGTCCGGATTCCAATAATAGTGGTCTCTGCAGCGGATTCACCTCAAGATCACTTTTATCGGAGGCGGGAGAGGGGCTCCCCCCCTCCCGCCGTGCTCCGGTACCCTCTCTGGAGGCGATCAGATCCTTCTTCTGGCTGGGTATGGAGTCGAGTGAGGGGGGAAGATGGCCCCCACCCATCTCCATACCATTGCAGGGTGGAAGTGGCGCCAAAACGTCACTTCCGCCCATAGCTCTTAAAGGGACTTTTTTTTTTTTTTAAGACAATTTTTTTTTCTTTTTTTTTATTGGATTTTAATGTAAATTTTATAATCATATTAAAGAGGTCCTGTCATGCTTTTTTTCTATTACAAGGGATGTTTACATTCCTTGTAATAGGAATAAAAGTGACACAATTTTTTTTTAAAAGAACAGTGTAAAAATAAAAAAAATAAAAAGGTAAAATATATAAAAACGCACCCCGTCCCGCAGAGCTCACGTGCAGAAGCGAACACATACGTAGGTCAGTATACGCATACGTAAGTAAGTCGCGCCCGCATATGAAAACGGGTTTCAAACCACACACGTAAGGTATCGCCGCCATCGGTAGAGCGAGAGCAATAATTATAGCTCTAGAACTCCTCTGTAACTCGAAACATGCAACCGGTAGAATTTTTTTTTAAACGTCGCCTATGGATATTTTTAGTGGTAAAAGTTTGTCGCCATTCCGCGAGCGGGCGCAATTTTGAAGCGTGACATGTTGGGTATCAATTTACTCGGCGCAACATTATCTTTCACAATTTAAAAAAAAAATTGGGCTAACTTTACTGTTGTCTTATTTTTTTATAAAAAAAGTGTATTTTTTTATAAAAAAAGTGTATTTTTTTATTAAAAAAAGTGCATTTTTTTATTAAAAAAAGTGCATTTTTTTATTAAAAAAAGTGCATTTTTTTATTAAAAAAAGTGTATTTTTTCCCAAAAAAGTGCGATTGTGAGACCGCTGCCCAAATACGGTGTGACAGAAAGTATTGCAACGACCGCCATTTTATTCTCTAGGGTGTTAGGGAAAAAAATGTATAATGATTGGGGGTTTTAAGTAATTTTCTAGCAAAAAAAACTGTTTTTAACTTGTAAACATCAAATCTCAGAAAGAGGCTCGGCCCTTAAGTGGTTAAATTAGTATCAGAGTCTGTGTGTTTTAGGTAGGATAAAAGAAAAGCAAAACGCGCACCATTGTTTCTGGACTGTACTACGGGTACAAACATCAACTAACATACACATGTGTGGTATCACTGCGATCGTCAGGAGCAGGACAATTTATTTTGATTTGTTCTTTAGCAGTAAGTTATGGTAGCAGCAATAAATAGACAGCAAAATTAAAAAAATATATATTTTTTTTTACTATTTTGGGCCAGTTTTCCTTTGATAATAAAAAAAAAAAAAAATCAGAGGATATCCATTACCATTCACCAGCAAATAAAAGCCCAATTTGTCCTGAAAAAAGACAAGGTATAATACACCTGGATGCACAAAGTAGTTGTGATGATACATACGGTTTTACTAACACATGTCAAAGTTGCAAAATTGCAAAATTGTGCTTAGGCATTAACATTTGTTTTAGCCTTAGACGTGAAGGGGTTAAAAAAAAAAAAAAAGATCTTGTATGTGTGCTCTAATTTTGGTAATGAGAGGAAATAATAGTCCAGGGATACAATATAATAAAAGAAATGTTCATCTACCGAACAAACGGAATAAAATCTACTGACACAATTATTAACGGAAATCCTCCAGATCGGCTACTTTTACCGGTCACAGGTCACATTGTGATTGCTGAACATCCAGTTTTCATTGCGGGAGGCAGTGGAGGTTTGAAGGGACATGGTTCCCCAACAATTGTGACCTACCCC
The DNA here is from genome assembly GCA_028564925.1 of Lithobates sylvaticus. NCBI lineage: Eukaryota > Metazoa > Chordata > Amphibia > Anura > Ranidae > Lithobates > Lithobates sylvaticus. Next base: position 777,206,340 of record CM053026.1, on the reverse strand, counting down.
ACGATGGGGTACGGCTATAAATGAATACTTACATTAAAGCCGGTGATGTTCTCCCACTTGTAAGGAACGGTCCATCTCATGGTGCCATCTTCCATGGTGGGAAATTTCTCGATGTTAAACTGACCGGAGACTGGAGAGACAACAAAGCCAAGATTCAGAGACAACCACAAACATGGAACTCGTTCTACCAATAGAGCAGGGGTTGAGATCTACCTGGACAACATGGAGGAAAGCAAAGACCCCCAGGGGGGATACTAAGCGGCACCTTTAAAAAAAAATTAAAAAATCTATCAAGCGCCCAATAAAAAGACGTAGATGTAGATGCCCCCTTTCACATCACCCCAACCCTCCCCACTGCAGTGTCCTCTGTCCCTGTGTCTGTCTCTGTGTCCTGTACCCCCCGATGCAGTGTCCTCTGCCCCTTTCACATCACTCCAACCCCCCACAGTGTTCTCTGCCACCCTCCCCCCACAGTAGTGCCCCCCCCCCCCCAATAGGATGGTATTGTTTGATGTATGCTATTCTTCTGTCCTCAATAAGAGTCGTCACCCTCAACCTACTAATTCAGATCTTCACAATCCAGCTGTCTATGTCCAAGGCAGCATTGAACCTTATTGGTGGTTGTAGATCACCATACAAGAATTCTCGTGCAAAACAAAAATAAATAACCATAAATTCTATTGCATTACGATGCCAGTGCTTTTTTTTTTTTAAGGACTGAATAATTAACGCCTAGGAAATTTGTATACAGTACCGAAAGTCCTCTCACCTGGTTGATTCGTCTTGATGAGTCTTGGCACCATTTTGGTTTGTGTCCGATTATTGTGAAGAGTGATGCTGATAGTATAATCATAGGACGGCTGTAGATCGGTGAATGTCGCATTACCTTCGGTATCCAAGGTTTTACATAATCCATAGTGAACGTCGCACAACTCTACCTCCAACCTCCAGTGATGGGGACATTCGGAAGGAGTGCAGGACATCCAGACGCTGACACTGGTAGAGGTGACTTTCTCCATCACCGTCATACCTGACAACATTGAAAAGCTAAAGTCATCTTGGTGTTGGTGCCATATCTGTCTATGGGTAGGTACAGTCAGTGCATCATTTTTAAGTTTTATATATTTTTACATATCTTTACTTATTATTTACACATGAGTTATAAATGTTATATTTTGGCCAGGACCTGTCTACAGTCACCTGCCCACTTCATCTATAATGCTGCATAAATGTATTGGTGTATTTAGCCAATGAAAAAGAAGCCTTCATGTTTTGGGGTGTATAAATACATAAGAATATCTCCTTGATCTGTGCCCCTGATGACGTCGCCAATGATGAAACTAGTTGGGGAGAACCAGGAGATGGTGAGCTAAATCTGCCTATGGTGCTAGCCCTGTCCTGGCTTTAAAGAGGACATGCTCCTGTATGACCTTTTGATTCAAGGGTATAATTCAACCACTTTCCACCTGTAGGACGTCATATGACATCCTGGACTTTCATTGTTCATTTCGGCTTCTGGGGAGCTAGAATTGGCATCATTTTGTAAAGATGATGTTTTCGATCTAGACTTCCTGATTATAGACAGGTTGTCTCTCTCATCTCAACTTCTGGGGATCTGGAATTTGCATCCTTATGTGAAGTTCAAGTTTTCGATCTATTACTATAGACTTTTAGACTTCCTAAAACCTAGACAGGTTCTCTCATCTCTACTTCTGGGAGCTAGAATTGGCATCATTATGTGAAGTTCATGTTTTTTCGATCAAGACTTCTAGACTTCCTAAATCTAGACAGGTTATCTCATCTTAAATTCTGGGGAGCTAGAATTTGCATCATTATGTGAAGATCGAGTTTTTAATATAGACTTCTAGACTTCCTAAAACCTAGACAGGTTCTCTCACCTCAACTTCTGGGGAGCTAGAATTTGCATCATTATGTGAAGATCGAGTTTTTAATCTAGACTTCTAGACTTTGTAAAACCTAGACAGGTTCTCTCACCTTAACTTCTGGGGAGCTAGAATTGGCATCATTATGTGAAGATCACGTTTTCGATCTACTATAGACTTCTAGACTTTCTAGAAACCTAGACAGGTTCTCTCATCTTAAATTCTGGGGAGCTAGAATTGGCATCATTATGTGAATTTCATGTTTTTTCGATCAAGACTTCTAGACTTCCTAAATCTAGACAGGTTCTCTCATCTTAAATTCTGAGGAGCTAGAATTTGCATCATTATGTGAAGATCAAGTTTTTAATCTAGACTTCTAGACTTCGTAAAACATAGGGAGGTTCCCTCATCTCAACTTCTGGGGGGCTGGAATTGGCATCATTTTGTGAAGATCGAGTTTTTAATCTGCACACAAGGGCTACAACAAAATACAATGTAACAATAATGTAACCATGTATTTAGGTTAAGGCCCCTTTCCCACGGGCGGCCCTGTCAGTTTTTCATTGCCATTTTTCCATTGCCCTCTATGGAGCAGCAGATGTAAACAGACATATGTCCGTTTGCACCCGCTGACCCAATCCGCTAAAAACTGACGGATGGGGATCAGGTCTGGCGGATCGGATGGTCTGTTTACATCCAGCCGCCCATAGAGGAAAGCGTGCTGCTGTCATCTGCCTGCCCAGCAAGGGTCAGCTGAGCAGGAGGATCTGTTAGCGGAGTCCGCCCATGTGAAAGAGCCCTAATGGCTGTTCCACAGTCCACCCCAATAGGAGCCATTGCCAGAGATCCACTGCACAGCCCAGACCAGGATCAGGTTGAAAAATTAAAAGACATAGTCCTGATGATGGAAAGCAATATGGGTGCAGTGGAGGATAACATTTTTGCTCTTGGTGCTCAGATGAAGTTTTGCAGGGTTCCACTTTGCAGGTCTATAGTTTAACCTTTTTTTAATATGAAGGAACCCTTGAAATAATTTACTATGCCGGGAATGCTAACTGCACATTGGCTGTGCTCTCAACCAAACAGTCAAACCATCCAATGGCTGGTGTCATAACGGATCACATGCAGCACTGTGGCAGTTGAAGATTAAACAGAGGCAAAGATGGCAGCTTCCTTGGCTGAAAACGATAGGGGGTTTACTTCCACTTTAATATGATTGTCAAGGAGGAGAATGTCCCTTATATTTGTGGTCAGTGGTAATAATTCTCGTCTTACAGATAGGTAAAAGCTCATTGGTTTTAGTGGCATTGAGTTGAGTGGCAAAAATTGCCCCTTGCCCAAGGAACTCTTAAGAACCTCTGGAGGAACCCTAGGCTTCCATGGAACCCTGGTTGATGCAGGCTGGTTTAACCGGTGAATAATGTTATGGAGGTAATGGCACAGTTGGTGATTTCTTGCACTCACCTATACAGGTAACAGCAGGTATCCATTCCTGGGGGGTCAGGGGGTGGACACACCTCGTTGTGTCATAGGATGGATAATGTCTAGATTTACAGTCCACTCTCACCTCCTCTTCCTCATCATAGGACATCTTGTATGGGAAAGGATTGAGCATGTGTTCTATAACTGGCCTTTTACATCGTGCTGTGAAATAAAAAGATGAAACCATATTATTAGGGCAGAGGCATAACTAGAACCTTCAGGGCCCCAGAGCAAGAAACCATGAAGGGCCCCCCTTGACCCTCAACTGGGGGCCTTTCCCACTGGTCCTGGGGCCCTTTACTCCCACAGTGGGACCCTTTATTACAGTCTGGCAGAGGGCCACCTTCCTGCCTCCTTGCCTCCTTCCCCCCCATGGTGGTGGAATGCCAGAGCCCAGTCGCAATAGGGACCCTGGTAGTTCCGTTACTGGTATCAGTCTTTTTTTTATTTTATTTTTTTACCATTTTATTTCTTTTTTTTTTTTTAATTTTCTTTTTTTTTATAATTTTCCATATTTTTTAGGACTTTGGTGAAATATCAAGGGTCCAAACAGACTCCTGATGTCTCACTTTTGGAGCAGAAAAAGAAACTGAGGACATTTATCATATATAATCCTTTCTCTGCAGCCTCAGCTGCACAGAATGAATGAACAGGAATAGCTCTGTACAAAAGCTTCCCGTTCATTCATTAACTGAAGCATAGTAAACACTGTTTACTATGCATTAGATGTGAATTAATATAAAAATTAAAACTCAGTGATAGTGGTAGTGATCGCTGACTCTGTTCATCAAAATAAGGAAGGGGCCCTTCCCAGCTCTCCATCCTTACAGTTCCCCCAGAGCAGCCAGCGGGAGGTAGGAGAGAGAAGCCCAGCACTGCTGTGGGGGGGGGGCAGGGAAGCACACAGGGGCCTGGGGCAGCAGGACAGGGAAAGGAAGGCCTCTGGTGGGACATGTGGACATGGGACATGTGGAGGAACCGATGCCCTCCATTTTCTTCCTGCAGCTGCTGAATGTCTGTGGGAGAGAGAGGAGGAGAAGCCAGCATTCAGGGGCTACATGACGGCATTGGTTCCTCTATATGCCACCGCCCTCCTATCCATGCATACAGATAAAGGAAGAAGAGTCCCCCAGCAGAGCAGAGTATTTCAGGAGAGGAATGTTAGAGAGGAAGGAGCAGAGTCCTCCAGCAGAGGAGCAGTACTTATACAAAGTTGTTGAGTTCTTCTACTCACCTTTACAGGAAACGATGGGAGGATTCCACTCTTGGGGGGTGTTGGGGTTGTCACATCTCATTGTGTCGGATGTCGGAGAATATCCTGGTTTACACAGTATAGTAAGCACTTCTTTCTCATTATAATATTCCTGGCCTGGAAGAAGTCTGCCCACGTTTTTGATGGTTGGTTGTTTACATTGTGCTGCAGAATAAGGTGATGAGACAAGGTCACTGGTGGTTATACAATAGCTGTGTGTTGGCCATTGAAGCATAACAGTACGTTTTTCAGAATACTCTTGGCTCAAAAAGGTATCTGATATGCTGATAAGTTATACAAATAAATATAATATGTACTAGTAATGGTGGCCGAATAATTCTGAGGGTCAGTCCATGGCCAGGGATGGACTGGCCATCGGGACTACCGGGAATTTCAGGATGCCTCCTATTGCCTCGGAGGTCCGTGCCGATCTACCCGTCAATCGCCGACAGCTGGCGCCAGACGGGTAGATCGAGATTTAACCAGCATGCAGAGCAGCGCAGGAAGCGTCTGTCTGTAGTAAGTTCTCTCTCATGGCCGCCACCTGTAACCCATTACGAAGTGTGGAGAAATGTAACCTTGGGGGGAGGACAAGGGGGTGGGGGTCTATGTCAGGCTGGCCAATGTTTATGATGAGCTAACGTGACACCAAGTCTGCCCTCTCTTCTTCTGTAATGTGCCATATTGTACTATGAGGAGCATGCAAGGACCAACCTTGATGGGCAGTCAAAGGAACCACCCCCTCTTGTCAACAGTACATACTTACATTGTACCTGTACGGAATTTGCCAACTAATTGCAGAAATGTCAGTGCGAATTGGCATTTTTTTACTTAATTTTTACTATATTTTGGTGTTTAACTGGACTAAGCTGTCCTGTGTTGGCAGCACACTGAAGAGCCGAACGCCTACTCTAATGCCCCGTACACACGGTGGGAAATTCCGACCACAAAATCCGTCAGATTTTTTCCGACGGATTTTGTCCGACACTGGTGTTGCATACACACGGTTGGACAAAGTTGTCGGAAAATCCGATCATTCTGAACGTGGTGACGTTCGTTGCGTACGACGGGACTACGTAGAGGCTAGTAGCCAATAGCTTTGGTCTCCTAATTTGATCTGAGCATGCGTGGCACTTTGTCCGTTGGAATTCGCTACACACGATCGGAAAAAGTCAGATCGGACTTTGTTGTCGGAAAATTTGAGAGCAGGATCTCAAATTTTTTCCAACGGAAATTCCGACGGAAAAAGTCCGATGGTGGCCACACACAGTCTGATTTTCCGACAACATGGTCCGATAGGACATTTTCCGTCGGAAATTTCCGACCGTGTGTACGGGGCATAACAGAGTGCTGTATTCTGGGTCTCCTGCAGTCCAACACCATCCCCCCCCCCCCCCACACTGCTCCAAACAGCAATGATTGGAGCAGTACTGAGCAGTATTGTTGTTTGAATCACTGTGCATCGGTACTAAGCGGTCCTGTTTCGGCAGCACACTCAAGAGTCGAACCGCTGCATTCACACAGAGTGTAGTTTTTTGGTCTCCTGCAGTACACCCATCCCCTCCCCCGCACACTGCTCCAATCAACAACGGTCATGATCCCTGAGCAGTATTGTTGAGTGGAGCACCGTCGTTCTGTACTAAGCGATCCTGTGTTGGCAGCACACTGAAGAGCCGGTCGCTGCTCTTTCACACAGAGCTGCTCTTTCACACAGAGCACTGGGTTCCGGGTGCCATGAAACTGGTCCCTGATGCCAAAAAGGATGGGGTCCGCTGCCCCATGTAATGAAAAAAAATAAAAAATAAAAAAATAAAAAAAAAATCGGTAAAATAAAAAGTTCCAACCAAGGATTTTATGAACACACACACACAACCCATACAACAAAAACATTGATGGCACTATACATGTTACATATCACCGCACACGCTGGAGTGAGAGCAATAATTCTAGTCCCATTATTCATGAGTAGGGATGAGCCGAACACCCCCCTGTTCGGTTCGCACCAGAACCTGCGAACAGACCTAAAGCTCGTGTGAACTTTAGAACCCTATTAAAGTCTATGGGACTCGAACGTTCAAAATCAAAAGTGCTAATTTTAAAGGTTAATATGTAAGTTATTGTCATAAAAAGTGTTTGGGGACCTGGGTCCTGCCCCAGGGAACATGTATCAATGCTAATTTATTTTTTTTTAAAACGGCCGTTTTTTCAGGAGAAGTGATTTTAATAATGCTTAATGTGAAACAATAAAAGTGAAATATTCCTTTAAATTTTGTACCTGGGGGGCCGTGTATAGTATGCCTGTAAAGGGGCGCATGTTTCCCGTGCTTAGAACTGTCTCTGCACAAAGTGTCACTTTTGCAGGAAAAAAAATCACTCGCGGCTAATGAATTGTCGGCTCCCGTAACACGGAGAACAGTCATTCATTGAAAGTCATTGATAAAAAAAAGTCATTGATATAAAAAAAAAAAAGCGTGGGGGTTCCCCCAAATTCAATTATCAGGCCCTTCAGGTCTGCTATCGATATTAAGGAGAACCTCGCTTCAAATTTTAAAAAAGAATTGACGTAGGGGTCCCCCTAAATATCCATACCAGACCCTTCAGGTCAGGGATGGATTTTAAGGGGAACCCCGGCCAAAAAAAAGAAAAATGGCGTGGGGTCCCCCTCAAAATCCATACCAGACCCTTATCCGAGCACGCAACCTGGCAGGCCACAGGAAAAGAGGGGGGGACCAGAGCGCCCCCCCTCCCTCCTGAACCGTACGAGGCCACATGCCCTCAACATTGGGAGGGTGCTTTGGGGGTCTGTGACCCCTCAAAGCACCATATCTCCATGTTGATGGGGGCAAGGGCCTCTTCCCCACAACCCTGGCCATTGGTTGTGGGGGTCTGCGGGCGGGGGGCTTATCGGAATCTGGAAGCCCCCTTTAACAAGGGGACCACCAGATCCCGCCTCCCCCTGTGTGAAATGGTAAGGGGGTAATTCCTTTATTAAAATCTTCTTTCTTCTGGTCTTCCTTCTTCCTTTCTTCATCCTTCGGTTTCTTCATCTTCTTCTTCCATCTTCTACCATCTTCTTCCATCTTCTTCTTCCATCTTCTTCTTCCTCCGATCCGCTTCTTCTTGCTCTGGTCTTCTCGTCCGGCATCTTCTTCTACGGCGTCGGCGTCTCTTCTTGGGCCGCTCCGCGCAATGGGAGGCTCCCGCTGTGTGAGGCTTCGCTGCGTCTGACAGCTCTTTTATAACGGAGGGTGGGGCCACCTGGTGACCCGCCCCCCTCCGACGCACGGGGACGTCATGGGGACTTCCCTATGGCTTTCCCCATGACGTCAGAGGGGGGCCGGATGACGACCATAGAGATTTCTCTATGACCATCGGAGGCCCGGCGCAACGTTACGACGTCACGCCCGGGTTCCCGGAAATAAACAAAGCCGCGGTCGCGCCTGTCAGCATGAGATCAGTGATTTTTTTTTTCTCGATCTCATGCTTTCCAGCCTGGAGGAGAGATGTGGGGTCTTATTGACCCCGCATCTCTCCATAAAGAGGACCTGTCACATAGATTCCTATTACAAGGGATGTTTATATTCCTTGTAATAGAAATAAAAGTGATCAAAAAAATATATTTTTTTTTTTTAAAAAGTGCAAAAATAAAAAAAATTAAGTAAAATAAAAAAAATTACATTTGAAACGCCCCTGTCCCCGGTAGCTCGCGTTCAGAAGCGAACTAACATATAAGTCCCGCCCACATATGTAAACGCCGCACAAACCACACATGTGAGGTATCGCCGCGTGTGCAACAATTCTAGCACTAGACCTCCTCTGTAGCTCTAAACTGGTAACCTGTAAAAAATTTCAAAATGTTGCCTATGGAGGTTTTTATGCACCGAAGTTTGGCGCCATTCCATGAGTGTGCGCAATTTTAAAGCATGACATGTTAGGTATCTATTTACTCGGCGTAACATCTTCTTTCACATTATACAAAAAAAATGGCTACATTTACTGTTTTGTTATTTTTTTAATTCATGAAACCGTTTTTTTCCAAATAAAAAAGGCATTTGAAAAATTATTGCGCATATACCGTACCGTGCTTAAAAAAAACATATACAATGTTTGGGGGTTCTGAGTAATTTTATAGGAAAAAAATATTTTACATGTAGGAGAGGAGTGCCAGAATAGGCCCGGTATTGAAGTGGTTTAAATTTGAAAATTTCCGCTGAAGGCTTCATCCACACTTGTGTGCCACCTCCCTAGTGGGGGTTCCTGGTGATTGGCTGCAGGGAGAAGTCCCAATGAAATAAATGGGAGTCTGCAGAGGCGGCTCTAGGCTTTGTGAGGCCTTAGGCAAATCTTAGATATGAGGCCCCACTCATGCCCAAAATGGGAAAAATAATTAAAGCGATAGAAATTAACTGTATAAATTGCATGATATTCCATTCAACTGTAACACACACATCAGGTGAATTAGGCGGCCGTGAGGCCCCTAGGAGTGCGAGGCCTTAGGCGACCGCCTAATTTGCCTAATTAGAGAGCCGCCTCTGGGAGTCTGCAAGCTCCTCCAGCTAATCCTGGTCACTCACATGTAAATCGCTCATCACAAGTAAAAATGGGGCCTTAGTGAGATTTCACAATGGTGTCAGTTCTCCGGCCAATGACGGGTGTAACCCCAGATTTCGGTTGCTTTACTCACCTTTACAGGTTCCAAGGTTGGTCCACTCATTGCTGGTTTGTGGTTTCGTACACGTCATTGTGAAAGATTCCGGATCAAATCCCGGCTTACACCATACTTCCGCCGAGTCGTATTTTTCATAATACTCCTTATCTTCAGAGATACGTTCCATGTTTTCAACGGTTGGCCTGCTACATTGAGCTGTGGAATGAGATGATTGAAGAACCTCGTTATCAGATTTGTACACATTGTGCACGGCAAAAGTGAAAAAGTGTTTGAAGAAGTCCTAGCTTTGGATAATTTTTGAGGCTTAGAGCCACAAATCAGGTCATTTTACTTCTACGCCATACGTGATGTCTGTTTTTTTGATCCGGTTTGAACATTCGGCCGCTTGGAACGCATGCTGGCTCGGACCGAGCGGCGTGCAGGATAATTGAACGGGCTGGTTGTGTTGGTGCTGACAATAGCACTTTGGAATACCAACCAGGACCGGGACAAGGGGTGGGGGCAGGAGGGGCGGCTGCCCTAGGCACTGTGGTATCATATCAGATGGGGGGGCACCGCAATGAGGTTGGGGGAAGGGGATTTGTGTTGAGAGGGGGTATTTGGGGGTTGGCAGGGGATAAGAATTGTTCTAGCACAACTCCCTAAATGTCCCCTCCTAGGAATGATTTGGTGATTTGAGGGGATTTGTATTGGGAGGGGAAATGGGGGAAGATTTTTTGGGGGGTTTGTGCGAGAAAAGGCGGAAGAGAGGGGATTTCTGCTAGGAGGGAAAGTTTTTTTAATTGTATTTTTTGGGAGGGGGGAGGATTTGTGTTAGCAGGGATGATTGGAGGTATTTGTGCTAGGAGTGGAAATTTGGAAGGGATTTGTGCTAGGATGGGGGAGCAGGGAGAATTTGTGCTGGGAGGGGCATTTTGAGTGGGGGGCAGAGGATTTGGGCTCACAGGGCAAATTTGAGGGGTAGAGGATTTGTAATAAGAGGGGGGAATTTTTTTAGGGGGTGAGGTGGATTTGTGCTGGGGGCATATGGGGAATGAGAGGATTTGAGCTGGGGGGGGCAAAGATTTGTGCTGGGAAGGGGATTTTAGCAGGGGTAGATTTGTATGGGGGGGGGTTATACTTAGGGGGTAAGCATGTATATTGGTTCTCAATTTATTTTTTAGGGGAAGGGGACTTTTGCTGACACATAATGCTCATACATCTTGGGGGGGAGGGGCGCAATTTGGCATGTTCACCCTGGGCTCTAGATGACCTTGTCCCAGCACTGCTCCCAACTGTCCCTGATTTCGAGGGACTGTGCCTGATTTGGCGGGACTGTCCCTGATTTGGCGGGACTGTCCCTGATTTGGCGGGACTGTCCCGAATTTGGCGGGACTGTCCCGGATTTGGCGGAACTGTTCCGGATTTGGCGGGACTGTTCCGGATTTGGAGCAATGTCCCTCCATCCCTCTTTCCTCCTCATTTGTCCCTCATTTTGGTCTGATCTATATAGATGTATATAAAATTCACTTTTTATCTATCAAAAAGTGTCTCCCAGAGCTAAACCTTTCATCTAATTTCTAAATTGCTGCCTTTATAAATTCCAAAAGCTGATATAAAAGAATAGTAGTGGTAAAAAAAAAAAAAAGCACAGTTTTTTTTTTGTACAATTCTCCTTTAAGAGGGCGTGGCAAGGGGTGGGTCCTATGCCTGCATACTTTTTCTGATAGGTGTCCCTCATTCCCATCTCAAAAAGTTGGGAGGTGTGGAAATGTGAGGGGCAAATTTATATTTTTAATCCTTGTTTGACTTTTAATAAAACAATATCACACTTTCCTGGATTTCTATCTCTCCCTGGGTCTCGGTTATTGATGTTTGAGGAGATCAGCTGGTGGTAGCTTTCCATATATCATTCTTAACCCCTTTAAATACCGGGGGGCACTTTCGCCCCTTTCTGCCCAGGACAATTTTCAGTTTTCATTCACTTTGAATGACAATTGCGTGGTCATAGAACGCTGTATCCAAATGAGATTTTTAGCATTTTGTTCCCACAAATAGAGCTTTCTTTTGGTGGTATTTGATCACCTCTGGGATTTTTATTTTTTGCTAAACAAACTAATAAATACTGAAAATTTGAAAAAGTACGTTTTTATTCGTTTCAGTTATAACATTTTGTTTTCTCCTTCACTGACGGGCACTGATGAGGCAGAAATCATGGGCACTGATGAGTTGGCACTGATAAGGTGGCACTGATGAGGCGGCATTAATGGGCACTGATGAGGCGGCAATGATGGGCACTGATGAGTTGGCACTGATAAGGTGGCACTGATGAGGCGGCATTAATGGGCACTGATGAGGCAGCAATGATGGGCACTGATGAGTTGGCACTGATAAGGTGGCACTGATGGACACTGATGAGGAGGCACTGATATGTAGAATTGATGGGCACTGATAGGCGGCACTGATATGCAGCACTGATGGGCACCAATAGGCAGCACTGATATGAAGCACTGATGGGCAATGATAGGCACTGATAGGTGGCACTGATGGGCACCGATAGGCAGCACTGATGGCACTGATAAGCGACACTGATGGGCACTGATAGGTGGCACTGACAGGCAGCTGTGATGGGCACTGACAGGCGGCACTGATTGGCACTGACAGGTGGCACTAATGGGCAGCACTGATGATGAGGTACTGACAGGTTTTACTGCTGGGCGCTGTGATGGGCACTGACTGGCATTGTGGTGGGCACTAATTGGCACTGATATGGGCACTGATTGGCAGCTTATGGGCACTTTTTGGCAGCTGCAGTGGCACATCTGATGGGGGCTGTGCTGATAATCAATGTGCTGATTATCAGCACAGACCCCCCCCCCCGACAGGGAGAGATGCTGACCGGCTCTCCCTGTCAGCGCAAACCGAGGAAAGCCATTTACTGGCACTTCCTGGTTCACGTGATGATCGGCTGTTATTGGTCACAGCTGATCATGTGGTCCGTCAGAGGCTCCATACTACGATCGGAGATGCTGTGTGTCACAGCACCTCCGACCGCCCCCGCTTTTATCCTCCTGGATGTCATATGATGCCCAGTCAGGATAACTGAACCACCGCCCGGCAGTCATTCTGCTATAGGCCAGGCGGAAAGTGGTTAATGTGGGACATTGTGAGAACAACGTATAAAAAAAGGGTGGCACCCTATGACACCAAAGACACATATCATAGATGCTGTTGGTAAGCGTGCGTTTTGTACACTTTGTGGTGGAGCACTTATATGAGGAGTATCTGGGGCACCTTTAAGACCAGGAGCACGGTGATTGGAGCTTTCTTTAGCGAGATTTAGGAATTTTTTTTGGACTGTGCAATATTTATTAATAATTCATGTTTTCACCTTTGGACTCTCAAGTATATTTGGGTTGTTTTTTATCCTTTGTTCACATGCAATTATCACATACAGTGGAACCTTGGATTACCAGCATAATCTGTTCCAGGAGAATGCTTGTAATCCACAGCACTTGCATAGCAAAGTGAGTTTCCCCATAGAAGTCAATGGAAACGAAGATAATTCGTTCCGGATTGACTTCTATTACATGCAATACCGCATGTGGCCAGAGGTGAGGGGGGGGCACCGGAGAGCCTCGGAAATACTCGGGGACAGCTCAGCTGAACTCAGAAACATTCGGGAATGGAGTATTTCCAAGTGTTTCCGAGTTTTTCCGAGTTATTCCGAGTATTTCCGAACGACTCCGAACCGTTCCGAGTGTCACCAGCGCCCCCCCCCCACCTCTGGCCAAATGCGGTACTGCACACCCCATTAGCTTGAATTCTGCTCGTTTTGCAAGACAACACTTGCAAACCAAGTCTGAATTTAAAAAAGTTACCCATCTTTAAAAACGCTTGTTAACCGCGTTACTCGTTAACCAAGATTCCACTGTATGTGTTAGTGCCTTGCTTTTCATTGGTTCGCCATAGTATTAACCAAATATGGCCATGATGTCACCGCTTCCCCTGCCCCTTCCCTTATATTGATGATGACTGCTTAGAGAGCTGTCATTTAACAAGTGGTCATCGTCATGTTCGGGGCATTGGGTTTTTTCTTTTGGTTGACGCCATTCATCGTCATGGATAAGGATCTATGTGGCTGGAGGGTGTGACTCATGACGACATGGCTGGGAGTCCCCAGCAGGGATGAGCCAAACACCCCCCAGTTTGGTTTGCAGCAGTACATGCGAACAGGCAAAAAAATTGGCAGAACACAAGAACACCGTTAAAGTCTATGGGACACGAGCATGAATAATCAAAAGTGCTAATTTTAAAGGCTTATATGCAAGTTATTGCTATAAAAAGGGTTTGGGGACCCGGGTCCTGCTCAAGGGGACATGTATCAATGCAAAAAAAATATTTTGGGGGGGACCCCTATGCCATTTTTTTTTATTTGGCGCAGGAATCCCCTTAATTTCCATATCAGACCCGAAGGGCCTGGTGTGGATTTTAGGGGGCATCCCCACGCAATTTTTTTTTAAATTCTGGTCGGGGTTCCCCTTAATATTCATACCAGACCCAAAGGGCCTGGTAATGAACTGGGGGGGGGGGGTCCCATGCTCTTTTTTTCAATGAGTTTTTATCTATATTGCCGAGACCCGACAATTCATTACAGCCGCAATCAGTTTTAAATGAAATTTTTTCCTTTAGAAATGTAATTTTGCTGTGGGACTGTTCTAAACACGGGGAAAGTGCACCACTTTACAGGCATACTATAGACACCCCCCAGGTACGAAATTTAAAGGAATATTTAATTTTTATTGTTTCACTTTAAGCATTAAAAAAAAAATCACTGCCCCCGGAAAAACGTTTGTTTGTTTTTAGCATTGATACATGTCCCCTGGGGCAGGACCCGGGTCCCCAAACACTTTTTATGACAATAACTTGCATATAAGCCTTTAAAATTAGCACTTTTGATTATTCATGTTAGTGTCCCATAGACTTTAACGGTGTTACGGCAGCTTTTGAATTTGCCACGAACACTGCTGTTCGGAATTTGGGCTCATCCCTAGTCCCCAGAACGTAAGCAAAGGATCGGGAATAGGGGGTAACATGATTAGCTAAATATGGCCACGTGGGCATGTTTGGACAATACCCCCCGCCCCTTCCTTTATTTTGCCAATGACCGCTTTGGAAGCGGTCATTCAACAAGTGGTCGTCATCACGTTCGGGCCATCTGGTTTTCTTTTTTCATTGTCATTGACAAGGATCTACATCGCTGGGTGGCGTGGTTTATGATTACGAGATTCATTTTGGGGGATTTTTCATTCTGTCTTGTCTGTGTGTCCACTGGTAAGCCCCACCGACAAGTATATAGGTGGGTGCAGCGTAAACACACTAAGTACAGTTGGAATTTAAGAAACTTCTTTTGAAGGAAAGGCTCAAAGATACACCAGCCGAGCAGAAATGCTCCTGGCGGGGAACACTCACAGTCCTGTGCAAAATATAGAGCAGAGTAAGTTCTGATGCACCGACAGCATCTGTCCCCGAGGGCGGAATGTGGCCTGGCCAGTCTGAGCCCAATGGGGAAGGATTCCTAGGAAGAATAGTGTGTCACTATCCTGTCCCTACTCGTCCGGAACCTTTACCTACCGCCAGGGTTTTTATTCTCAGAAAATAGGTGCAGGAACTCAACCACACCGTGTCTGCATCCGCCATGTACCCCGGGCATCTGCCTTGTTCCCATTCTGCACTCAGTGGGAGCTGCTCAGGAGATAAGATCTGTGGGAGCCATTCGGAGACAAGCTATCACTGGTAAACACCGAAGCCGGACTCCTGTGTTTACAAGTAATAGTGGTGAGCAGGGAGCAGAGGGTCAGAGGTGGTGGAACTGAGTTCCACCAAGTTCCAGCTGAAAAAAAGCCCTGCCTACCGCTATTCACTTTCCCTGACAGGCGGTGTGACAGACCTAGCCGGGACAGAGGCTATTGGAGAGGACTGAATGCTAGCCTCTTGCCTTCTGATTATGGACCATGGATTTTAAGGGAACAATACACTTTGCGAGGTGTATGCCTGGAGACCTTGAAGTAATGTTACTTTGGATTCAAGTCCATGTCCCCCCAAAACACACAGACTCATATTATAGTGATGGCTTCATAATGCTGAGGGTCATAGAAAGTGCTGGTGCCATCAATTCCAGCCACCTGTCTGTCTGTTGTCTGCTAGAATGTGTTTATTGTAAATAAGTCTAGTATGGGATCTAAGAGTCATTAGACCCCCATTGTTGTTTGTGATAATTAACTCTGCTATTGTGTGAAGGAGTTCTGTGTTGATTTGTGATCATTTTGATTGTGTCTTCTGAGCTACAAGACGGCAAGTCTGGCCTAAAGGTCATGTCTCTGAGTCATCTAGGCTGTCTAAAGCGATTAGTTAATTAGCTTATGTTAATTAGGTTTCTGGTCACAGGTGTATTTTCAGAGTAATATGAGCAGGAGGTATTCACTTCCTCTTTTACTGTATATAAGACTTGTATTCTTTTCAATAAAGTCAGATTCCTGCTTAACCCTCAACACAGAGCCTCGTCTCGTACTTGGGGGAGAATTATTTGTATGGGTTTCTTGTTCGGCTGATTGGAGTGTTCGGTAGCTGCCTTTGTGTTCGGGAATGGAATGTCCTAAACGGCTTTAACCCCTTTCATACTCGGGGTGTCGTTACAGACGGGTAACCTGTCCCTACCCTGTACACTTGCGCGCCCAATCTGGGAGCCAGAGTCTTAAATAGACTCTGCCTGACCCAAGATGGCCGCCAGTCGGATGGAGTGGCAACAACTAAATGGATCGCTTCCCCAGTGACCCAGGAAACCATAGAGGAATATGTTCCTCTTGACTTCCTTTACCCTCTGCAGTGGCGCTGTGGTTGAGCGCCACCTGCATTGGAGAAAAGAGACTGCACCTGCCTACAAGCACATGACAAAAATAAAGTGAACATGTTGTTGTTGTGCTGTTGTACTCACGCAGACAGGTAACGGTGGATGGCATCCACTCCTGGGGGTCTCCGGGGCTGAAACACATCATTGTGTCCGATGACGGGTAATATCCGGATTTACAGTGCACTTTTATACCTTCATATGAATCATAAAACTCCTTGTCTTCAGAGAACCTCTCCACGTGTTCTATGGTCGGCTTTTTACACTGAGCTGTAGAATAAGATAAAGGAGATATTATATGCAGAGCCAGGATTACTGTAGATTACTTTTCCCCTATGCTGAGGGAATGGTAATCTACAGTCTACTGTGGAACTAGAATACACTAGAATGCAATAGAAAAGAATAGAAAAAAAAAAGAACAAAATAGAAAAAAAAAAGAACAAAATAGAAAAAAAAAGAACAAAATAGAAAAAAAAAAGAATAGAATAAAATAAAAAGAATATAACCTTTTTCCGAATTCGAATTTCAAATAGAATAAATTCAGATTTGAATAGAACAGAAAATAAAATAATATAATAGAACAATAGAAAATAATAGAAGAGACTAGAGAGAAACAATATAACTGTATTCTGAAAATTTTATTTGAATAAATTTGAATATAATAGAAAATAATATAATATAATAGAAAAGAAATGAACAATAAATAAAAGAATAGAATAGAAAAAATCAATAGAATAGAAAATAACCATCCTCCAAAATTCTAATTTTGAATAGAATAAAATAGATTTTGAATGGTAATCTACAGTCTACTGTGGAACTAGAATACATTTGAATGCAATAGAAAAGAATAGAAAAAAAAGAACAAAATAGAAAAAAAAAGAACAGAATAGAATAAAATAAAAAGAATATAACTTTTTTTCCTAAATTCGAATTTCAAATAGAATAAATTCAGATTTGAATAGAACAGAAAATAAAATAATAGAATAGAACAAACAATAGAAAATAATAGAATAGACTAGAAAGAAACAATATAACTGTTTTCTGAAAATTTAATTTGAATATAATAGAAAAAAAGAATAGAATATAATAGAAAAGAAAAGAACAACAAATAAAAGAATAGAATAGAAAAGAGACAATAGAATAGAAAATAACCATCTTCTAGAATAAAATTGATTTTTTAATGAAATGCGATTCAAATTTGAATGGCATTCGATTCAAATGCAATTTGAATAGTATTTGTTTTGAATTTGAATGCAATTCAAATCGATTCCAACAAAACAAATTCAGAAAATTAATTAAATAAATGAAACAAATTAAACTAAACAAATTTATGTGAATACCTAATTGAAACAATTTTTTTTTCGTTCTGCACATGTCTAGTTTAACCACCAGTCTGACACACCGCAACTCCAATCGTGGTATGGGGAGACCGGCGGATATCGAGTCCGTCGGTCCTGTGGGCAAGTCCACGCTGTACACGGCGGGTGCGTGCGCCCGCTAGCCCCGCCAATTAAAAGGGGACGTACAGGTACGCCCATTTGCCCACCGCTGCCATTGTGCCGACGTATATCGGCGGTCGGCAAGTGGTTAAAAACCCGCAGAGGTGATCAAATACCACCAAAAGAAAGCTCTATTTGTGGGAAGAAAATTATAAAAATTTAGTTTGGGTGCAGCGTTGCATGACCGCACAATTGTCATTCAAAGTGTCACAGCGCTGAAAGCTGAAAATTGGCCTGGGCAGGAAGGGGTGAAAGTGCCCCCCGGTATTGAAGGGGTTAATATACATACTTTTTTTTAAATGACAATTTTCTGGTGAATAAATTGATGTCTTGGATTGTTTCAAATTTGCCTGTACTTTTACTTGGAGAAAATGATAGCCCCCAATGAGAGCACTTGTGTCTCCTCCTCTGGTGATTGGTGGGATGAGAGGTTGATGGTGGTTGGTCCCCCTTCTGTACGGTCTTCATTATATAAGGTTCTATTCCCTTGTGTGTGTGAGTTTGTGGCTGGTTTGTGTTCTGCTTCTCTAAAAAAAAAGTATCCTTCTGTATTTTGGGTGCGGTGCCCACATCTTTTTTTCATTCCTTCTCATTGGATCTATTTGGATTCTTAGTGACTACTGTGTCTCCGCCACCCATTTTAGTGCCATTATTGTGCCCACCACGTTTACCACCAAGTGATGATTCTTTTTGATGGGTCTCCACTGTACCTTTCTTCTCGGCTTGTTCCTCTTCCCCTTCCCCATAGCGTCTGTGAAAAGGACCCTTTCTCCTCCGAAATGGACGCCCTATGTACAAAGAAAATGATGAAGAGGAAGTAGAGGGTGAGTCAGATAGGTAATTCGTATTATTATTACCGGTATTTATTTTTTTGTAACTTTTGAAAAATTCTTTTTTTTTTTTGAGTTTTCATAGCCATGCAAAAACAGAAAACACATTCACATTTAAGAACAGCCTGACAACCAGGCGACACATTACAAAGAAGACCTTTGGGACGAGGCCAACAGTATACAGTGGTGTGAAAAAGTGTTTGCCCCCTTCCTCATTTCCTGTTCCTTTGCATGTTTGTCACACTTAAGTGTTTCGGAACATCAAACCAATTTAAACAATAGTCAAGGACAACACAAGTAAACACAAAATGCAATTTGTAAATGAAGGTGTTTATTATTAAAGTGAAAAAAAAATCCAAACCATCATGGCCCTGTGTGAAAAAGTGATTGCCCCCTAAACCTAATAACTGGTTGGGCCACCCTTAGCAGCAACAACTGCAACCAAGCGTTTGCGATAACGTGCAATGAGGCTTTTACAGCGTCCTGGAGGAATTTTGGCCCACTCATCTTTGCAGAATTGTCCTAATTCAGTTACATTAGAGGGTTTTCGAGCATGAACGGCCTTTTTAAGGTCATACCACAACATCTCAATAGGATTCAGGTCTGGACTTTGGCTAGGCCACTCCAAAGTCTTCATTTTGTTTTTCTTCAGCCATTCGGTGGTGGACTTGCTGGTGTGTTTAGGATCATTGTCCTGCTGCAGAACCCAAGTTCGTTTCAGCTTGAGTACACGAACAGATGGTCGGACATTCTCCTTCAGGATCTCTTGGTAGACAGCAGAATTCATAGTTCCTTTTATCACGGCAAGTCTTCCAGGTCCTGAAGCAGCAAAACAGCCCCAGACCATCACACTACCACCACCATATTTTACTGTTGGTATAATGTTCTTTTTCTGAAATGCAGTGTTCCTTCTACGCCAGATATACTTGGACACACACCTTCCAAAGAGTTCCACTTTTGTCTCATCGGTCCACAGAATGTTGTCCCAAAAGTCTTGGGGATCATCAAGATGTGTTGTGGAGAAATTGAGACGAGCTTTGATGTTCTTTTTGCTCAGCAGTGGTTTTCTCCTTGGAACTCTGCCATGCAGGCCATTTTTGCCCAGTCTTTTCCTGATGGTGGAGGCATGAACGCTGACCTTAACTGAGGCAAGTGAGGCCTGCAGTTCCTTGGACGTTGTTGTGAGGTCTTTTGTGACCTCTTGGATGAGTCGTCGCTGCGCTCTTGGGGTAATTTTGGGCGGCCGGCCACTCCTGGGAAGGTTCACCACTGTTCCATGTCTTCGCCATTTGTGGATAATGGCTCTCACTGTGGTTCGCTGGATTCCCAAAGCTTTGGAAATGGCTTTATAACCCTTTCCAGACTGATAGATCTCAATTACTTTCTTTCTCAATTGTTCCTGAATTTCTTTGGGTCTCGGCATGATGTGTAGCTTTTAAGGATCTTCTGGTGGACCTTACTGTGTCAAGCAGCTCCTATTTAAGTGATGCCTTGATTGTGAACAGGTGTGGCAATAATCAGGCCTGGGTGTGGCTAGAGAAATTGAACTCAGGTGTGGACAACCACAGTTATAGTATGTTTTAACAAGGGGGGCAATCACTTTTTCACACAGGGCCATGATTGTTTGGATTTTTTTTCACCTTTAATAATAAACACCTTCATTTACAAATTGCATTTTGTGTTTACTTGTGTTGTCCTTGACTATTGTTGAAATTGGTTTGATGTTCCGAAACACTTAAGTGTGACAAACATGCAAAGGAACAGGAAATGAGGAAGGGGGCAAACACTTTTTCACACCACTGTAGATCCAAGGCTAATATACAGCTGCGACATCAGTAATTCCACTACTTCTTTAGCCAAAAATTTACATTTTATAATATTGACTACTGTCATGAACCTTGAAACACTGAAGTATTTCTCCTTTGATTCTATTACACAGTGGGGGGGTCTTCTGCAATGTCTTAAGGCTAACCCCCTCCAGACGGCTCTGTGGTCTGGAAGGAATGCATTGTTCTGTGTTTGACCATTTGTTTATGTACTTTAATCGCTTCCCGACCGCCTCATGTAGATATACGTCTACAGAATGGCACGGGCAGGCAAAAGCACGTACCTGTACGTCCCCTTTAAATGCCTGCCCGTGGGTCGCGCGCGCGCGCCATCGGCGCGCTCACGACCCGGTCGGGAGCTCCGTGACCCCGGCCGCGGGACCAGCGGACCCGATCGCCGCTGGTGTCCCGCGATTGGGTTACGGAGCTGAAGAACGGGGAGAGGTCTATGTAAACAAACCTCTCCCCGCGCTTCCTACTCTGCCTGTCATTGATTGGCTGTTCCCGGTCATCGGGAAAGCCGATCAATGACGTCAGACGTCAGCCCCACCCCCTAATGTAAAAAAACACACACACGTCACAGCCCATAACCCCTCCCCTCCCCCTAGTGGTTAACTCTTTCACTACAACTGTCATTTATACAGGAATCAATGCATTTAAATAGCATTGATTGCTGTATAAATGACAATGGTCCCAAAAATGTGTCAAAAATGTCCGATGTGTCCGCCATAATGTCGCAGTCACAAAAAAAATCGCTGATCGCCGCCATTACTAGTAAAAAAAAATATTAATAAAAATGCTATAAAACTATCCCCTATTTTGTAAACGCTATAACTTTTGCGCAAACCAACCAATAATCGCTAATTGCGATTTTTTTTTTTTAACAAAAATATGTAGAAGAATACGTATCGGCCTTATAAGGGGGCTACTTATAATGATATACCATTTTAATGGGGATTGAAATTAATATGCTTAAACTTTCAGAGTAACAGCTTTTGAACAAAGCTGTTGTAAGTATATTCTGCATAAAAACTGTTTTGACCAGTGTTGACATATCAGGACGCATCTGTATTGTGGTTTCTAACTCTGTACTTCACCAGAGGATATGAAACTAGCTAGCAGTGACTTAGGAGTTTTTTGTGGTCAAGTCAGCAGGTGTACAGATAACAGAACTAACGGTCATACACTAACCTTTGCCTTATATTTCATATTGCAAACTAACAACCATCACATGACTAACCTTTGCCCTATATTTCATATTTCAAACTGAAGAATATCACATGACAAGAAGTTGTTAATGTATGCATATGTGTATGATCTGATTGGTTCTTGGGAGAGCTGTCCCCCCCGTCTGCATTTCCCATAAAAGAGGAACGTATTGTCTATTAAACTTTGTAACCATCCTTCACGTACCATTGAGTGTATGTGTGATGTTTATCCACCGGTGACTTGGGACCTCCGCTTCTACCATCCCTGGCCTAGGCACTTAGAATACAAGAAGAAAGACGTGTACCTTACAGGCCTAAACTGAGGAAAAAAAAAAATTTTTTATATATTTTTTGGGGATATTTCTTATAGCAAAAAGCAATATTTTTGTTTATAGCGCAAAAATAAAAAACGCAGGGGCGATCAAATACCACCAAAAGAAAGCTCTATTTGTGGGGAAAAAAAGGACGCCAATGTTGTTTGGGAGCCACGTCGCACGACCGCGCAATTGTCAGTTAAATCGACGCAGTGCTGAATCGCAAAAAGGGGCCTGGTCCTTTGGCTGCCAATTGGTCCGGGGCTGAAGTGGTTAATTACCTCCTGGGGCTTCTCTGTGTCATTACTTCCATCAGTCCTCCTATTCAAGCTATCGGACCAATCCCTGCTGACCCTGTTTCAAGTCCTAATTTGCATGGATTATAGAGGACCTAATTGAGGACTACAGACTACTTTACAATTGACCAATAGGAAAGTGGTTGTTGGGGGCGGGGTGTTCAAACTGATGTGTATAAAAGTGTGTTGTGTATCCAATAAAAGGAGATTCCTGTTTGAACTTACATACAGCCTGCCTGGCGTTTGTTCTGAGCCATCACAACTGGATTCGAACAGCACATAGCTGTAGTTCGAATCCCGGAGCATCGCATGACCGAACCATCAGATGTTGCGATCTGCAATGTGATTCCATAGCCGCAGAGGATTGTCGGGAGAGTAGAACCGAGCGAGCAGGGGCTCGTTACTACTACCAATTCTGATAACAGTCTACGGGTATATAGGCATAAACAACAGACCATAGAGATGGTACATAAGTACCTAACCCAAATTAAGATAAGCACTGTACACTCACTTACATTGTAGCAAAGTGTAATTTCTTCAGTGTTGTCACATGAAAATATCAAAAGATCAACATCAAAATAACTCAACACACAGCCATTAATGTCTAAAATGCTGTCAACAAAAGTCAGTACACCCCTAAGTGAAAATGTCCAAATTGGGCCCAATTAGCCATTTTCCCTCCCCGGTGTCATGTGACTCATTAGTGTTACAAGGTCTCAGGTGTGAATGGGGAGCAGATGTGTGTTGAATTTGGTGTTATCGCTCTCACTCTCTCATACTGGTCACTGGAAGTTCAACATGGCACCTCATGGCAAAGAACTCTCTGAGGATCTGGAAAAAAAGAATTGTTGCTCTACATAAAGATGGCCTAGGCTATAAGAAGATTGCCAAGACCCTGAAACTGAGCTGCAGCACGGTGGCCAAGACCATACAGCGGTATAACAGGACAGGTTCCCCTCAGAACAGGCCTCGCCATGGTCCACCAAAGAAATTGAGGTCACGTGCTCAGCGTCATATCCAGAGGTTGTCTTTGGGAAATAGACGTATGAGTGCTGCCAGCATTGCTGCAGAGGTTGTAGGGGTGGGAGGTCAGCCTGTCAGTGCTCAGACCATACGCCGCACACTGCATCAAATTGGTCTGCATGGCTGTCATCCCAGAAGGAAGCCTCTTCTAAAGATGATGCACAAGAAAGACCACAAACAGTTTGCTGAAGACAAGCAGACTAAGGACACGGATTACTGGAACCACGTCCTGTGGTCTGATGAGACCAAGATAAACGTATTTGGTGTCAGATGGTGACAAGCGTGTGTGGGGGCAACCAGGGGAGGAGGACAAAGACAAGTGTGTCTTGTCTACAGTCAAGCATGGTGGTGGGAGTGTCATGGTGGGGGAGTGTCATGGTGGTGGGAGTGTCATGGTGGGGGAGTGTCATGGTGGTGGGAGTGTCATGGTCTAGGGCTGCATGAGTGCTGAAAAAAATTGCTGTGCGCCGGTAAAGTGTTCAGGTTTGACTTGAAGAAAAGGTGGCAACCCTAGTTCAAAGTCCTGGTACAACAACCTCTCTCTACAGCAGGCTCACCGCCAATCTGCTGGTCCCACACTGGGGTTAGGGCTCCTCCGTGGCAGGGGTGCGAGACAGACCACAAGGGGGTCAGCGACCATCTCAGCTGGTTGTCTGGTTTTCCCCCGATGTTTCACAGCAGGTCGAAACCGAGGATGGAAATAATATACGAAAATTCTCGTACGACAAAAGTCTTTATTTTTTTCGTGTCGCTGTTTATTGTTTCTGATCATGCACAGCCTTTTCGTATCTGATTTTTCTCGCACAAAAACAGCACACATTAAAATGTTAGTACGAGAAGAACTTTGGAGTTTGTCCCTTCGGAAATCTTTTGTTTGGAAAGTCTGAATCGGATGTGGGAAGTTGTGTAAACTCTAGACGAAAATCGAACGATCGTACCTTTTTCTTCCGATTTTTCTTGTAGTGTGTAGACCTCCGACGGAGACTCTTTACCATGTGATCAGCCGTGTCCAATCACAGCTGATCACAGTGTAAATAGGAAGAGCCGTTGATCGTGCCGCCTATCAGTGCCACATATCAGTGCCCTGTCAGACGCGAGTAGAGGAGAGCCGATCGGCTGCTACTCTGACAGGGAGGGGAGGTCTGTGCTGATTGATTATCACTGCAGCCCCCCCCCCCCCTGAGGACGCCCACACTGGACCACCAGGGACGCCACCAGACCACCAGGGATGCCCAGCACCAGGTATGCCACCCTAGACCACCAGGGATGCCAGTCAGTGCCTACATTGGATGCCAATCAGTGCCCACAATGGATGCCAATCAGTGCCCACAATGGATGCCAATCAGTGCCCACAATGGGCAACACTGATTGGCATGCATTATTGTTTGGCACTGATTGGCATCCATCAGTACAATTACATTACACTACAATGCACCTATCAGTGCCCATCTGTGCCGCCTATCAGTGCCCATCCATGCCGCTAATCAGTGCCCATACATGGCCATCCGTGCCACCTATAAATGCCCATCCGTGACGCCTATATATGCCCATCCATGCCAATCTGTGCCACCTATCAGTGCCAATTTGTGCCACCTATCAGTGCCCATCCGTGTCGCCCATCATTGCCACTTATCAGTGCCACATATCAGTGCCCATCAATGCCACTTCATTGGTGCCACCTCATCAGTGCCGCCTTATCAGTGCCCGTCAGTGAAGGAGAAAACTTACTTATTTACAAAGTTTTAAAACTGAAACAAAAAAAAACATATTTATTTTCAAACTTTTCGGTCTTTTTTTTATTTGTTTAGCAGAAAATAGTGCGACAGCGCTGAAAGCTGAAAATTGGTCTGGGCAGGAAGGTGTCTAAGTGCCCGCCCGGTATTGAAGTGGTTAAAGCGTGACATGTTCGGTATCTATTTACTCGGCGTAACATTATCTTTGACATTATACAAAAAATTGGGCTAAGTTTAGTGGGGTTTTTTTTTTCATGCACAAAACGAAAAAAAAAAAAGAAATTACAATTGAAAAAATTGCTGCGCAAATACAGTGTGACATAAAGGTGGGATCGTCCTCGGGAGGGTGAAGCTCCGCTTTAAACCCAGAGTCCTGGTAGTCAGGGTTTGGAGGTTCTTCCCACCCAAAACTCTAACACACGGTCCGATTTTCCGACGGGAAATGTTCTATGTGAGCTTGTTGTCGGAAAGTCCGACCCGTGTGTACGCTCCATCGGACATTTGTTTGTCGGACTTTCCACCAACAAATGTTGGATGGCAGGTTCTCAAATTTTCCGCCAACAAAATGTCGTTGTCGGAATTTCTGAGTCCGAAGCACAAAAGTTCACGCACGCTCAGAAGCAGCCGGTCTTGTAAACTAGCGTTCGTAATGTAGAATTAACCGCTTCCCGTCCGCCTCACGCAGATATAAAGCGGGAGAATGGCACGGGCAGGCAAAATCACGTACCTGTACGTGATTAGGTAATTGCCTGCCCGTGGGTCGCGTGCGCGTCGGGAGCTCCGTGACCCCGGCCGCGGGACCAGCGGACCCGATCGCCGCTGGGGTCCCGCGATCGGGTTACGGAGCTGAAGAACGGGGAGAGGTCTGTGTAAACAAACCTCTCCCCGCGCTTCCTACTCTGCCTGTCATTGATTGGCTGTTCCCGGTCATCGGGAAAGGCGATCAATGACGTCAGACATCAGCCCCGCCCCCTAATGTAAAAAAACACACACGTCACAGCCCATAACCCCTCCCCTCCCCCTAGTGGTTAACCCCTTCACTACAACTGTCATTTATACAGGAATCAATGCATTTAAATAGCATTGATTGCTGTATAAATGACGATGGTCCCAAAAATATCCACCTTCAAAATAAGGACGTTTATCGGCGTGCGGCGGTCCCGAAGTGGTTAACTGGTTCCCGACCGGCGCACGACGATATACGTCGGCAGAATGGCACGGACAGGCAGGAGGGCGTATATATAAGTCCCTCTTTAATGCCGCTCATTCCATCAGGAGCACGTCGGGAGCGGCGCGCTCCCGCGCCGGTCGGGACCCCCGCGAGGCCGGTCGGGGTCCCGCGGACTCGATCGCCGCGGGGACACCCGCGATCGTCTCACGGGAAGGCTGAATGGGGAGATGCGGAAATAAACAGCATCTCCCCGTTCTGCCTAGCAACTAGTGACGCCGATCTCTGCTCCCTGTGATTGGAGCAGAGATCAGCATTCACTAGCTGACAGCCACGCCCCCCCACAGTAAGAAACACACCCCTAGGCCTACTTAACCCCTACACTGCCCCCTTGTGGTTAACCCCTTCACTGCCAGTGTCATTTATACAGGAATCAATGCATTTAAATAGCACTGATTGCTGTATAAATGACAATGGTCCCAAAAAATGTGTCAAAAATGTCCGATGTGTCCGCCATAATGTTGCAGTCACAATAAAAATCGCTGATCGCCGCCATTACTAGTAAAAAAAAAATATTAATAAAAATGCTATAAAACTATCCCCTATTTTGTAAACGCTATAACCTTTGCGCAAACCAATCAATAATCGCTAATTGCGATTTTTTTTTTACCAAAAATATGTAGAAGAATACGTATCGGCCTAAACTGAGGAAAAAAAATGTTTTTTTATATATTTTTTGGGATATTTATTATAGCAAAAAGCAAAAAATATTGAATTTTTTTCAAAATTGTCGCTCTATTTTTGTTTATAGCGCAAAAAATAAAAACCGCAGAGGGGATCAAATACCACCAAAAGAAAGCTCTATTTGTGGGAAAAAAGGACGCCAATTTTGTTTGGGAGCCACGTCGCACGACCGCGCAATTGTCAGTTAAAGTGACGCAGTGCCGAATCGCAAAAAGGGGCCTGGTCCTTTGGCTGCCAATTGGTCCGGGGCTGAAGTGGTTAACATTCGTGACGCGGCAAATTATGAAATCTCCAAATGCGGCGCACAATTCTCTTCTTCTTTAATGGGATAATAATGAAGCTGCTTCGCTGGTGATACTGATGGAGTTATTGCAAACTAATTTTCAAAGGCTTTTTTTTTTCCAAGTGATATCAATAATAATAATAATAATAGCGCTAAATGAAAAACGCAAAAAGAAAAGCGCGAATCAACACTCACCAAACTTCTACTAACACGAAATTAGCAGAAGGAGCCCAAAAGGGTGGCGCTAAAGAGCTGAAAAAACACTTAGTTCATAATTTTTGGCCAACATTTGTGTGACCGTGTGTACGCAAGACAAGTTGGAACATCCTTCGAACAAAAATTCCACGGTTTTGTTGGCGGAAAAATCTGACTGTGTGTACGCAGCATTAGATTCTCTGAAATTCTGGGTCCCCCTATTATGGACTTTCAAACCAGAGAATGCTGGAAATCAGCCCTCTCTCTGGCCGAACACCCCGCTGGAACATGGGTGGGAACCCCTGAGTACAGCAATGCCTCCGCAACTGGGCTCCTTAACCACTTCAGCCCCCGGAAGGATTTACCCCCCTTCCTGACCAGAGCACTTTTTGCGATTCGGCACTGCGTCGCTTTAACTGACAATTGCGTGGTCGTGCGACGTTACACCCAAACAAAATTGATGTCCTTTTTTTCCCACAAATAGATCTTTCTTTTGGTGGTATTTGATCACCTCTGCGGTTTTTATTTTTTGCGCTATAAAAAAAAAAGAACGACAATTTTGAAAAAAAAAGCAATATTTTTTAACTCTTTGCTATAATAAATATCCAAATTTTCCCCTCAGTTTAAGCCGTTACGTATTCTTCTACATATTTTTGGTAAAAAAAAAAAAAAACGCAATCAGCGTTTATTGATTTGTTGCGCAAAAGTTATAGTGCCTACAAAATAGGGGATAAATTTGATGTAATTTTTATTATTATTATTTTTTTTTATTAGTAATGGCGGCGATCTGCGATTTTTAATCGGGACTGCGACATTGCGGCGGACACAGCGGACACTTTTGACACTATTTTTGGACCATTGTCATTTATACAGCGATCAGTGCTATAAAAATACACTGATTACTGTGTAAATGACACTGGCAGTGAAGGGGTTAACACTAGGGGGCGATGAAGGGGTTAAGTGTATTTTTATTAGTAATGGCGGCGATCTGCAATTTTTAATCGGGACTGCAACATTGCGGCGGACACAGCGGACACTTTTGACACTATTTTTGGACCATTGTCATTTATACAGCGATCAGTGCTATAAAAATGCACTGATTACTGTGTAAATGACACTGGCAGTGACGGGGTTAACACTAGGGGGTGATAAAGGGGTTAAATGTATCCAAGGGAGTGATTCTAACTGTGGGGGGGGGGGGGTAATGCTCCCGAGCAGTGATCTCTGTCATGTTGCTAGGCAGAACAGAGAAATGGCTTGTTTACACTGGCATCTCCCCGTTCTGCCGCTCCGTGACACGATCGCGGGACACCGGTTGATATCTATGTCCGTGGGAGCCGCGGGCACGGTCACGCAGTACGCGGTACACACGCACGCCACCCACTAGCCTGCAAATTAAAGGGGACATACAGGTACACCCATCTGCCCACCGCTGCCATTCTGCCGACGTATAGCGGCGTGCGCTGGTTCGGCAAGTGGTTAAAGAGACCACAACTTAAGCATCAGGGAAATGCGTCTCTGCCGTCCAGGACACACTCCCGGTAATTGAAGCTGCCATTTCTTACTATAAAATGTATGAGACAAACAAGAAAACATCCTGAATATATAAAGAATTGGGAGCTCAGCCTATAATAATAATGAGAATATCATCTCACCTCGAGTAGTTTCAGAGGTTTCGGTGGCCCCCAGTCCATAGAGGAGACAGACGGTGATCAGCAGATAGGACCACAGTGTAGACATGGCAGGCGGACCTCCAGCTACAGTCAGTGTGCTCAGTGCTCAGCCGTATCACTGGTTATATATCCTGTGCAGGGGGCCAATAGAGAGGAAACTCCGAGAGTACGTTACACCGCACTCCTTAGGAAATCATTCTTCCTGTTTTGTAGTAAAACCAGAAGTTTGTGTCCGGCTTCTGGTCAGCGCTTGCCTCAGAGTTCCCAACAAAGGGACATACAGAATGTACTGTATTTGTGTGTGTGTATACAGGATATACATATACTGTGTGGAAAAAATATATATATATATTACCAAAAGTATTGCCTTTACACACACATGAACTTTAACCACTTGCTTACCAGGCACTTAAACCCCCCTCCTATCCAGACCAATTTTCAGCTTTCGGTGCTCTCACACTTTGAATGACAATTACTCAGTCATGCAACACTGAACCCAAATACATTTTTTGTCCTTTTTCCCCCACAAATAGAGCTTTCTTTTGGTGGTATTTGATCACCTCTGGGTTTTTTTATTTGTTGCGCTATAAATGAAAAAAGACCGAAAATTTTGAAAAAAAAAACGCATTTTTTCTTTGTTTCTGTGATAAAATTTAGGAAATTATCAATTTTTCTTCATAAATTTTGGCCACAATTTATACTGCTACATATCTTTGGTAAAAAAATAACCCAAATTAGTGGATATGATTTGGTCTTTGTGAAAGTTAGAGAGTCTACAAGCTGTGGTGCGAATTATACAAAAATGACCCAAACAAGCCAGGAAAGTACAAATACAGGGGGTCCCCGGGTTAGGGACAAGATAGGGACTGTAGGTTTGTTCTTAAGTTGAATCTGTTTTGTAAGTTGGAACAGGTACATTTTTTAAGTGTAGCTCCAGCCAAAAAATCTGTTTTTACGTTTTTTAGATAACATAGAGAAGGGTTATCACCCCTGTAACATTTGCTGTCTGTGCCCCTGTTCAGAAGATTTCACCTCACCTTCTGTCCCAATGACAATTGGATTTTGAAAATTTGGGGTTGTTAGGGAAACATGGACTGGTGATAAAGCATCGGTGGAGACACCCTTTTCCCATATTAACTCTTACAGGAGAGAATTTCCCTTCCTAGGGGTGGATTTCCTCTCACTTCCTGTTGTCTCCCTCCGTTTGTAAGTAGGAGTCGTTTGTAAGTCGGATGTTTGTAAGTCGGGGACCCCCTGTACCCCCCAAATGACCCCTTTTTTGAAAGTAGACATTCCAAGGTATTTAGTAAGAGGCATGGTGAGCTTTTTGATGTTGTCATTTTTTTCCCACAATTCTTTGCAAAATGAATTATTTTTTTTATTTTTTATTTTTTTCCACAAAATTGTCATTGTAATAGGTTATTTCTCTCACATGGCAATAAATTCTGCTACTCCTCCTGAGTATTACGATACCACATGTGTGGGACTTTTCCACAGCCTGGCCACATAGAGAGGCCCAACATGCAGGGAGCGCCATCACGTGTTCTAGGAGCACAAATGACACATCTAAATTGTTGACTACCTATTACACTTTTGAAGGCCCTGGAGCACCAGGACAATGACACGTGACACTGACGTGGCACTGATGACAGATGGCACTGATACGTGGCACTGATGACAGATGGCACTGATACGTGGCACTGATGACACGTGACACTGATGTGGCACTGATGACAGATGGCACTAATATAAGATTATGGGGCCACACAGTATACACACACACAGACACACAATATACACACACAGTATACACACAGAATACACATACACACACTGAAATGGTACTGGAGAGGCGGGGTAGCTATAATCTTGGGATTTAAAAAAAACACAGATTTTTACATACTGTCCCTGGTTTTATTGAGGCTGGCAACCCTGATGGGGCCCCTTGGTGGCTTGGGGCCCTCGGGCAGTGCCCTAGTGCCCGAATGGTCAGTCCGCCCCTGGGCTCTCCAGTCTCAGTCCGGAGGGTTCAATATAGAGTTGGCCCACCCTTTGCAGCTATAACAGCTTCAATTCTTCTGGGAAGGCCGTCCACAAGGTTTAGGAGGGTGTCTATGGGAATGTTTGACCATTCTTCCAGAAGAGCATTTGTGAGGTCAGGCACTGATGTTAGATGAGATGACCTGGCTCGCATTCTCCTCTCTAATTCACCCCCAAAGGTGTTCAATCTGGTTTTGGTCAGGACTCTGTGCAGGCCAGTCAAGTTCCTCCACCCCAAACTCACTCATTCATGTCAGCCAAGAGGTCCATGGTAACTCTGGAGGATCTGCAGAGATCCACAGCTCAGGTGGGAGAATCTGTCCACAGGACAACTATAATGCCGCGTACACACGATCGGACATCCCGACAACAAAATCCTGGATTTTTTTATCGACGGATGTTGGCTAAAACTTGTCTTGACAAACGGTCGCACAAATGTTGTCGGAAATTCCGATCGCCAAGAACGCGGTGACGTACAACACGTACGAGGAGCCGAGAAAAATGAAGTTCAACAGCCAGTGCGGCTCTTCTGCTTGATTCCGAGCATGCGTGGAATTTTGAGCGTCGGAACTGTGTACACGCGATTGGAAATTTCCGACAAGTTTTGTTGTCGGAAAATTTGAGAACCTGCTCTCAAACATTTGTTGTGGGAAATTCCGACAGCAAAAGTTCGATGGAGCCTACACGCGGTCGGAATTTCCCACAACAAGCTCACATCCAACATTTGTGCAAGATAATGTTACGCTGGGAAAATTGATAGCCAAAATGTCACACTTTAAAATTGCGCCCGCTCGTGGAATGGCGACAAACTTTTACCCTATTAAAATCTCCATAGGCGACGTTTAAAAAATTCTACAGGTTGCATGTTTTGAATTCTGACCGTGTGCACGCGGCATTAGTCGTGTTCTCCACAAATCTGCCCTTTATGGAACAGTGGCAAGAAGAAAGACATTGGAGAAAGAAAGTCATAAGAAGTCCTGTTTGTAGTTTGTGAGAAGCCATGTGGGGGACACAGCAAACATGTGGAAGAAGGTGATCTGGTCAGGTGAGACCAAAATTCAACTTTTTGACCTAAAAGCAAAACACTATGTGTGGTGGAAAACTAACACTGCACATCACCCTGAACACACCATCCCCACTGTGAAACATGGTGGTGGCAGCATCATGTGGTGGGGATGCTTTTCTTCAGCAGGGACAGGGAAGCTGATCAGAGTTGATGGGAAGATGGATGGAGCCAAATACAGGACAATCTTAGAAGAAAACCTGTTATGCCGCGTACACACGATTATAATTTTCGTCGGAAAAAGCTCTGATGGTTTTCCCGTCGGAATGCCGACGGAATTTCGCTCAAACTGTCTTGCCTACACACGGTCACACCAAATTCCGACGGTCAATAACACAGCGGCATAAAACACGTTCGACTGCACTATAAAAGGGAAGTTTAATGCTTCCGAGCATGCGTCGAATTGTTTCCGAGCATGCGTCGAATTGTTTCTGAGCATGCGTCGGACTTTTGCGTGTCGGAATTGCATACACACGATCGGAAAATCCGATAGAAAGGTTTTCCGTCGGAAACATTAAGAACAGGTTCTCAATCCAAAGTTCGTCGGAAATTCCGACAGAAAAAGACCGATGGGCATACACACGGTCGGAAAATCCAATGAATAGCTCCCATCGGACTGTTTCCATCGGAAATTCCGACCGCGTGTACGCCGCATTAGAGGTTCACCTTGCAGCAGGACAACGACCCTAAACATACAGCCAGAGCTACAATGGAATGTTTTAGATCAAAGCATATTCATGTGTTAGAATGGCCCAGTCACAGTCCAGACCTAAATCACATTGAAAATCTGTGGCAAGACTTGAAAATTGCTGCTCACAGACGCTCTCCATCCAATTAGACAGAGCTTGAGATATTTTGCAAAGAAGAATGGGCAAAAATGTCCCTCTGTAGATGTGCAAAGCTGGTAGAGACATCCCCAAAAAGACTTGCAGCTGTAATTGCAGAGAAAGGCGGTTCTACAAAGTATTGACTCAGGGGGGCGCCATACAAATGCCCCCCCACACTTTTCACATATTTATTTGTAAAAAAAAGGTTTGAAAAACACTTATTGTTTTCCTTCCATTTCACAATTATGTGCCACTCATAGGTGTGCACAAGGGGTGTGCCAGGTGTGCCTGGGCACGCCCTAATCCTGAGGTTGGCAGCCCATCAATTGCGTATTACCCGCTGATCATGGGCAGGTTACAGGTAAACCACGATCCTCCCTTGTCGACACCCAGAACCTGGACAGGGGAGGCTGTGGGGGTGGAATTTAGCAGGAACCGATCTGTATTTTCCTCCTCCAGCAGCTGAAAGTAGGCTTCTCCACCTCTCCCTCTCGCTGACATTCAGCTGCCACAGGAGGAAAGTATAGGGGATCGTGCCATTAAATGCCACCCCATCAGGATGGAGAGCAGGGAAGAGGCCGGTAAATATGTCACACACTCATATGTGTTGGAGCTTTGAGGTGCACACCCTGATGCAATAGTCTGCGCACACCACTGGTGCCACTTTGTGTTGGTCTATCACAAAAAATCCCAATAAAATACATTTATGGTTTTGGTTGTAACATGACAAAATGTGGGAAATTTGGTCCAATAGGTTTATTTCCTATGACCGTCAAGCTCCATCTAGTGACCATAATGCTGTATTCAACTGAAATGCCTCAATCAGGAAAATACCAAATTATGGCCACTGGATGGAGCTGAGGAGCACAGGAAATAAGTCTATTAGACCAGATACAGAGAAGGTTAGTTGCGGCTGGGCAATTACTTGTGAGCTTTGCTCAACTATAATTTGTTTATTAATATACCCTATAAAATTGAAATGATTTATTAACCACTTACGGACCGCCGCACACCGATAAACGTCCTTATATTGAAGGGGGATATTGTTGTTACGGCAGCCCGGTATCCTCTTGTTCGGTCGGTGGTCCGCTTTCTGATAAAAGCGCACCACAAGATCATATTTATCGGCGGCAGGATAAACTCCTCCCTACATCCTGCTTTGGCTCCACCCTCTCTGCACAGCTCTTAACACTGAGGTGCAAAGGGAGCAGGAAAGAACTTCTCTACCTCCAACATGGCAGCCAAACTACCAGGATAGTCTCTAAGCTCCACCAACCCAGTGGAGCTCTCCGAGCAGCCCAAGAACGGTAAGTAACACTACTGCCAGCATCCACCCAAATTTAAAGGGCCATTCTGCATGGGGGAGAAGGACACTAGCCAGGGCACAGGTACCAGCATAGGGCTATTGTAAGAGTCCAGGGCTTACTACGCATGCACCAATGGCGCGTTGCCGCAAGAGGAAATCCGTGCCAACTGAGCACTTGCACAGAACACTTGATGGAAAAGGGCAGGAAAATGCCCAGGACGTGCACAGGAAGTGACCTCAACCAGATGGAAAAAGGTGGGAAAATACCCAGGAGGCGCAAAGGAAGTGACCTCAAACCAATGTAAAAAGGCGGGAAAATACCCAGGAGGCACACAGGAAGTGACCTCAAACTTCCCTATATAAGCCCAGCCCAGACAATGCCAAATTGCTGGATTATCTTCAGTCCCCCCTTGTTCCTGTGCTACTGTGTGATTTGTCTGAACTGGTTGTGACCTGGAAACCTATTTTACTACGCTTGATTGCTGCTTACCATTGACCTCAGATTTGTACCTTTACCATTCTACTTCTTTGCCCTTTTTTGTACTCAGCTGCCAGATTGGATTGGCTTGGATCTCGACCATTCTCTTCGGATTAACCCTTTTATGCTTCTTTGCCCAACTGGACTTGACCTCGGCTCGGATCTCAGACTAAGGCTTGCACGGTGCTCCCCTGCCACTAGGTGTCCACCAAGTCTCTGTCTCCATCTCCAGAGGCTTTAAGGATCCGAGGTGCAAGGGAGGTCTCCCCACTACTTCGGTCTCACATCAGGTATGTGGCCCTCGTGACAGCTATTCAAAGTCACTCACCCTCCCTGCTGCAGGACTCAACATAAGGGGGCTCAAACTTCACCCATCACCATGGACTTTTCCACAGGAGCCATCAGGGACTCAACTCCTCTGCAGAGGACTACTGCCCTGGACCTTTATAGCTCCCTACCGGTTCTCATTGCACAAGGTCCCATTTTACAGGGTCCAGAGCCGACTGGCAACATTGCAGGCTGTCCCGACGTGTCCACTATGGGATTTGTGTACCATTCCTCTGAGCCAAGAAAAGCCATACAACATGGATTTGGATAATGCAAGTCCCCTAATCCCAGCTGGAACCTTTGAGGAGCTAAATATTTTAATGACATCACCTAAGACAATAGCAAAAAAAAAAAAGCCTGACCTAATGGGGAGAGGTTATATCTGGGACGGGGCTTCCTGTCTATTTTTGCTAGTGTCCCACCTGAAGGTGGCAGCAAAACCCTTTCATTAGAAATTGGATGATGCTCTGTGTCCAGTATGATGTATGAAAAAAAAGAATACATTTGAAACATTATTACAAAAAGGTTGGATGAATTGTCAAATAAACTGCAGTGTAGGGGTTACCCCCCCCCCCCCAATTGCACTGATTAGAGAACAAACAAACCTAGATGTAGCACACAGGAGTAATGAGAATAGCGGACACATTGCATTTCTTAGACCGTATTACCCAATTCCTCTGGAGAATTTAGTCAATGACGCAAAAGCTTTGCTCAACATTATGTAAGAACTTCCCCAAAAGTTCCGGAATGTATTTTTCTTCCACTCCCTTCCTATAGGAAGGAACACATTGTTCCAGATTATATACAGTAATGATCTTCTTTGTGCATTTTTCCTTTTTTTATTTTTTTATTGTTGTAATATTTTTTATTTTTATCAGTAGCAGTAAAATCTTTAAATAATACTCTATAAGATATATTACTCAATAAAAAAAAAAGAATATGTAGCACTAAACCCCGAAGGAGCTGCTGGTTTGATTTGGGCTTACCGTTACCTTCTTGACCTCCTATGCATCTAGGGGTTTCCCGAGGTAGATGGCCCAAAGAACTGCAGAGACTGACACATGATCCACTTTAGGGATTTTTATTTGCAAAATGGTAGACAAAAACACAGCCTCTCAACAAAGGATAGTGGTAAAACAATGAGAGAGAGAGAGAGACCCCGAAAGAAAGAGAGCGAGAGAGAAAGAGAAAAAAAGAAAGAATGAGAGAGTGAGAGAAAGAAACATATAAATAATTAAATAAAGAATGAAAGAGAGAGAGAAAGAGATAAATAAAGAATGAAAGAGAGTGAGAGAGAAAGAAAGAAAGAAAAGAAAAGAAAGAAAGAGAGAGAGAGAGAAAGAGAGAAAAAAGAAAGAATGAGAGAGTGAGAGAAAGAAAGATATAAATAATTAAATAAAGAATGAAAGAGAGAGAGAAAGAGATAAATAAAGAATGAAAGAGAGTGAGAGAGAAAGAAAGAAAGAGAGAGAGAGAGAAAGAGAGAGTGAGGGGAAGAAAGAGAGAAATAAATAAAGAATAAGAGAGTGAGAGAGAAAGAAAGAAAAAAGAAAGAGAGAAGAAAGAAATAAAGAATAAAAAGCATGAGAGCGCGAGAGAAATAATAAGAATAATTAAGAACTCAAGAGAGAGAGAGAAAGAGAGAGAGAGAGAAATAAAGACAGACAATATGGGCAACTCAAGCACTCTGAAAGTGCGCTCTCTCTCTGCTGTTACTGAAATTACTGCAGGGGTGTACCTAGATTATTTGGCACCTGGGGCAGATCCTATATCTGGCAGCCCCCCACCT
Organism: Lithobates sylvaticus; assembly: GCA_028564925.1. Taxonomy (NCBI): domain Eukaryota; kingdom Metazoa; phylum Chordata; class Amphibia; order Anura; family Ranidae; genus Lithobates; species Lithobates sylvaticus. Next base: position 777,169,546 of record CM053026.1, on the reverse strand, counting down.
TTAAATGTAAAAACATCACATTGTGCCCCCTGCATCCTTCAATATCTTTTTGTCACTACTGTGTACCCCCTCTCCACAACTGCACCTCTGGACCCCTTTACATTATATGGCACCCTGCACATATGGACCCCTTCACATTACACAGCCCTTGTACCTCTGGACCCCTTTGCATTACACTGCACCCTGCACCTCTTGACCCCTTTACATTACACAGCCCTTGTACCTCTTGATCCCTTTACATTACTCTGCACCCTGCACCTCTGGACCCCTTTACATTACTCTGCACCCTTCACCTCTGGACCCCATTACATTATACGGCACCCTGCACCTCTGGATCCCTTTACATTACACAGCACCCTGCACCCCTTTACATTATATGGCACCCTGCACCTCTGGACCCCTTTACATTATACGGCACCCTGCACCTCTGGACCCCTTTACATTACATAGCCCCCTGCACCTCTGGACCCCTTTACATTACACAGCCCCCCACAGCTCTGGATGCCTGTATGTTACACAGACACCACCCTAACAGTTCTGGCCCCCCTGCATGTTACACAGACCCCCTACAGGGCAGACACCCTCCCTACAGTACAGTCTCCCCTACAGTGCAGACCCCCTTAAAGTACAGATCCCCTTACAGTACAGACCCCCCGCTACAGTGCAGACCCCCCGCTATAGTGCAGACCCCCGCTACAGTACAGACCCCCCACTAAAGTACAGACCCCCACTATAGTGCAGACCCCCCTACAGTGACTCCCCCCTACAGTGCAGACCCCCTTACAGTACAGACCCCCCACTAAAGTACAGACCCCCCTACAGTACAGACTCCCCACTATAGTACAGGCCCCCCACTATAGTGCAGACCCCCGCTACAGTACAGACCCCCTATAGTGCAGACCCCCTATAGTGCAGACCCCCTACAGTACAGACTGCGCCCACTAAAGTACAGACCCCCTACAGTACAGACCGCGCCCACTAAAGTACAGACCCCCGCTACAGTACAGACCCCCCTACAGTGCAGACCCCCTTACAGTAAAGATCCCCTTACAGTACAGACCCCCCACTAAAGTACAGACTCCCCACTATAGTGCAGACCCCCCTACAGTGCAGACCCCCACTATAGTGCAGACCCCCCCACAGTGCAGACCCCCTTACAGTACAGATCCCCTTACAGTACAGACCCCCGCTACAGTACAGGCCGCGCCCACTAAAGTACAGACCCCCGCTACAGTAGAGACCCCCCTACAGTATAGACCCCCGCTACAGTAGAGACCCCTACTATAGTGCAGACCCCCCTACAGTGCAGACCCCCTTACAGTACAGATCCCCCACTTTAGTGCAGACCCCCTTACAGTACAGATCCCCTTACAGTACAGACCCCCCCACTAAAGTACAGACCCCCCACTAAAGTGCAGACCCCCCTACAGTGCATGCAAAAGGAGGGGTGCAACTGCGCAAACCAAAAAAAAGGGGGGTGGGGGAGGGGAGAGAGCTGAAATGAATCGGCTACACAACAATAACAACCAATGCCGCAGCCACCATCAGGGTGTTCACACACCGACAGTACATGGGAATAAATATATAAATAAATATATAAAATGGGGCGCCAGCATACATACGTAGAAAGGTTAATAAAACAACAAAATACAAATTTTCTTACAAACAGTGAACTGCTCAGGATTAGTGGAGGACAGTAACCTGTTAATGGGACTGTGAAGCTTCTAGCCTGATCCAGCAGTAAATCCTCCAAAAAAAAAAAAAGATTGCTTTTTTTTTTTTTTTTTTTTTTTTTTGGAGGATTTACTGCTGGATCAGGCTAGAAGCTTCACAGTCCCATTAACAGGTTACTGTCCTCCACTAATCCTGAGCAGTTCACTGTTTGTAAGAAAATTTGTATTTTGGAAATTGGATGTGATGTTTTCTTCTGTCACTTGGTTGTACTTTCAAAGGAAAATCACTGACTTGATTTTGCAGAGCTGAGGGACCCAGTCAGAGGAACAGATCCGGAGGAGCCCAGTAAGGTTGTTTTTCCTTACCTTTAAGGTAAGGGGTTGGGGGAAACAGCCCAGGACACCTGCATGTTAAGGAGCATCACTTTTTTTCTCTTAAAGACTACCACAAATATCATATCCACCACCTCACCTGGAGATTGTTTAGGAATTGTGCACCATATATGGAAATATCCGCTTGATTGCACAGGACTTGTCGTTTATTTTTTATTTTTTATTTATATATATATATACACTTTTATCCTTGACTCACGTTATTATATATATATATAATTATTTCAACACAGGTTTATTTGTGCTGTTTGTTTTTAACACACAGGTGCATTTATTCACGGTTTGCTTTGTGCATTATTAATAATTATTTTTTAATCGAATTGTGGCTTATGCATGTTATTCGCCATTGTATATTTGATTATTTATTGCCACTTTTAGTCCTTACTTTGCACTATTTTTATTTTTCTTGGACACAAGGGTTATTTATTTATATTGTTTGATTCACCCACCTGAGGTTGTCTGTATAGCCTTATTTATTATTTGATGCTATACTCCTTCTTTTATTCCATTAATTCCTTTGGACGCTGTGTCTGGAGCCACCTTGGCTGGATGATCCCCCTTGGAGTGGTAGACGTGTATCAGCGCCACATTTTTATCTGATTATCTATTTAATTTACTCTTGTTGTTTTATTAACCTTTCTACGTATGTATGCTGGCGCCCCATTTTATATAGTTATTTATATATTTATTCCCCTACAGTGCAGACCCCCAGTATAGTGCAGACCCCCACTATAGTGCAGACCCCCTTACAGTACAGATCCCCTTACAGTACAGACCACGCCCACTAAAGTACAGACCCCCGCTACAGTACAGACCCCCACTATAGTGCAGACCCCCCCTACAGTGCAGGACCCCCCCACTATAGTGAAGATCCCCGTTACAGTACAGACCCCCACTATAGTGCAGACCCCCCACTATAGTGCAGACCGTGCCCACTAAAGTACAGACCCCCGCTACAGTACAGACCCCCACTATAGTGCAGACCCCCCTACAGTACAGATCCCCCTACAGTGCAGACCCCCCCTACAGTACAGATCCCCTTACAGTAGAGATCCCCTTACAGTACAGACCACGCCCACTAAAGTACAGACCCCCCTACAGTACAGACCGCGCCCACTGAAGTACAGACCCCCACTATAGTGCAGACCCCTGCTACAGTGCAGACCCCCTTACAGTACAGATCCCCTTACAGTACAGACCCCCCGCTACAGTACAGACCCCCCACTATAGTGCAGACCCCCCACTATAGTGCAGACCCCCTTACAGTACAGATCCCCTTACAGTAGAGATCCCCTTACAGTACAGACCGCGCCCACTAAAGTACAGACACCCCTACAGTACAGACCGCGCCCACTAAAGTACAGACACCCCTACAGTACAGACCGCACCCACTAAAATACAGACCCCCCTACAGTACAGACCGCGCCCACTAAAGTACAGACCCCCCTACAGTACAGACCCCCACTATAGTGCAGACCCCCGCTACAGTACAGACCCCCTTACAGTACAGACCCCCCTACAGTAAAGACTCCCCACTATAGTGCAGACTCCCCACTATAGTGCAGACCCCCCTACAGTACAGACCGCACCCACTAAAGTACAGACCCCCCTACAGTAAAGGCCCCCACTATAGTGCAGACCCCCGCTATAGTACAGACCCCCTTACAGTACAGACTCCCCACTATAGTGTAGACCCCCCTACAGTACAGACCGCGCCCACTAAAGTACAGACCCCCCTACAGTACAGACCCCCCACCATAGTGCAGACCCCCTACAGTACAGATCCCCTTACAGTGCAGACCCCCCTTACAGTACAGATCCCCTTTACAGTACAGACCCCCCACTAAAGTACAGACAGCGCCCACTAAAGTACAGACCCCCCGCTACAGTACAGACCCCCTGCTACAGTACAGACCCCCCACAGTACAGACCCCCCACTATGGTGCAGACCCCCTTACAGTACAGATCACCTTACAGTACAGACCCCCCACTAAAGTACAGACCCCCGCTACAGTACAGACCCCCCACTATAGTGCAGACCCCCCCACTATAGTGCAGGCCCCCCCTACAGTACAGATCCCCTTACAGTACAGAACCCCTTACCGTACAGACCGCGCCCACTAAAGTACAGACCGCACCCACTAAAGTACAGACCCCCCTACAGTACAGACCGCACCCACTAAAGTACAGACCCCCCTATAGTACAGACCGCGCCCACTAAAGTACAGACCCCCTACAGTACAGACCCCTTACAGTACAGACCCCCCTACAGTACAGACTCCCCACTATAGTGCAGACCCCCCTACAGTACAGACCGCGCCCACTAAAGTACAGACCCCCTACAGTACAGACCCCCTGCTACAGTACAGAACCCCGCTACAGTGCAGAACCCCCACTATAGTGCAGACCCCCCCTACAGTACAGACCCCCCACTATAGTGCAGACCCCCGCTACAGTAAAGACCCCCCACTACAGTGCAGACCCCCCTACAGTACAGATCCCCTTACAGTACAGACCGCGCCTACAGTACAGACCCCCACTATAGTGCAGACCTCCGCTACAGTACAAACTCCCCACTATAATGCAGACCCCCCTACAGTACAGACCGCGCCTACTAAAGTACAGACCCCCCTACAGTACAGACCCCCACTATAGTGCAGACACCCGCTACAGTACAGACCCCCTTACAGTACAGACTCCCCACTATAGTCACTCCCTCATCCAGCTCTGTTGAATGACAGCAGACACTCCCCACCCGTCTCTGTTGAATGACAGCAGACACTCCTCGCCCATCTCTTTTGAATGACAGCAGACACTCCTCATCCAGCCCTGTTGAATGACAGCAGACACTCCTCACTCAGCCCTGTTGAATGACAGCAGACACTCCTCACCCAGCCCTGTTGAATGACAGCAGACACTCCCCACCCATCTCTGTTGAATGACAGCAGACACTCCCCACCCAGCTCTGTTGAATGACAGCAGACACTCCTCACCCAGCCCTGTTGAATGACAGCAGACACTCCTCACCCAGATCTGTTGAATGACAGCAGCCACTCCCCCTGCCCAGTCCTGTTGAATGACAGCAGCCACTCCCCCCACCCAGCTCTGTTGAATCACAGCAGCCACTCCCCCCACCCAGCTCTGTTGAATCACAGCAGCCACTCCCCCCACCCAGCTCTGTTGAATGACAGCAGCCACTCCACCCGCCCAGCTCTGTTGAATGACAGCAGCCTCTCCCCCGGCCTAGCTCTGTTGAATGACAGCAGCCACTCCTCCTGCCTAGCTCTGTTCAATGACAGGGGCTCCAAGCCAGAGCCTCATTGTCTATCAAAAGTACACCACAATGGGGAAAAGAGAGAAAACAGATGCTGTTTGTAACGCCGAGCGCTCCGGGTGCCCCATCCATCCCGGAGCGATCACGGCGTTCTGTGTCTTGCAGCGCCTCCGTCGGCTCTCCCGACCGCAGGCGCCGTCCTCTCCTCGGGATGCGATCCACGGCCGCCCAGGGATCGCGTCCCCACTCCCCTCACCTTGTCTCTGCCGGCTCCTTCCGGCGCGCGCGTGCCCCTGCCCCTCAGGCGCGCGCGCGCGACTCTGTCTGCATTTAAAGGGCCAGTGCACAGTTAATTGGTGCCTGGTCCAAAATGCCGTTTCTGAACCATACTTAAACCCACTTCCCCTTCCTGTCCTGGCCGGATCTTGTGTTGCCTACAGTGCCCAGTGAAAGCGTGTTTTGTGTTTGCTCCTACTGTGTATCCAGACCTCTGCTGTTGCCTCCGACTACGAAACTTTGCTACCTGTCCAGACCTTTTGCTACGTCCGACCTTGCCTCTGCCTTATCCTTGTGTACCGCGCCTGTCTCAGCTGTCAGTGGGGTCGAGTTGCTATTGGAAGACACGACCTGGTTGCTACCGCCGCTGCAAGTCCATCCCGCCTTGCGGCTGGCTCTGGTGAAAACCAGTAGCAACATTAGAACCGGTCCTCCAATACAACCCGTGCTATCGCCTCATTGACATAGGGGATCCACCTCCTGCTCCCCGCCATACCCGGAACGTGACAGTAGATCCGGCCATGGATCCTGCTGAGGTCCCGCTGCCAAGCCTCTCGGATCTGACCACGGTGGTCGCTCAACAGGGACAGCAATTGGCGCAGTTGACTGCTATGCTACAGCAGCTTCTACCGCCTCCACCGCCAGCTCCTACATCTCCTCCTCCATGAGTTGCTGCTGCTAGAGTCCGCCTGTCCCTTCCTGACAAGTTCAATGGGGATCCTAAGCTATGCCGGGGGTTCCTATCCCAGTGTTCCCTCCATCTGGAGATGTTGTCTGACCAGTTCCCCTCCGAATGGTCTAAAGTGGCGTTCGTGGTTAGCCTGCTTTCAGATAAGGCCCTAGCCTGGGCTACACCGCTTTGGGACCATGGCGATCCTGCCACAGCTTCTATTCCAGCCTTCTTTTCCGAAGTTCGCAGTGTCTTCGAGGAGCCAGCCCGGGCCTCCTCTGCCGAGACGGCTCTCCTGAACCTGGTCCAGTGAGATTCTTCAGTGGGCGATTACGCCATTCAGTTCCGCACCCTGGCATCCGAACTCTCCTGGAACAATGCGGCCCTTTGCGCGACCTTTAAAAAGGGTCTATCCAGCCACGTCAAAGATGTGCTGGCTGCTCGAGAAATTCCTGCCACTCTGTCTGAACTCATCCAGCTGGCCACCCGCATTGACATGCGTTATACCGAGAGACGCCTTGAGCTACGCCAAGAAAATGACTTTGGTCGCGTCAGGCGGTTTCCTCGCCTGGCACCTCTCTTCCAGAATCCTCTGCAACCCGTATCTGCGCCTCCCGCTGAGGAGGCTATGCAAGTAGATCGGTCACGCCTGACCACACAAGAAAGGACTCGCCGCCGAGACCATAATCTGTGCCTGTATTGCGCCAGTCCTGACCATTTCTTAAAGGATTGCTCTATCCGCCCTCAGCGTCAGGGAAACGCTCGCACCTAGCTAACGTGGGAGAGGTGTTGCTAGGTGTGGACTCTTCCTCTCCACGTCTGACTGTTCCTGTGAAGTTTTCTTTGCCCAAGAAGTCCTCTTTCTCCGCCGTGGCCTTTTTGGATTCTGGTTCCGCAGGAAACTTCATTGAAGCCTCACTCATCGACAAATTTGATATTCCAGTCACTCGTCTTGTCAAGCCATTTTTTATCACCTCGGTAAATGGTCAAAATCTGGACTGTGTCGTGCGTTACCGCACCGAACTTCTCCTCATGAGAATTGGAGTTCTCCATCATGAAAAGATAGACTTTTTTGTATTGCCCAACTGCACCTCTGAGATCCTTTTGGGCCTACCCTGGCTCCGGCTACATTCCCCTACCCTCGACTGGACCTCGGGGGACATCAAAAGTTGGGGTCCCTCCTGCCACAGGCATTGCCTCAAAGCGGTACCCACTTGGCAAGTTTTCATCGCTACCTCTCGGTCTAGTCTCCCCAAACCTTACAGGGACTTTGCTGACGTATTTTGCAAAAAACAAGCTGAGATCTTGCCGCCACATAGACTTTTCGATTGTCCTATCGATCTTCTTCCTGGGACCACGCCGCCCCGTGGCAGGATCTACCCTCTCTCCATCCCGGAGACTAAAGCTATGACGGAGTACGTCCAGGAGAACCTCAAAAGAGGTTTCATCCGCAAGTCTTCCTCCCCTGCTGGAGCTGGATTCTTCTTTGTTGCCAAAAAAGACGGGTCCTTATGTCCCTGCATTGACTATCGTGGTCTTAACAAGATCCCGATAAAAAATCGCTACCCGCTGCCCCTTATCTCTGAACTTTTTGATCGTTTGCGTGGAGCAAGAATCTTCACCAAATTGGACCTCCGGGGCGCATATAATCTCATCCGTATCCGTAAAGGCGATGAGTGGAAAACCGCCTTTAACACCTGTGACGGACACTTCGAGTATCTTGTCATGGACCCCTTTACATTATATGGCACCCTGCACCTATGGACCCCTTCACATTACACAGCCCTTGTACCTCTGGACCCCTTTGCATTACACTGCACTCTGCACCTCTTGACCCCTTTACATTACACAGCCCTTGTACCTCTTGATCCCTTTACATTACTCTGCACCCTGCACCTCTGGACCCCTTTACATTACTCTGCACCCTTCACCTCTGGACCCCATTACATTATACGGCACCCTGCACCTCTGGATCCCTTTACATTACACAGCACCCTGCACCCCTTTACATTATATGGCACCCTGCACCTCTGGACCCCTTTACATTATACGGCACCCTGCACCTCTGGACCCCTTTACATTACATAGCCCCCTGCACCTCTGGACCCCTTTACATTACACAGCCCCCCACAGCTCTGGATGCCTGTATGTTACACAGACACCACCCTAACAGTTCTGGCCCCCCTGCATGTTACACAGACCCCCTACAGGGCAGACACCCTCCCTACAGTACAGTCTCCCCTACAGTGCAGACCCCCTTAAAGTACAGACCCCCACTATAGTGCAGACCCCCCTACAGTGACTCCCCCCTACAGTGCAGACCCCCTTACAGTACAGACCCCACACTAAAGTACAGACCCCCCTACAGTACAGACTCCCCACTATAGTACAGACCCCCCACTATAGTGCAGACCCCCGCTACAGTACAGACCCCCTATAGTGCAGACCCCCCTACAGTACAGACTGCGCCCACTAAAGTACAGACCCCCCGCTACAGTACAGACCCCCCTACTACAGTACAGACCCCCCCCCCTACAGTGCAGACCCCCTTACAGTAAAGATCCCCTTACAGTACAGACCCCCCACTAAAGTACAGACTCCCCACTATAGTGCAGACCCCCCTACAGTGCAGACCCCCACTATAGTGCAGACCCCCCCCCCCACAGTGCAGACCCCCCTATAGTGCAGACCCCCCTTACAGTACAGATCCCCTTACAGTACAGACCGCGCCCACTAAAGTACAGACCGCGCCCACTAAAGTACAGACCCCCGCTACAGTACAGGCCGCGCCCACTAAAGTACAGACCCCCGCTACAGTAGAGACCCCCCTACAGTATAGACCCCCGCTACAGTAGAGACCCCTACTATAGTGCAGACCCCCCTACAGTGCAGACCCCCTTACAGTACAGATCCCCCACTATAGTGCAGACCCCCTTACAGTACAGACCCCCCACTAAAGTACAGACCCCCCACTAAAGTGCAGACCCCCCTACAGTGCAGACCCCCACAGTGCAGACCCCCACTATAGTGCAGACCCCCTTACAGTACAGATCCCCTTACAGTACAGACCACGCCCACTAAAGTACAGACCCCCGCTACAGTACAGACCCCCCACTATAGTGCAGACCCCCCCCTACAGTGCAGAACCCCCACTATAGTGCAGACCCCCGCTACAGTACAGACCCCCCCACTATAGTGAAGATCCCCCGCTACAGTACAGACCCCCACTATAGTGCAGACCCCCCCACTATAGTGCAGACCGCGCCCACTAAAGTACAGACCCCCCACTATAGTGCAGACCCCCCTACAGTGCAGACCCCCCTACAGTACAGATCCCCTTACAGTACAGACCCCCACTAAAGTACAGACCCCCCACTAAAGTACAGACCCCCTACAGTGCAGACCCCACCTACAGTGCAGACCTCCCTACAGTGCAGACCCCCCACTAAAGTACAGACCCCCCACTAAAGTACAGACCCCCCACTAAAGTACAGACCCCCCACTAAAGTACAGACCGCGCCCACTAAAGCACAGACCCCCGCTACAGTACAGACTGCGCCCACTAAAGTACAGACCCCCACTACAGTACAGACCCCCCACCATAGAGCAGACCCCCTACTAAAGTACAGACCCCCCACTATAGTGCAGACCCCCTTACAGTACAGATCCCCTTACAGTACAGACCCCCATTATAGTGCAGACCCCCGCTACAGTGCAGACCCCCTTACAGTACAGATCCCCTTACAGTACAGACCCCCCACTATAGTGCAGACCCCCCCGCTACAGTACAGACCCCCCACTATAGTGCAGACCCCCCACTATAGTGCAGATCCCCTTACAGTACAGACCCCCCACTATAGTGCAGACCCCCCCGCTACAGTGCAGACCCCCCACTATAGTGCAGACCCCCCACTATAGTGCAGACCCCCTTACAGTACAGATCCCCTTATAGTAGATATCCCCTTACAGTACAGACCGCGCCCACTAAAGTACAGACCCCCCCTACAGTACAGACCACACCCACTAAAATACAGACCCCCTACAGTACAGACCGCGCCCACTAAAGTACAGACCCCCCTACAGTACAGACCCCCACTATAGTGCAGACCCCCGCTACAGTACAGACCCCCTTACAGTACAGACCCCCCTACAGTACAGACTCCCCACTATAGTGCAGACTCCCCACTATAGTGCAGACCCCCCTACAGTACAGACCGCACCCACTAAAGTACAGACCCCCCTACAGTAAAGGCCCCCACTATAGTGCAGACCCCCGCTACAGTACAGACCCCCTTACAGTACAGACTCCCCACTAGTGCAGACCCCCCTACAGTACAGACCGCGCCCACTAAAGTACAGACCCCCCTACAGTACAGATCCCCCACCATAGTGCAGACCCCCCTACAGTACAGATCCCCTTACAGTGCAGACCCCCCTTACAGTACAGATCCCCTTTACAGTACAGACCCCCCACTAAAGTACAGACCGCGCCCACTAAAGTACAGACCCCCGCTACAGTACAGACAGCACCCACTAAAGTACAGACCCCCCGCTACAGTACAGACCCCCTGCTACAGTACAGACCCCCCACAGTACAGACCCCCACTATAGTGCAGACCCCCTTACAGTACAGACCCCCCACTAAGGTACAGACCCCCGCGACAGTACAGACCCCCCACTATAGTGCAGACCCCCACTATAGTGCAGACCCCCCTACAGTACAGACCCCCCACAGTACAGACCCCCACTATAGTGCAGACCCCCTTACAGTACAGACCCCCCACTAAGGTACAGACCCCCGCGACAGTACAGACCCCCCACTATAGTGCAGACCCCCCACTATAGTGCAGACCCCCCCTACAGTACAGATCCCCTTACAGTACAGAACCCCTTACCGTACAGACCCCCCCTAAAGTACAGACCGCACCCACTAAAGTACAGACCCCCCTACAGTACAGATCGCACCCACTAAAGTACAGACCCCCCTATAGTACAGACCGCGCCCACTAAAGTACAGACCCCCCTACAGTACAGACCCCCTTACAGTACAGACCCCCCTACAGTACAGACTCCCCACTATAGTGCAGACCCCCCTACAGTACAGACCGCGCCCACTAAAGTACAGACCCCCCTACCCCCAGAACCCAGAACCCCGCTACAGTGCAGAACCCCCACTATAGCGCAGACCCCCCCTACAGTACAGACCCCCTACTATAGTGCAGACCCCCCTACAGTACAGACCCCCATTACAGTACAGACCCCCCTACAGTACAGATCCCCTTACAGTACAGACCGCGCCTACAGTACAGACCCCCACTATAGTGCAGACCCCCGCTACAGTACAGACTCCCCACTATAATGCAGACCCCCCTACAGTACAGACCGCCTACTAAAGTACAGACCCCCCTACAGTACAGACCCCCACTATAGTGCAGACCCCCGCTACAGTGCAGACCCCCTTACAGTACAGAATCCCCACTATAGTGCAGAGCCCCCTACAGTACAGACCGCGCCCACTAAAGTACAGACCCCCTTACAGTACAGACCCCCGTTACAGTGCAGACCCCCCCACTATTGTACAGACCCCCTTACAGTACAGACTCCCCACTATAGTGCAGACCCCCTTACAGTACAGACCCCCGTTACAGTGCAGACCCCCCCCCCACTATAGTGCAGACCCCCCTACAGTACAGATCCCCTTACAGTACAGACCCCCCACTATAGTGCAGACCCCCCCCTACAGTACAGACCCCCCACTACAGACCGCCCCCCACAGCGCAAAACCACCTACAGTAAAGACCCCCCACTATAGTGCAGACCACCGCTACAGTGCAGACCCCCCTACAGTACAATTTGGAAGCGTGACATGTTGGTTATCAATTTACTCAACGTAACATTATCTTTCACAATATTAAAAAAAAATTGGGCTAACTTTACTGCCGTCTTATTTTTTAATTCAAAAAAGTGTATTTTTTCTACAAAAAAGTGCGCTTGTAAGACCGCTGCGCAAATACGGTGTGACAGAAAGTATTGTAACGACCGCCATTTTATTCTCTAGGGTGTTAGAATTTTTTTTTATAATGTTTGGGGGTTCTAAGTAATTTTCTAGCAAGAAAAAACGTTTTTAACTTGTAAACAACACATCTAAAAAAGAGGCTCGGTCTTAAAGTGGTTAAACTCATTTTAAAGTTCCAGAAAAGGCCTGGTCAGCAAGTGGTTTAAATTGTATTTTTACCAAAGAATATTGTGTGACATAACAAATTGCAACTACCAGCATTTTTTTTTCCAGGGCCTTTGCTTTCAGAATATCTATAATATTTGGGTGTTCTAAATAATTATCTAATTTAAAAAAAATGCAGATGTTTACATAAATGAGAGAAATTTAAGAATTTGTTTGGGCAGCGAATGGTTAAAGTGTATGAAAAGGCAACGTGGTTTCGAAAGCTTTGGCTGGAGTAGGGAAGGATTAGGCCCTTTTGTTCAGGTTTGTATGTGTTCCCGTAGCGGAGATTTAGCCTCGGTGATGACCATTGTCACAGAGAGAGTGATGGGAAATGAAATTTTAGATTCGTCACTGGAGCAAGAGGTGAGGGAGAATCCTCCACCCGTCCATCCACCCATCCACACATCTCCTCTTCAACCCATCCACACATCTCCTCTTCAACCCATCCACACATCTCCTCTTCAACCCATCCACACATCTCCTCTTCAACCCATCCATACATCTCCTCTTCAACCCATCCATACATCTCCTCTTCAACCCATCCACCCATCTCCTCTTCAACCCATCCACCCATCTCCTCTTCAACCCATCCACACATCTCCTCTTCGACCCATCCACCCATCTCCTCTTTGACCCATTCACACATCTCCTCTTCGACCCATCCACCAATCTCCTCTTCGACCCATCCACCCATCTCCTCTTCGACCCATCCACCCATCTCCTCTTCGACCCATCCACCCATCTTCTCTTCGACCCATCCTCACATCTCCTCTTCAACCCATACACACATTTCCTCTTCAACTCATCCTCACATCTCCTCTTCAACCCATCCACCCATCTCCTCTTCAACCCATCAACACAAATCCTCTTCAACCCATCCACCCATCTCCTCTTCAACCCATCCTCACATCTCCTCTTCAACCCATCCACACATCTCCTCTTCAACTCATCCTCACATCTCCTCTTCAACCCATCCACCCATCTCCTCTTCAACCCATCCACCCATCTTCTCTTCAACCCATCCACACATCTCCTCTTCAACCCCTCCACACATCTCCTCTTCAACCCCTCCACACATCTCCTCTTCAACCCATCCACACATCTCCTCTTCAACCCATCCACCCATCTCCTCTTCAACCCATCCACCCATCTTCTCTTCAACCCATCCACCCATCTTCTCTTCAACCTATCCACCCATCTCCTCTCCCACCCATCCACCCACCCCCTCTCCCACCCATCCCTTCCAGAGTCTCACTAAGTGAACTCCGTTCTCTCCTGTCCTGGATCTGAATTTAAACCGACCAGAGGTCACTTATCCTCCATCACCGGGAAGGGAGACGAAAAATGTCTGCAACAATTAAAAATGAGACTCCCTATCATTTTTCCTACTGCTATTCATACCAAGTTGCACTGAACAGGGTCAAGGTAAGTTCACCTGATTATTTACACACATTTGTCAGATTGTGAGATTTGTTGTTGACCAATTCAGCTCTGGAAGGTTTTGCCCCCTTCATGACCAGGCCATTTTTTGCTATTCAGGAATCTAGGGGCAATAAAGGGGTTAAATATGTACCTAATGGGTGTACAGTGTGCAGCTTTTACTAAGAGATTTTTCCATTTCGACAGATCGCTCCCTCTGTACAGAGCTCTGTGTTGTGTACCAACACAAGAGATCTGGGCTGTGATTGGACACAGCCGATCAGCAGGACTTGGTGACAGGCTCCTGATGTGTGCAATCATGGCTGGGGGCACGCATGCTCATGCCCTAAACCTGCAAATAGGCAGTGGCGGAAGTTGGATTGCTAGTCAAAGGGTGGTATAGCAGCAGCTGAAAGATGTACAGAAGGTGCTGACTCCCGTTTGGCTCAGGGTTGTGGTGCGGCCCCACTGAACTCAATGGGACAGTATGACAGGCGGTGCCACCTGTCAAACTCTGCACCCCAAGTTAAATTTTTTGTGCCATGTGTACAGCCCTGTCAGGCTGTATTGTTTGGACCCAGGTTGGTTTTTACTGCTCTTTTGAATGAGGGCAGCCACTCCCCTGCCCAGCCCTGTTTTTTAGAATAACGGCAGCCACTCCCTCGCCCAGCTCTGTTGAGTGACATCAGCCATTCCCTTGCCCAGCGCTACTCTTTCAAATGATAACAGCCACTCCCCTACCCAGCCCTGCTCCTTTGAATAAGGACAGCCACTCCCTCAATCCTCCTCTTTTGAATGACAGCAGCCACTCTCCCACCCAACCCTGCTCTTTTGAATAACTCTCTTGCCCAGCCCTGCACTGTTGAATGACAGCAGCCATTCCCCTGCCCAGACCTGCTCTTTCAAATAACAACAGCCACTCCCCCACTTAGACCTACTCTTTCAAATTATAGCAGCCACTCCCCTCCCCAGCTCTGCTCTGTTAAATTACAGCAGCCACTCCCCTGCCCAGCCCTGCTCTTTTTAATAAGGGAAGCCACTCCCCCGCCCAACCCTGCAATGTTGAATGACAGCAGCCACTCCCCCGCCCAACCCTGCTCTTTCAAATAACAGCAGCTATCCCCCACTTAGAACTACTCTTTCAAATTACAGCAGCCAATCCCCTGCCTAGCTCTGCTCTATTAAAATAGAACAGCCACTCCCATGCCCAGCGCTGCTCTTTTTAATAAGGGCAGCCAATCCCCTTCCCAGCCCTGCTCTGTTGAATTACAGTAGCCAATCCCACTCCCAGCCCTGTTCTTTTGAATGATAGCAGTCACCCTACCACTGAGCCCTACTCTTTTGAATGATGGCAGTTACTCCACTGCCCATCCCTGCTCTTTCAAATTACAGCAGCCACTCCCATGTCCAGCTCTGGTCTACTGAGTAATAGAAGCCACTCCCCACCCAGCCCTGTTCTTTTGAATGATAGCTGCCACTCCCCTGCCCAGTCCTGCTCTTTTGCATGACAGCAGCCACTCCCCCCACCCAGCTCTGTTGAATGACAGCAGCCATTCCCCTGCCCAGACCTGCTCTTTCAAATAACAGCAGCCACTTCCCCACTTAGCCCTACTCTTTCAAATTATAGCAGACACTCCCCATACCCAACCTTGCTCTTTTGAATAAGGACAGCAACTCCCTCGCCCAATCCTTCTCTTTTGAATGACAGCAGCCACTTCCCCACACAATTCTGCTCTTTAAAATAACAGCAGCCACTCCCCCACTTAGACCTACTCTTTGAAATTATAGCAGCCATTCCCCTGCCCAGCCCTGCTCCGTTGAATAAGGACAGTCACTCCCTCATCCAGCTCTGTTGAATGACAGCAGACACTCCCCACCCGTCTCTGTTGAATGACAGCAGACACTCCTCACCCATCTCTTTTGAATGACAGCAGACACTCCTCACCCAGCCCTGTTGAATGACAGCAGACACTCCTCACCCAGCCCTGTTAAATGACAGCAGACACTCCTCACCCAGCCCTGTTGAATGACAGCAGACACTCCCCACCCATCTCTGTTGAATGACAGCAGACACTCCCCACCCAGCTCTGTTGAATGACAGCAGACACTCCTCACCCAGCCCTGTTGAATGACAGCAGACACTCCTCACCCAGATCTGTTGAATGACAGCAGCCACTCCCCCTGCCCAGTCCTGTTGAATGACAGCAGCCACTCCCCCCACCCAGCTCTGTTGAATGACAGCAGCCACTCCCCCCACCCAGCTCTGTTGAATCACAGCAGCCACTCCCCCCACCCAGCTCTGTTGAATGACAGCAGCCACTCCACCCGCCCAGCTATGTTGAATGACAGCAGCCTCTCCCCCTGCCTAGCTCTGTTGAATGACAGCAGCCACTCCCCCTGCCTAGCTCTGTTCAATGACAGGGGCTCCAAGCCAGAGCCTCATTGTCTGTCAAAAGTACACCACAATGGGGAAAAGAGACAAAACAGATGCTGTTTGTAACGCTGAGCGCTCCGGGTGCCCCATCCATCCCGGAGCGCTCACGGCGTTCTGTGTCTTTTAGCGCCCCGGTCGGCTCTCCCGACCGCAGGCGCCGTCCTCTCCTCAGGACGCGATCCATGGCCGCCCAGGGATCACGTCCCCGCTCCCCTCACCTTGTCTCTGCCGGCTCCTTCCGGCGCGCGCGCGCCCCCGCCCCTCAGGCGCGCGCGACTCTGTCTGCATTTAAAGGGCCAGTGCACAGTTAATTGGTGCCTGGTCCAAAGTGCCGTTTCTGAACCATACTTAAACCCACTTCCCCTTCCTGTCCTGGCCGGATCTTGTGTTGCCTACAGTGCCCAGTGAAAGCGTGTTTTGTGTTTGCTCCTACTGTGTATCCAGACCTCTGCCGTTGCCCCGACTACGAACCTTTGCTACCTGTCCAGACCTTTTGCTACGTCCGACCTTGCCTCTGCCTTATCCTTGTGTACCGCGCCTGCCTCAGCTGTCAGTGGGGTCGAGTTGCTATTGGAAGACACGACCTGGTTGCTACCGCCGCTGCAAGTCCATCCCGCCTTGCGGCGGGCTCTGGTGAAAACCAGTAGCAACATTAGAACCGGTCCTCCAATACAACCCGTGCTATCGCCTCATTGACATAGGGGATCCACCTCCTGCTCCCCGCCATACCCGGAACGTGACACTGTTAATACATAAAGTATTTGCAGTATTATATTGCACATCTTTTGTAGTATCTTCACAAAGATTTTGTATGATCTAAAGTATTTAGATGCTTTAAGCATCACTCTAGGGCAATAAAGGTGGTTAGGAACCCCCTACCCTGGAGAAGGGGCCCATTCACGCCTGAAAACTCTACAACTCCTTTTTCTTTTGGATGTGCTTTATAACTGTTGCTTCTGTTGTGCTTTATTCCAGGAACATGGCGTGGTGGGGCCTTGGTCTACTAAACTAATCAATCAGTTGGCTTTGCCTAGTCATATTTATGTGAAATATGGACATCAGTCCCAAGATGACACCCGTCACCATGCAGATTTGCATCGAAGTTACAACGGCATCTACCATCACACCTTCTATATCCGGGAATCCGGCGCGGACAAGTCATCATTGCAGCTAACGAGTAACAAAGGAGGAGACAGTCCTACATGCCCAAACTATGGTAAGCATAGTCAACCATTGGGGAATGTACCGCTGTGTGCAGAGCCCCATTACCGGTCATAGCAGGGTATTGACTAATGGAATACCACAATGCATGTACCTATATGGAGCATGGTCACATTAACCCCTTCACATCGACTGTACGAAAATATGTGGCCTCTCTGCGGGTTGGCCTTAGCCCCGAGCGCCCGCATATTTGCGTACCACCCTGCAGAAATAGCATGCCCTGAGCGCTCCTGGCACAGTTACCGGCGGCCAACAGAAAGCTCCCAATTGTTCCCTGTAATTGGGAGCTTTATAATCATGTGACAGACAATCACGGTGGTCACATGATCATAAACCCCCCCCCCCCCCTTAAAGGGCTTGGAGGCGTCGGCTCAAAGTGGTCAAATAAATGTAAGAGGAGGCAGGCATCTTTTCAGACATCATTTCGGCTTACCCAAATTAAAAAGAATAAAGAGTAGGTCTATTAATTTACATGCACTATAAGTGTCTTCTATAATGGGGTGCAAATACAAGGTAAGGGACAAAGTATAAAAGGGTCTCAGTTTAAAATTTAAAAAAAAGGTAATAGACCCACGCATACACTATATTACCTAAAGTATTGGGACACCTCCCTTTATACACACATGAACTGTAATGGCATCCCAGTCTTAGTCCGTAGGGTTCAATATTGAGTTGGCCCACCCTTTGCCGCTATAACAGCTTCAACTCTTCTGGAAAAGGCCGTCCACAAGGTTTAGGAGTGTGTCTATGGGAATGTTTGTTTGACCATTCTTCCAGAAGCGCATTTGTGAGGTCGGACACTGATGTTGGATAAGAAGGCCTGGCTCGCAGTCTCTGCTCTAATTTATCCCAAAGGTGTTCTATTGGGTTGAGGTCAGCACTCCTCTTACCGGTTTCTCTGACTGTGTTGTCCATCTCTTCTGGATCACTTTGGCTCTTTTTTAGCTGTGGCACCCTGCTGCATGGCCCACCTCTGGCTTATGGATTGGGGTTCTCCTGATACCTCTGATAGGAGCTGACCTGACTCCTGGACCAAAACCTGCTGTCTCCTGACTAGGGCACCTTTAACCCATGGGTGAGAAGCTCTGTCTCCTGGCTTCTGGCTGGAGTTCCTTTGACCCCTGGGTGAGACCTCCTGTCTCTTAGATTGTGGCTGGGGCTCCTATAACCCTTCAGTTAGACCATCTGTCTCCTAGCTTCTGGCTCGGGCTCCTCTGACCCCTGGGTGAGACCCTCTGTCTCCTGGCTTCTGGCTGGGGCTCCTCTGACCCCTGGGTGAGACCCTCTGTCTCCTGGTTTCTGGCTAGGGCTCCTCTGACCCCTGGGTGAGACCTCCTGTCTCTTAGATTGTGGCTGGGGCTCCTATAACCCTTCAGTTAGACCATCTGTCTCCTAGCTTCTGGCTGGGGCTCCTCTGACCCCTGGGTGAGACCCTCTGTCTCCTGGCTTCTGGCTAGGGCTCCTCTGACCCCTGGGCGAGACCTCCTGTCTCTTAGCTTCTGGCTGGGGCTCCTCTAACCCTTCAGTGGGACCTTCTTTCATTTAACTTCTGGCTAGGGCTCCTCTGACCCCTGGGTGAGACCTCCTGTCTCTTAGCTTCTGGCTGGAGCTCCTCTAACCCTTCAGTGGGACCCTCTTTCACTTAGCTTCTGGCTGGGGCTACTCTGACCACTGGGTGAGACCCTCTGTCTCTTAGCTTCTTGTAGGAGCGTCTCTAACCCCTCGGTGAGACCCCTGTCTCTTGACTCCTGTCTGGGGCACTTCCGTAGGTCTGGAGAGATGGTGGTGAAGCGCTCATTGGCCCAAAACAAAGAGTAGTAAGTGGGGGCTCTGTCCGGCATTTAAATATATATATATATATTTTTTTTTTTTTACAATTTGCTGTCAAACAATCCACCCCAAACGAAGAGGATGAAGTGTGGCTCTGTCCGGCCCAAACGAAGAGGATGAAGTGTGGCTCTGTCCGGCCCAAACGAAGAGGAGGAAGTGGGGCTCTGTCCGGCCCAAACGAAGAGGAGGAAGTGGGGCTCTGTCCAGCCCAAACGAAGAGGATGAAGTTGGGGCTCTGTCCGGCCCAAATGAAGAGGAGGAAGTGGGGCTCTGTCCGGCCCAAACGAAGAGGAGGAAGTGGGGCTCTGTCCGGCCCAAACAAAGAGGAGGAAGTGGGGCTCTGTCCGGCCCAAACGAAGAGGAGGAAGTGGGACTCTGTCCAGCCCAAATGAAGAGGAGGAAGTGGGGCTCTGTCCGGCCCAAACGAAGAGGAAGAAGTGGGGCTCTGTCCAGCCCAAATGAAGAGGAGGAAGTGGGGCTCTGTCCGGCCCAAACGAAGAGGAGGAAGTGGGGCTCTGTCCCGCCCAAACGAAGAGGATGAAGTGTGGCTCTGTCCCGCCCAAACGAAGAGGATGAAGTAGGGCTCTGTCCGGCCCAAACGAAGAGGAGGAAGTGGGGCTCTGTCCCGCCCAAACGAAGAGGATGAAGTGGGGCTCTGTCCAGCCCAAATGAAGAGGAGGAAGTGGGGCTCTGTCCGGCCCAAACGAAGAGGAGGAAGTGGGGCTCTGTCCGGCCCAAACGAAGAGGATGAAGTGGGGCTCTGTCCCGCCCAAACGAAGAGGATGAAGTGGGGCTCTGTCCGGCCCAAACGAAGAGGAGGAAGTGGGGCTCTGTCCGGCCCAAATGAAGAGGATGAAGTGGGGCTCTGTCCGGCCCAAACGAAGAGGATGAAGTGGGGCTCTGTCCGGCCCAAACGAAGAGGATGAAGTGGGGCTTTGTCCGGCCCAAACGAAGAGGATGAAGTGGGGCTCTGTCCGGCCCAAACGAAGAGGATGAAGTGTGGCTCTGTCCGGCCCAAACGAAGAGGATGAAGTGTGGCTCTGTCCGGCCCAAACGAAGAGGAGGAAGTGGGGCTCTGTCCGGCCCAAACGAAGAGGAAGAAGTGGGGCTCTGTCCGGCCCAAATGAAGAGGAGGAAGTGGGTCTCTGTCCAGCCCAAATGAAGAGGAGGAAGTGGGGGCTCTGTCCGGCCCAAACGAAGAGGAGGAAGTGGGTCTCTATCCAGCCCAAATGAAGAAGATGAAGTGGGGCTCTGTCCGGCCCAAAATAAGAGGAGGAAGTGGGGCTCTGTCCGGCCCAAACGAAGAGGATGAAGTGGGGCTCTGTCCGGACCAAACTTGGAGAAGGAAGCAGCAACATGCGGCTGGTGCACTAGGCCTGGTAACAGGTTCCTAGCACGAACGATGAGTCATTGGCTGCAGCTGTTTAAATAGGAACAAGAGGAGGTATCAGGTGATGTGGTTCATCAAGACCTGAGGGGATAGTGGAGATGGCTGAGCCCCCAGTGGATGAATCAGACATTACAGTCCCAAGGTATTTTGATGGCAGTGCCCCCAGGCCTAAATGAAGAGACACAAATTACAGAGAGGAGCATTTCTTAAAAAATGAGAACTATAGATAACTATAGTCATCAGGTGTGGGTGGGTAAAAACTGATAAATTCTCACCATGGGTTGCAGTGCCTCACCATTTAGAGGTTTCTCATCATATGAAATTTCCTCTTTTAAAGGTAAACACGAAGAAGACAGAAAGGAGATGGACAGTAGAAGAATTCAAGAAGAAGAGAGGAGGAGGCAGCGGCAGATTGAGCGAGAGAGGCGGATTCAGGAGGAGATTGAGAAGGAAAGTAAAGCTCTAGAAGAAAAACAAGCCCAGTTCAATAAGAAGCTGGAGATGAGAAGAAACAGAAGCATACAAAGACAGAAGCAAACTTATATCCTTCACCACGTGGTAGCAGGCGATGCCTTCCACATCCAAACCACAGAGGTAACATTACATTGTTATAATATAATTACTTATGTACTCAATTCACTATTTACTTCTGGTATGCATTCAGAATAACAGCCCCCTGGTGCCTTCATAAAACAGATAGGTGTAGTAATATGGCATCCTGCTCCCGAGATATCACAGAATAATATTACTCTCAGACTCCTGACTATGCGTCTGGGTATATCGATGACTTAGAGACATTGAGTTGTAACAAGGATTTCTTGAAAACTTTCTATGGATACCAACCGCTTAAAGCAGGGAATACCAAGCTTTTAAATAAAGAAAAAGATCATTATACATTACACTCTTTGGGGGTCAGTGGAATGAAAAAAAATGCCCTGGGTTCAGTACGTGTAATAAATGCCCAGGCATTGGAGGTCAATGGGAGTAATAAATGCTTTGGCATCAGAGGTCGATGGGAGTAATAAGTGCCCAGGCATCGAAGGTCAGTGGGCGTAATAAATGCCCAGGAATCGGAGGTCAGTGGGCGTAATAAATGCTCAGGCATTGGAACTCAATGGGAGTAAAAAAAAATGCCCAGGCATTGGCGGTCAGTGGGCGTAATAAATGCCCAGGCATCGGAGGTCAGTGGGAGTAATAAATGCCCAGACATCAGAGGTCAGTGGGAGTAATAAATGCCCAGGAATCGGAGGTCAGTGGGCGTAATAAATGCCCAGACATCAGAGATCAGTGGGAGTAATAAATGCCCAGACATTTGAAGTCAGTGGGAGTAATAAATGCCCAGGCATCAGAGGTCAGTGGGAGAAATAAATGCCCAGGAATCGGAGGTCAGTGGGAGTAATAAACCTCCAGTTATTGGAGGTCAGTGGGAGTAGAAAAATGTCCAGGAATCGGAGGTCAGTGGGAGTAATAAATGCCCAGACATCAGAGGTCAGTGGGAGTAATAAATGCCTAGGAATCGGAGGTCAGTGGGAGTAATAAATGCCCAGGCATTAGAAGTCAGTGGGAGTAATAAATGCCCAGACATTAGAAGTCAGTGGGAGTAATAAATGCCCAGGAATCGGAGGTCAGTGGGAGTAATAAATGCCTAGGCATTAGAAGTCAGTGGGAGTAATAAATGCCCAGGCATTAGAAGTCAGTGGGAGTAATAAATGCCCAGGCATCGGAGGTCAGTGGGAGAAATAAATGCCCAGGCATTAGAAGTCAGTGGGAGTAATAAATACCCAGGCATTAGAAGTCAGTGGGAGTAATAAATGCCCAGGCATCGGAGGTCAGTGGGAGAAATAAATGCCCAGGAATCGGAGGTCAGTGGGAGTAATAAATGCCTAGGCATTAGAAGTCAGTGGGAGTAATAAATGCCCAGGCTTCGGAGGTCAGTGGGAGTAATAAATGCCCAGGCATTAGAAGTCAGTGGGAGTAATAAATGCCCAGGCATTAGAAGTCAGTGGGAGTAATAAATGCCCAGGCATCGGAGGTCAGTGGGAGAAATAAATGCCCAGGAATCGGAGGTCAGTGGGAGTAATAAACCTATAGTTATTGGAGGTCAGTGGGAGTAGAAAAATGTCCAGGCATCGGAGGTCAGTGGGAGTAATAAATGCCCAGACATCAGAGGTCAGTGGGAGTAATAAATGCCTAGGCATTAGAAGTCAGTGGGAGTAATAAATGCCCAGGAATCGGAGGTCAGTGGGAGTAATAAATGCCCAGGCATTAGAAGTCAGTGGGAGTAATAAATGCCCAGGCATTAGAAGTCAGTGGGAGTAATAAATGCCCAGGAATCGGAGGTCAGTGGGAGTAATAAATGCCCAGGCATTAGAAGTCAGTGGGAGTAATAAATGCCTAGGCATTAGAAGTCAGTGGGAGTAATAAATGCCCAGGCTTCGGAGGTCAGTGGGAGTAATAAATGCCCAGGCATTAGAAGTCAGTGGGAGTAATAAATGCCCAGACATTAGAAGTCAGTGGGAGTAATAAATGCCCAGGCATTAGAAGTCAGTGGGAGTAATAAATGCCCAGGAATCGGAGGTCAGTGGGAGTAATAAATGCCCAGGCATTAGAAGTCAGTGGGAGTAATAAATGCCTAGGCATTAGAAGTCAGTGGGAGTAATAAATGCCCAGACATCGGAGGTCAGTGGGAGTAATAAATGCCCAGGCATTAGAAGTCAGTGGGAGTAATAAATGCCCAGGCATTAGAAGTCAGTGGGAGTAATAAATGCCCAGGCATAGGAGGTCAGTGGGAGAAATAAATGCCCAGGAATCGGAGGTCAGTGGGAGTAATAAACCTCCAGTTATTGGAGGTCAGTGGGAGTAGAAAAATGTCCAGGCATTAGAAGTCAGTGGGAGTAATAAATGCCCAGGCATTAGAAGTCAGTGGGAGTAATAAATGCCCAGGAATCGGAGGTCAGTGGGAATAATAAATGCCTAGGCATTAGAAGTCAGTGGGAGTAATAAATGCCCAGGCTTCGGAGGTCAGTGGGAGTAATAAATGCCCAGGCATTAGAAGTCAGTGGGAGTAATAAATGCCCAGGCATTAGAAGTCAGTGGGAGTAATAAATGCCCAGGAATCGGAGGTCAGTGGGAGTAATAAATGCCTAGGCATTAGAAGTCAGTGGGAGTAATAAATGCCCAGGCTTCGGAGGTCAGTGGGAGTAATAAATGCCCAGGCATTAGAAGTCAGTGGGAGTAATAAATGCCCAGGCATTAGAAGTCAGTGGGAGTAATAAATGCCCAGGCATTAGAAGTCAGTGGGAGTAATAAATGCCCAGGAATCGGAGGTCAGTGGGAGTAATAAATGCCTAGGCATTAGAAGTCAGTGGGAGTAATAAATGCCTAGGCATCGGAGGTCAGTGGGAGTATTAAATGCCCAGGCATCGGAGGTCAGTGGGAGTAATAAATGCCTAGGCATTGGAAGTCAGTAGGAGTAATAAATGCCCAGGCATCAGAGGTCAGTGGGAGTAATAAAAGCCCAGGCATCAGAGGTCAGTGGGAGTAATAAAAGCCCAGGAATCGGAGGTCAGTGGGAGTAATAAATGCCCAGACATCGGAGGTCAGTGGGAGTAATAAATGCCCAGGAATCGGAGGTCAGTGGGAGTAATAAATGCCCAGACATCGGAGGTCAGTGGGAGTAATAAATGCCCAGGAATCAGAGGTCAGTGGGAGTAATAAATGCCCAGGCATTAGAAGTCAGTGGGAGTAATAAATGCCCAGGCATTAGAAGTCAGTGGGAGTAATAAATGCCCAGGCATTAGAAGTCAGTGGGAGTAATAAATGCCCAGGAATCGGAGGTCAGTGGGCGTAATAAATGCCCAGGAATCGGAGGTCAGTGAGAGTAATAAATGCCCAGGAATCGGAGGTCAGTGGGAGTAATAAATGCCCAGACATCGGAGGTCAGTGGGAGTAATAAATGCCCAGGAATCGGAGGTCAGTGGGAGTAATAAATGCCCAGACATCGGAGGTCAGTGGGAGTAATAAATTCCCAGGAATCAGAGGTCAGTGGGAGTAATAAATGCCCAGGCATTAGAAGTCAGTGGGAGTAATAAACCTCCAGTTATTGGAGGTCAGTGAGAGTAATAAATGCCCAGACATCGGAGGACAGTGGGAGTAATAAATGCCCAGACATCGGAGGTCAGTGGGAGTAATAAATTCCCAGGAATCAGAGGTCAGTGGGAGTAATAAATGCCCAGGCATTAGAAGTCAGTGGGAGTAATAAATGCCCAGGCATTAGAAGTCAGTGGGAGTAATAAATGCCCAGGAATCGGAGGTCAGTGGGAGTAATAAATGCCCAGACATCGGAGGACAGTGGGAGTAATAAATGCCCAGACATCGGAGGTCAGTGGGAGTAATAAATGCCCAGACATCGGAGGTCAGTGGGAGTAATAAATGTCTAGGCATCAGAAGTCAGTGGGAGTAATAAATGCCCAGGCATTAGAAGTCAGTGGGGGTAATAAATGCCCAGGCATTAGAAGTCAGTGGGAGTAATAAATGCCCAGGCTTTGGAGGTCAGTGGGAGTAATAAATGCCCAGGCATTAGAAGTCAGTGGGAGTAATAAATGCCCAGGCTTCAGAGGTCAGTGGGAGTAATAAATGCCTAGGCATTAGAAGTCAGTGGGAGTAATAAATGCCCAGGCTTCAGAGGTCAGTGGGAGTAATAAATGCCTAGGCATTAGAAGTCAGTGGGAGTAATAATTGCCCAGGCATCGGAGGTCAGTGGGAGTAATAAATGCCCAGGAATTGGAGGTCAGTGGGCGTAATAAATGCCCAGACATCGGAGGTCAGTGAGAGTAATAAATGCCCAGGCATCGGAGGTCAGTGAAAATAATAAATGCCCAAGCATCGTGGGCCAGTGGGAGTAATAAATGCCCAGGCATTAGAAGTCAGTGGGGGTAATAAATGCCCAGGCATCGTGGGCCAGTGGGAGTAATAAATGCCCAGGCATTGGAAGTCAGTGGGAGTAATAAATGCCCAGGCATTAGAAGTCAGTGGGGGTAATAAATGCCCAGGCATTAGAAGTCAGTGGGAGTAATAAATGCCCAGGCATTAGAAGTCAGTGGGGGTAATAAATGCCCAGGCATTAGAAGTCAGTGGGAGTAATAAATGCCCAGGCATTAGAAGTCAGTGGGAGTAATAAATGCCCAGACATCGGAGGTCAGTGGGAGTAATAAATGCCCAGGCATTAGAAGTCAGTGGGAGTAATAAATGCCCAGGCATTAGAAGTCAGTGGGAGTAATAAATGCCCAGACATTGGAGGTCAGTGGGAGAAATAAATGCCCAGGAATCAGAGGTCAGTGGGAGTAATAAACCTCCAGTTATTGGAGGTCAGTGGGAGTAGAAAAATGTCCAGGCATCGGAGGTCAGTGGGAGTAATAAATGCCCAGACATCAGAGGTCAGTGGGAGTAATAAATGCCTAGGAATCGGAGGTCAGTGGGAGTAATAAACCTCCAGTTATTGGAGGTCAGTGGGAGTAGAAAAATGTCCAGGAATCGGAGGTCAGTGGGAGTAATAAATGCCCAGACATCAGAGGTCAGTGGGAGTAACAAATGCCCAGGCATTAGAAGTCAGTGGGAGTAATAAATGCCTAGGCATTAGAAGTCAGTGGGAGTAATAAATGCCCAGGCATTAGAAGTCAGTGGGAGTAATAAATGCCCAGGCTTGGGAGATCAGTAGTAATATTAAATGCCCAGACATCGGAGGTCAGTGGGAGTAATAAATTCCCAGGAATCAGAGGTCAGTGGGAGTAATAAATGCCCAGGCATTAGAAGTCAGTGGGAGTAATAAATGCCCAGGCATTAGAAGTCAGTGGGAGTAATAAATGCCCAGGCATTAGAAGTCAGTGGGAGTAATAAATGCCCAGGAATCGGAGGTCAGTGGGAGTAATAAATGCCCAGACATCGGAGGTCAGTGGGAGTAATAAATGCCCAGGAATCGGAGGTCAGTGGGAGTAATAAATGCCCAGACATCGGAGGTCAGTGGCAGTAATAAATGCCCAGGCATCAGAGGACAGTGGGAGTAATAAACCTCCAGTTATTGGAGGTCAGTGAGAGTAATAAATGCCCAGACATCGGAGGACAGTGGGAGTAATAAATGCCCAGACATCGGAGGTCAGTGGGAGTAATAAATGCCCAGACATCGGAGGTCAGTGGGAGTAATAAATGTCTAGGCATCAGAAGTCAGTGGGAGTAATAAATGCCCAGGCATTAGAAGTCAGTGGGGGTAATAAATGCCCAGGCATTAGAAGTCAGTGGGAGTAATAAATGCCCAGGCTTTGGAGGTCAGTGGGAGTAATAAATGCCCAGGCATTAGAAGTCAGTGGGAGTAATAAATGCCCAGGCTTCAGAGGTCAGTGGGAGTAATAAATGCCTAGGCATTAGAAGTCAGTGGGAGTAATAAATGCCCAGGCTTCAGAGGTCAGTGGGAGTAATAAATGCCTAGGCATTAGAAGTCAGTGGGAGTAATAATTGCCCAGGCATCGGAGGTCAGTGAGAGTAATAAATGCCCAGGCATCGGAGGTCAGTGAAAATAATAAATGCCCAAGCATCGTGGGCCAGTGGGAGTAATAAATGCCCAGGCATTAGAAGTCAGTGGGGGTAATAAATGCCCAGGCATTAGAAGTCAGTGGGGGTAATAAATGCCCAGGCTTCAGAGGTCAGTGGGAGTAATAAATGCCCAGGCATTAGAAGTCAGTGGGAGTAATAAATGCCCAGGCATTAGAAGTCAGTGGGAGTAATAATTGCCCAGGCATCGGAGGTCAGTGGGAGTAATAAATGCCCAGGAATTGGAGGTCAGTGGGCGTAATAAATGCCCAGACATCGGAGGTCAGTGAGAGTAATAAATGCCCAGGCATCGGAGGTCAGTGAAAATAATAAATGCCCAAGCATCGTGGGCCAGTGGGAGTAATAAATGCCCAGGCATTAGAAGTCAGTGGGGGTAATAAATGCCCAGGCATCGTGGGCCAGTGGGAGTAATAAATGCCCAGGCATTGGAAGTCAGTGGGAGTAATAAATGCCCAGGCATTAGAAGTCAGTGGGGGTAATAAATGCCCAGGCATTAGAAGTCAGTGGGAGTAATAAATGCCCAGGCATTAGAAGTCAGTGGGGGTAATAAATGCCCAGGCATTAGAAGTCAGTGGGAGTAATAAATGCCCAGGCATTAGAAGTCAGTGGGAGTAATAAATGCCCAGACATCGGAGGTCAGTGGGAGTAATAAATGCCCAGGCATTAGAAGTCAGTGGGAGTAATAAATGCCCAGGCATTAGAAGTCAGTGGGAGTAATAAATGCCCAGACATCGGAGGTCAGTGGGAGAAATAAATGCCCAGGAATCAGAGGTCAGTGGGAGTAATAAACCTCCAGTTATTGGAGGTCAGTGGGAGTAGAAAAATGTCCAGGCATCGGAGGTCAGTGGGAGTAATAAATGCCCAGACATCAGAGGTCAGTGGGAGTAATAAATGCCTAGGAATCGGAGGTCAGTGGGAGTAATAAACCTCCAGTTATTGGAGGTCAGTGGGAGTAGAAAAATGTCCAGGAATCGGAGGTCAGTGGGAGTAATAAATGCCCAGACATCAGAGGTCAGTGGGAGTAACAAATGCCCAGGCATTAGAAGTCAGTGGGAGTAATAAATGCCTAGGCATTAGAAGTCAGTGGGAGTAATAAATGCCCAGGCATTAGAAGTCAGTGGGAGTAATAAATGCCCAGGCATTAGAAGTCAGTGGGGGTAATAAATGCCCAGGCATTAGAAGTCAGTGGGGGTAATAAATGCCCAGGCTTCAGAGGTCAGTGGGAGTAATAAATGCCCAGGCATTAGAAGTCAGTGGGAGTAATAAATGCCCAGGCATTAGAAGTCAGTGGGAGTAATAATTGCCCAGGCATCGGAGGTCAGTGGGAGTAATAAATGCCCAGGAATTGGAGGTCAGTGGGCGTAATAAATGCCCAGACATCGGAGGTCAGTGAGAGTAATAAATGCCCAGGCATCGGAGGTCAGTGAAAATAATAAATGCCCAAGCATCGTGGGCCAGTGGGAGTAATAAATGCCCAGGCATTAGAAGTCAGTGGGGGTAATAAATGCCCAGGCATCGTGGGCCAGTGGGAGTAATAAATGCCCAGGCATTGGAAGTCAGTGGGAGTAATAAATGCCCAGGCATTAGAAGTCAGTGGGGGTAATAAATGCCCAGGCATTAGAAGTCAGTGGGAGTAATAAATGCCCAGGCATTAGAAGTCAGTGGGGGTAATAAATGCCCAGGCATTAGAAGTCAGTGGGAGTAATAAATGCCCAGGCATTAGAAGTCAGTGGGAGTAATAAATGCCCAGACATCGGAGGTCAGTGGGAGTAATAAATGCCCAGGCATTAGAAGTCAGTGGGAGTAATAAATGCCCAGGCATTAGAAGTCAGTGGGAGTAATAAATGCCCAGACATCGGAGGTCAGTGGGAGAAATAAATGCCCAGGAATCAGAGGTCAGTGGGAGTAATAAACCTCCAGTTATTGGAGGTCAGTGGGAGTAGAAAAATGTCCAGGCATCGGAGGTCAGTGGGAGTAATAAATGCCCAGACATCAGAGGTCAGTGGGAGTAATAAATGCCTAGGAATCGGAGGTCAGTGGGAGTAATAAACCTCCAGTTATTGGAGGTCAGTGGGAGTAGAAAAATGTCCAGGAATCGGAGGTCAGTGGGAGTAATAAATGCCCAGACATCAGAGGTCAGTGGGAGTAACAAATGCCCAGGCATTAGAAGTCAGTGGGAGTAATAAATGCCTAGGCATTAGAAGTCAGTGGGAGTAATAAATGCCCAGGCATTAGAAGTCAGTGGGAGTAATAAATGCCCAGGCATTAGAAGTCAGTGGGAGTAATAAATGCCCAGGCTTGGGAGATCAGTAGTAATATTAAATGCCCGGACATCGGAGGTCAGTGGAGGTCTGGATGCAAAAAGAAAAATGGTGTCAGCCAGAAATGAAGTTCTACAAAAACAACAGCATATTGGTGGAGAAAAACAAACAGATAAATAATAAATTGTAACAAAAGTGCACTTCTGCGCTACTAATAAAATAAAGGTAAGTGCTGTATATTTAAATATAGGAGGTCGCTGCTTAACACCAACTGTTATTAGCAGACCCAAGTGAAAAGAAAACATATGTGAAGCTCTACCTCCCTTCAAAGATGAAGAAATACTAATAATATGAACACAAACTAAAAGATTAGTGGGAGTGTAAAATTCAGCACAAATAATATTACATGAAACACAATAATATAAATAATGTGTACAAACAGTGACCTCTAGTGGAAACAATAAATATAACACATATATATATCAAATAAAGTCCATATATCCAGTGATATCTTCTGTAAACAAATGCCGTCCGCACACAATCCAGCGGTGATTAATAACAAATGAGTGAATAACACCAAGTGGACCCTCCACCAGTCACACTATGCGCTCACCTCCCAAAAAGACCCCCAATTAGGCCAAGTAGCACCTTCCCCTTTGGGGTCTCAATCCAATGTCTTTTAAATGGGTGTTCCAGGGCGGAATTTTTTTTAATTTTTTTAAAAAAAAGTCAGCAGCTACAAACACTGTAGCTGCTGACTTTTAATAAGGACGCTTACCTGTCCCAAGACACCCGCGATGTCGCCCGGCTCTCGGGTCCCGGCGTCGCCATCCTCACTCAGGGAAACAGGCAGTGGAGCCTTGCGGCTTCACTGCCCGTCTCCTGCTAGCGCACAGCGCTTTGTGAATGGGGGCGCGCTGCGTTCTGAGACGCACACAGTTCCCAGAACATACCGCGCCACCATTCCCCAGAAGACACCGCGAGCAGGAGAGAAGACCGAAGATCACCGCGGAAGTAGGAAGAGGCAGATTAGGAAGACTGCCTAGCAACAGGGGTTTCTGGTAAGTAAAAAATTCATATATTTTTTTCAATTGTTTTTTTTATTTTTTTTTAAGAATATTAATGCTATTTTTTTTTTTTTTGGGGTGGCCCTCCGCTTTAACCACTTTCAGCCCCGGACCAATTTGCAGCCAAAGGACCAGGCCCCTTTTTGCGATTCGGCACTGCGTCGCTTTAACTGACAATTGCGCGGTCGTGCGACGTGGCTCCCAAACAAAATTGACGTCCTTTTTTTCCCACAAATAGAGCTTTCTTTTGGTGGTATTTGATCGCCCCTGCGGTTTTTATTTTTTGCGCTATAAACAAAAATAGAGCGACAATTTTGAAAAAAATGCATTATTTTTTATTTTTTGCTATAATAAATATCCCCCCAAAAATATATAAAAAAACATTTTTTTTCCTCAGTTAGGCCGATACGTATTCTTCTACATATTTTTGGTAAAAAAAATTGCAATAAGCGATTATTGATCGGTTTGCGCAGAAGTTATAGCGTTTACAAGATAGGGGATAGTTTTATAGCATTTTTATTAATAATTTTTTTTTTATTATTAATGGCGGAGATCTGCGATTTTTTTTGTGACTGCGACATTATGGCGGACACATCGGACATTTTTGACACATTTTTGGGACCATTGTCATTTTTACAGCAATTAATGCATTTAAATGCATTGATTTCTGTATAAATGACACTGGCAGTTTAGGAGTTAACCACAAGGTGGCAGTGTAGGGGTTAAGTAGGCCTAGGGGTGTTTTTTTTACTGTGGGGGGCGTGGCTGTCAGCTAGTGAATGCTGATCTCTGCTCCAATCACAGGGAGCAGAGATCGGCGTCACTAGTTGCTAGGCAGAACGGGGAGATGCTGTTTATCTCGGCATCTCCCCGTTCAGCCGCCCCGTGAGACGATCGCGGGAGTCCCCGCGGCGATCGAGTCCGCGGGGGCCGCGGCCGGACTCACGGGGGTCCCGACCGGCGCGGGAGCGCGCCGCTCCCGCGCGCTCCCGATGGCACGGACAGGCTAAAGGAGGGACGTATATATACGCCCTCCTGCCTGTACGTGCCATTCTGTCGACGTATATCGTTGTGCGCCGGTCGGCAAGTGGTTAAGCTCCCAACAGTGGGCTCCTGCAATAGTAGTCTCTCATAGAGGATGCCAACATAAGGGTAAAAAAGGAGCTAGCATATAGCAAGCTATATAACTCACATATTTCGGAATGCACTAGCCCTGGTGCATACAAGTGATGAACTTGAACATATATTGATCGTCTGCAAGTCTTCAGCCCTGCTGCCCTCATGGGTGATGGTATTACACTAGGCTAGCTTCTTTTTTACCCTTATGTTGCCATCATCTATGAGAGAACACGCTTGCAGTAGCCCACTGTTGGGAGCTTAACCACTTAAGGACCGAGCCTCTTTCTGAGATTTGTTGTTTACAAGTTAAAAACATTTTTTTTTTGCTAGAAAATTACTTATAACCCCCAAACAATCTAAAAAAAATTTTTTTTTTATTTCTAAAACCATAGAGAATAAAATGGCGGTCGTTGCAATACTTTTCAGATCTTCCCCTCAGATCTACAGCGACTGCACTTCCAAGTGCACTTGTAGTGCAAAGTGGATTTGCCTTTAGTAAATCAACCCCCAAAACCTAAATTCCTCTTATTAATCGATCAATGGGAATATACCCAAGTTCACCTATCCCCCCCCCCCCCCTGCAACACTATAGATGCAGGTCTGCACAGTAGATTCCCACAACCTGAAGAGGCTTAGAAGTTGGTTCCATAGATGCCTACTTTTGCACAAAGTTAACACCGTATGGGGCTATGGTTGTAGAATCAGGTAAGTATGCATCATGGGAGGGTGTTAGATAGGTGGTGGTACTTTAGGCTAATGGTTCTCAACCTCAGTCCTCAAGTAACCCCAACGGGCCATGTTTTGGGAACTTCCCTTAGATAAAATAGCTCTTATGAATACCGTGTCATTGATATTGATTTAAAGCAGCTGTGCAAAGTAAAGGAAAACATGGCCCGTTGGGGGTACTTGAGGACTTAGGTTGAGGAGCACTGCTTTAGGCTGGGGTGGGTAAGAAGTAGGGTTGTCCCGATACCGAGCATTTGTGCGAGTGCTTGTACTCGCACAAATGCTCCCGATGCCTAATCCGATACCTGTAACAGGAAGTTGGTGGGCGGAGAGGGCGGAGCGGACATCGATCTGGCAGCAGTGGAACATGGGGGTAAGCTGGCCGGGGCAGGTATGCAGGGTGCCGCCGCATATTCTGTCCAAAGCGGTGACCGGAGCTGTCACATTCGATATAGGAAGTGACGGCTCTGTGTCTCCGTCGGAGACCATGCACTCAGTTGCAGTAAGCCAGCAGCGGACATCTTGTTACACCCAGCCCATATAGTTGGGGCTGGGTGTAACAAAATGTCTGCTGCTGGCTTACTGCAGCCGAGTGCAAGGTGTACCAAGATGGGCGTCGCAGCATACTTACTAGATGTTAAATGACATGAATGATGAGAGGCAAGAAGGATTTTGCAATGCTATATGCCATATAGCATTGCAAAATCCTTCCTTGCATCTCATCATTCATGTCATTTATTATACAATTGCCAATCAGTGCTGCATTTTAGTGCCCATCAGTGACTGCCCATAAGTGCCGCCTATCAGTACCATCAATCAGTGCCCACATGTGCCACCTATCATTGCCATCGATCAGTGCCCATCAGTCAGTGCCATCTATCAGTTCCAGCCATCAGTGCCAGCCACCAGTCAGTGCCCATCAGTCAAACTGTCACATGACATTAAAAAAAATATCGGTATCGGCGAGTGCTTGAAAAAAAGTATTGGTACTTGTACTTGGTCTTAAAAAAGTGGTATCGGGACAACCCTAGTAATACCCCGTATACACGGTCGGATTTTCCGACGGAAAATGTCCTATCGGACCATGTTGTCGGAAATTCCGACCGTGTGTGGGCGCCATCTGACTTTTTCCATTGGAATTTCCGACGAAAAAAGTTTGAGATCCTGCTCTCAAATTTTCCAACAACAAAGTCCTACCGGACTTTTTCCGATCGTGTGTAGCGAATTCCGACGGACGAAGTGGCACGCATGCTCAGATCACGTTACAAGACCCAAGCTATTGGCTACTAGCCTCTACGTAGTCCCGTCGTACGCAACGAACGTCACCGCGTTCAGGATGATCGGATATTCCGACAACTTTTTCCGACCGTGTGTATGCAACACCAGTGTCGGACAGAATCCGTCGGAAAAAATCAGACGGATTTTGTGGTCGGAATTTCCGACCGTGTGTACGGGGCATTAGAAGCATGAGTGAACTTATACAGTACCGTATTTATCGGCGTATAACACGCACCCCAAGTTTAGGAGGGAATTTTAAGGAAAAAAAGTTTTAGGAGAGAAGTTTAGGGAAAAAAATACTTACATTTAAGCGTCATTTGCAGCTTTGCCCAGCGTCATTTGCAACCTGCCCAGCGTCATTTGCAGCTTTGCCCAGCATAATTTGCAGCTTGCCCAGCGTCATTTGCAGCTTGCCCAGTGTCATTTTAGCCTTGCCCAGCATCATTTGAGCCTTGCCCAGCGTCATTTGCAACCTGCCCAGCGTCATTTGCAGCTTGCCCAGCATCATTTGCAGCTTGCCCAGCGTCATTTGCAGCTTGCCCAGTGTCATTTGCAGCTTGTCCAGCGTCATTTGCAGCCTGCCCAGCGTCATTTGTAGCTTGCCCAGCGTCATTTGCAGCTTGTCCAGCGTCATTTGCAGCCTGCCCAGTGTCATTTGCAGCTTGTCCAGCGTCATTTGCAGCTTGCCCAGTGTCATTTGTAGCTTGCCCAGCGTCATTTGCAGCCTGCCCAGTGTCATTTGTAGCTTGCCCAGCGTCATTTGTAGCTTGCCCAGCGTCATTTGTAGCTTGCCCAGTGTCATTTGCAGCTTGCCCAGTGTCATTTGCAGTTTGCCAGCGTAATTTGCAGCCTTGCCGACGTTTAAATTTCCCGCCGCGAGACAAACCGCGCATGCGCGGCCGAAAAAAAACGAACCGCGGCCGAAAAAGAGAGAGCCGACTGTTCGGCTCCGCTCAGAGTCCCGCCTCCCTGCTGTTTCAGGAGCGAGCGCAGGGAGGCGGGACTACGAGCGGAGCTGAACAGTCAGCTCTGTCTTTTTCGGCCTTTTTCGGCCGCGCTTCGGCTTTTTCGGCCGCGCTTCGGCCTTTTACGGCCGCGGTTCGGTCTTTCGGCCGCGGTCGCCATTTTTCGGCGCCGCAAACAATTTTTCTCATTTTTTTGGGGTATCGGCATATAACACGCACCCACGACTTTCCCCCGATTTAAGGGGGAAAAGGTGCGTGTTATACGCCGATAAATACGGTACTTAAAAGAAAATATGACATTTTCCACCATCGTATTTGCCAAGGATGGGGTGACTGTAGTTAATTCCGAGCTGGCTGGGACCCCGATTTGTTTGTTATTACTAACACAGAATCCCATAAGTTCATAAATTGTAGTAAAAAAAAAATACTTTTCATTGATTAATATGGCTCAAACTGAAAATATCTGAAAATCTTGCCTAAAACGGTTTATTTTTCTTTTTTTCCCACAAAGGTTAAAGATGTAGAGGAGACATTCAGCAAACTCTTGACCGAGCATGGAATTCTAGAGGATGGAATAATGCAAAACAAAAGTTTAGCTGAGAGGATCATTGCACTGCAATATAAAATGGTACAAGTCTATGCTTTAAAAAGGAACTTACCTCTTCAGGCCTTCCATAATTTGGATCACGTGTTTCATTATGAGAATCTGTCTCTAACAGAACAAGTTAGACTACTGAAAGCCCTGATAGAGGTCACCATGACCGATGCTACAACGGAAGACGCTCGTATCTCATCTGAAGCAACACAGATGGAAGAGAAGATGGTATTTATGCTCCATGTAACTGAAAAGCTCTACCAAGACAGTAAGACCACAGCTGGGAACATTGTCCTGAACGTGATCCAAGAGTTTTCAGATGTCTGTAAGGAACAACTGACTCTGATTCTGTTTAATGGAGTTTGGAATCCAGTCCAGACATTAACATTTTACTTAGAAGCTTGCAAGGCTGGAACTTCCCGGGAGAACATAGAAACAATTCTCCATCAAGTAAAGACCTTCTGGCTTGAACTCGATGTGCCAGTCAATGTACTGCAAAAAAAGGATCCCTTGGAACACCTGAACGAGGAAATTAATAAGGAGACTGATAAAGATGTGAAGACACTCATACAAGAAATGAAAAGTTTGAGTCATCCAGAAAACATCCTAGATTTTCTTGAAAATGTCTTAGAAAATCTGATGCCTGATCTCCCCCAATACCCACAGAAAGATCTAGATGCTAAGATGAAAAAAGAAGCGATCCAAATGATAAGGGATTTCGACCTGACCAACCCAAGTGCGGAAGTTATGGTGGAAATTTTGATTATATTATCAGTAGCAGTTGAAGACACCACAACTATTATTTCGACAGACCCTGAAAAGAATGTGGAGGGTTATTTTCCTCGAGCCACTCAGTTTGCTTCTGTCCTAAGTCTGCTCCTTTCAAATTCTCAGGACGTTAAAGGTTGCCTGATGGAAATTGGTACCGGAGAAGGAAAATCCTGCATTGTGGCATTGTTTGCCTTGATACAGGCAATAAGAGGGAAAACAGTAGATATTATCACCAGTTCTCCAGTCTTGGCTCGTCGAGATGCAGAAGAATGGAGTAAACTCTATGAGAAGTTTGATATAACCTGCAGTGTTATTCCTCCAGTCCATTTCGACGTATCCGCTGATTCCAAAGACCCAACTGCAGCCATTTGTAAGGCCTATAATTCACACATTGTATATGGAACGGTTGAAGACTTTGCTGCTGACATACTGAGACAGGAATTTGAAAGACAAAAGACCCGAAATGAACGCAAGTTTGATGTCGCCATCGTCGATGAGGTGGATTATATGACCTTGGACAATGGAGTGCAAATTACTTTTCTTTCTCATGATGCTACGGGGATGAGACACTTGGACCAGCTACTGACCGCAATTTGGGCAAAGCTTCACAAGTGTCAAAGAATCATGGCGGAATCGGGTGAGGTGTACTGGACTCCAGGAATACAATATTTTCACAAGCTTGCAACAGATGCTGTTTTTGGACAGGAAACAAATGAGCATTTCAGTTCTATTCATATCCTAGAATTTGGGGTGCAGCTCGGTCTCCTCAGTGAAAAAGAACTTCAAGAGGTTAAAGTTCAGACATCTTCTGAAATGAGTGGCCTACAACCGACAGAGCTAGAAAGGCTGATCGTAAAATTTGGACCACATCAAGAGAAAGATCTGCTGAAAGTCTTTGGCAAAGTTTTGGAAGATTCCGTCCAGTTTAGGTTTTATGAACTAAAGGATGACAAAGCTTCTTTTATTGAAACCAGCTGTGATTCCGGAGAGCCAATCAGTGTCCTCCTCCTCCCACAGGGACAAGCATGTGTGCTGATGGCAATAAAACAGCTGGTAAATGCCACCGTTGAAGAGCTATCTCTGAAAATTAAATACTCTGATGACTACAGACCAGAAGATATCACCGATAAAGAAAATGGAGGTGTCATTTTAATCCCTAAACACCTGAAAGAGTACACCAAGAATAGACTTCCCGTCTTTGTGGAGAATGCCCTTCAGGCCATCATGATGGAAAAGGGTAGAGAATATACTATAGACAGCAGAGACAAATCAAATTCACCCGAGTATCACACCATCATTCCAATTGACTTTAAATCCACAGGCGTGTTGGAGAAAACCAAGCGCTGGGGAGATGGTCTGCAGCAGTTTCTGGAACTTAAACATCGACTAGCCCTATCTCAAATATCTTGTGTCACCAACTTTATGTCCAACTTCCATTTCTTTCAAAGATACCTCTCTGGTTCTGGAATATATGGGGTGTCGGGTACTCTAGGGGATGAAAATGATTTTCACTTCCTTAAGAAGCATTATAAAACTTATTGCTACCCTATGCCCACTCATCGTTACACTAAGAGGTTGGAGCTACCAGTTCTGCAAGTGGTTGGAGGTCAGGAGGCCTGGATTAAGGAAATCTGTATGTTGGTGGAGAAACAAACAAGTCCAAGATATGGGACGAAAGGACAATGTGTCTTGGTGGTTTGTGAAGATGTAAATACTGCAGAACAACTTCAACGCCAGTTGATCAATCTTCAGGCAATATCCAATCCTGGCAAAATCACTATGTACACCAGAAGCGACAAACACAATGTGGAAACAAAAACATTTCAGTCAGGTGAAGTCATTTTGGCAACAAACCTTGGTGGTCGAGGAACAGATATCAAAGTTACCAAAGAAGTCAATGAAAGTGGAGGTCTAAGTGTCATTCTCACTAATTTTCCCAGCAACAGACGAGTAGA
This sequence comes from Lithobates sylvaticus, assembly GCA_028564925.1. NCBI lineage: Eukaryota > Metazoa > Chordata > Amphibia > Anura > Ranidae > Lithobates > Lithobates sylvaticus. The sequence goes on along the minus strand of CM053026.1, from coordinate 777,131,403 downwards.
AAAGCAAATATTTGGACGTACATCACGTAAAGGAAATGCAGGAATGGTGCAGATGGTGTTAAATCAGAATGATCTGGCTGCTTCGTATCAGGGACATACTGTGGAGGAAATGAGGAAACTCAGGGAAATTTATGAAAAAGAACGTATTGCAGACATGGAAAATCATGAGCTTGCGGAAGTCAACATGCGCCATGAGCTCTTTACTTTGTTCTGTCAACGCCTGAAGAAGTTTGACAGTCATTATCCAGAGGAGGAGAAACAGGAATCTAGCATTAGTCAACAAAGCGTGGAAGCAACCTCAAAAATGGATTACCATCCTGCCCTAAACTCCTTAAAAGAGACCTGGGCTTTATGGCTCACCACTCACGAAGATGACATCAATGACCACAAAGACTTAGGTCCATTAAAAGCTCATCTTAGCTTAATTCTGGAGGCCAAGTCTGAGAACCTTCTACAAGGAAGAAGTGAAAATTTTTATGACTATGCTAAGGCCGCTGTGGATCGGACATGCTTACACATCAAAGACAAGAAAAATGATTATGGTGCATTATCTTGTTGGGAAAAAATGGAAAAAGCTGACAATATGTACCGGGCAATCTCCCTTTACAATCGTGCCTTCGTCACCATTAACATGGCCAAGAAAGGCTATAAACAAAATGTTATTACCTTACTGAGAGAAGCCGAAGCAGCTCTGGACATTTATGCCTCGGAAATTTGCAACATAATTGTTTTTGGAGACTTGACACAATGCTCAAGATTTGAACAACACAACGATGAATCAAATTTCTACTTGCAGAAACAAGCAAAGATGCAATTGCTGAATTCCTGGAAAAATAATATTGAAAATTCAATAAAAATGTTGGAGGACTTGGACAGCAGAAATAAAGATGCAGAAACGGAGTTGACCAGTGTGTTCACGCTCTCTACCACTGAGAACAGCAGTAAAGTAGAGGCAGATGAGATGTACCTTCTCTATGATTATGGACTTACCTTTGTCTATGAGGTAAAACAAAAGCCAAAGTTCTGCTTTGATGCCCTCATTTGTTTTTTTATTGGAGCAGCACAAATTCTAGCTGGGATATTGATTTGTGGATTAACGTGTGGAGTAGCAAGTCAATTTGGATTAGGTCTTATCTCTGAAGGTGTTAGTGACATGGTGGCAGGCATAGTAGGTATGATCAAGGGTACTTTTAATTGGGTGCAATGGGCAATATCAAAAGCTATAAGTATCGGATTGTCTCTTGTAACAGCTGGGCTCAAACTCTTTATAAAAGGTTCTAAAGCAATGTGTAGCATCACCAAAGACCTTCTCAATGGGACACTGACATTCAGCTCACTAGCTAATGATGCAATTCGGTCAGGAAATATCGTTTTTTCCTCAGCCACTTCTGGCCTGAAATCAATAACATCTTCAGCAATGAGGGATGCAATCACTAAGTCCTTCAAGGGACTTGCCACCAACTCAGCTGCAAAGAAAGCCATGCTTGAGGGTGCAAAATACGCTGGCAAGGAACTGATCAAGCACGGAGTATCAAAAGCAGTGAACTTTGCAATTGACGCAGCTTTTAAAGAAGCGCTTAAAAATGTTTTTGAAGAATGCTTTTTAAATAAAATACACACCACTGTGAAGAGCAATAAAGATCTGGAGGAGGGTCTCCTCAACTTCGTTGTATCTCAAACCGTTCCAGAGACTGCAAAGGGACAATCTGAGGATTATGTGATACAGCTAGTAAACAAAGAACTTATTAAAGGTTCAATGAAAAAACTGGTTCAGTCAGCTGTGGAAGACATCTTCAGTCATCATGAGACATACAATGAGGTCCGATCACACTTAGATACCACTACTAACTTTATTATACAAATACTAGAAACGCAGGTTTCCTCATCAAGTCTGGAAAAAGTTAAGCTGTGTACATGTATTACAAATGCAGGACTAGAAATTGCAGATCTGGTCAAATCTGTTCCCATTGAGCCAATAATCAATGAAAGATTAATACCTTATATTGTCTCTGATATGTCTGAAGGCTCCTCTAGTGTGAAAGACGCACGTAGCGAGTTCAGAGAGGTTCTCAAAGTCAAAGAAGAAATGCAGGATATAGTATCAGAAGATGTTTCCAGGACAGTCATTGGCCTACTGGTTGACCAAGTTTCATCCCTCGTGCAAACTACATGGGAAATCCCTTATGTAAAATCAAATATGACAACAATGAAAGACAAAGCAGTAGAGTGGTTTGAGAAGACGCCACAGAAATGCTTTCATATCAACCAAAAAATGAATGTGGAACAAAAGAACAGCAATGGAGAGCAAGACACCCAAATAAAGCCAGAGGAAGCCGAGTCACATTTAACAAAATTACTAATGGACAAGGACCGAAATTTTGATCTGAAACTCAATGTCCTAACTAAGAGTGACCTAATTGATGGTCGAGGAATAAAAATCATATCTATGAAGAAGGATGGAACACCAGTGTCCACAGAATATTACCCCGGAAGGAACTCATCCTCTGAGACCATTGTGCTTCAGATGAAGAGGTAAGGAATACATTTCTATCTTTTAGTTTATTAAATTGAACCTGTGCCAATCTCATAATAAGGAAGAGAACCGAGCGACTGCTAAGCAGGTACTAAAGGGGTGCCCACACATGTTAGTGCCCAGGTTCATAATGGCAGTTTAGGTAAAACTTTTTGCCAACTCACTGATGTGACTGGTTCTCCTCTCCACAGACTCAGGAAAGGTAGGAAATATTATTATAATTGCCCAATAGCAACAGGAGAGGACTGTGAACCTTTGTCCTGCCCTTTTCATGGGAGGGACAGATTTATGTGGGCTAGGTGTGCCATGGTCTTGCAGTGCCAGGTCAGCATGGTGTAAGTGGGGTGACCCTAAGCTTTATCAGGACACAATGTCTGCAGGTTTTTTAGCTTCATCTTTTGTGTCTCTCATCATTTGGTTACATGACTTCCCCCGTCAGATGTTGTTAACCCAAATCTAAAACAGGCAGCAGGTAGCTTTATAAAGACCACAATGTGCCATTGACTGCTGGCTCCATTCTGGTCGATGTCTCAATTATGAATTATCTCCACTCAGGGCCAACTTAAAAACACTGGCCCAGTGTAATGTCTCAGGCAGTGAGCTAGTAGTATAATGAGTGATGATTTTGCGCTAATATGCACCAGAATGATGTGAAAAAATATGATATGAAAGTGAGATAAATTAATATGTATAAAGTGCACCAAGTGCTAAATTACATAATCATAAATACTAACTAATACAAATTCATATATATATATATATATATACACACACTATGCCCTTTAAAATAGATACATAAAATTATAAAAATTAATGTAAAACGCTAGGTGTGCACCAAGTGCTACAAATAGTGATGATAAACAATTAATATCAACGTTCTATAAATTAATTAGATGATTAAATTATACCTATAAGTAAATAATATAACGTGCATAATTTGCCAGTTGTCTTAAATAACTGGACTAAAGGTGGAAATAAATCAATAAAAACACAGTAATCCTAATAGATATCCAATGGGTGGGTGAGAGATAAGAGTGCAGACTAATCTATAATAGGGATGAGTCCATACACTAATTGCACATGGAGTCCATATAATGGTAGAGAATGATGTATAAAAATGGTATAGTCCAGGTGGCGCATAAACTCAGGACCCGTCTCTAGATTTAGGGGGGGTAGCTGAGATATTAATGATCTTCCATCTCCAAAGTGAGGGATGTTGGGTGGTGGGGACCTTATCCTAAAATGTGCTCTCTAGCCTCTCACCTGTAGATAAAAATACACGGGCATCCAAACGGCACAAAGGGGTCTGCTCCACTCCCACTATCTCTCTCAACTAGCTCCAAAGGTTCCTGCTTCTCAAGGATGGATCCACATGGCCTCCTTCCGTAATGTCTCCCCTCACTACTTGCTTCTAATGTGGATATGTCTCCAGCTTCCTATATAAACGGCATCCACGATCCCACAAAGATAACTCGCCAAAGATGGGGATTAAGCAAGACAAAGGGGGGCCCAATCGTGAAGCAAGTCTTAATATTGCATTTTAATAGTAACAAATGAAATCCTTACATTAAAAAAAAAACAGTTTAACAGCAAAGAAATGGCGATATCCTGCCTGTCTCACAGCACTTCCGGTATCGTCTGTCCGGCCAATCCCTACGCGTTGCGTCGCGTGCTCGTGACTTCATCAGGGGAATTATTTCCACTCAGGGCCAACTTAAAAACACTGGCCCAGTGTAATGTCTCAGGCAGTGAGCTAGTAGTGTTTTTGTAGAGGATCACAGCTTCAGACTTATATACATACTATGTAGTTAAGTGGTTACACCTTATGGCAAATTACAGATAAAGGAACAAAGGTATGTTGAAGGATTAGTTGGGGTTTATTTAGAGAGTTTATATACAGCCATAACTTAGGTATCAGGAGGGTCAGCAAGGCATTAGAAGTTCAGAAGTACAAAGTTTATGCAGTTCAGGTATACTTGCAGTGAGTTGCGTTATGCTGATGGGGACACTCCGTAGGTCTGGAGAGATGGTGGTGAAGCGTTCATTGGCCCAAAACGAAATAAGTAGTAAGGGAGGGGCTCAGTCCGGGCCAAACGAAGAGGATGAGGTGGGGCACTGTCTGGCCCAAACGAAGAGGATGAAGTGGGGCTCTGTCCAGCCCAAACGAAGAGGATAAAGTGGGGCTCTGTCTGGCCTAAACGAAGAGGAGGAAGTGGGGCACTATCCAGCCCAAACGAAGAGGATGAAGTGGGGCTCTATCCAGCCTAAATGAAGAGGATGAAGTGGGGCTCTGTCCGGCCCAAACTTAGTAAGAAGTAAGCAGCAACGTGCCTGGTAACAGGTTCCTAGCACGAACGATGAGTCATTGGCGGCAGCTGTTTAAATAGGAACAAGAGGAGGTATCAGGTGATGTGGCTGAGACCTCATCAATGTGCTGAGGGGATAGTGGAGATGACTGAGCCCCCAGTGGATGAATCAGACATTACACCCAAGAGGCAAATACATGCCTACCTCAATAGCCCTAGTTGAGGAGCTCTAGCACAACTAAAGCAAGAATTTGGCCATCAGTAACCCGACTCATCTGGAACAGTGCAACTTGACTGCTTACAATACACCATTAAGAGGTTTCCCAAAAGCTCGAAAAGCCACACATGTCCTTTTCAGTACTGGTGGCATTATCATGTGTTCTGCTTCCTACAGCACCTCTTCAAAGTGGGCTCCTTAAAATGGCCTTTGCGCCATATTCTTTTTATGCTGTCAACCCAAATAGTGGGTATGGTTTCTTCCATATTAGTGATGACATAGGGTTACAAGCAGAAATGTGGACTGTGCTCCCCTGTGCAACAAGTTGAGTAGAGTTTAAGAAGTAGCTGGTGTTCTGGGTCCCCCTCACAGGAGTTTAGACTCGGTTGCAGTCTATCCCTGGGTCACTCTATGGGTATTTGCAGACACGGAGAGGAGTTTGTGCCGGCTGACTGGGAACTGAATCAAGAGAGAAGCATGAGGTACAGGGAAGCTGACAGAAGGAATGAGGCTGGGGGCTGAGATCCGAGTTTCTGGATTGATGCAGTGGAGAATGAGGGTGCAGAGATGATAAAGCTGAGACTGTGGGTGATGCCAGGTTTGTGGTACAGATGAACAATGGAGACTGTGGGTGTAGAGGAAACCAGGTTGGGGGTGCAGCAGCGGTTTAAATTGCAGGTGCAGCAATGACATTGGACAAAGCAGTGGAAGTGGGATCAGGTTAAGCTGAGCTGCTAAATTTACTTATGGGAAGGGAGATCAGGTTGAGCTGAGCTGCTGATTCACTGATGGGAAGGGGGACTGGGTTGAGCTGAGCTGCTAAATTTACTGATGAGAAGGGGGTCAGGTTGAGCTGAGCTGCTGAGTCACTGATGGGAAAGGGGGACCGGGTTAAGCTGAGCTGCTAAATTTACTGATGGGAAGGGAGATCAGGTTGAGCTGAGCTGCTGATTTCCTGATGGGAAAGGGGGTCAGGTTGAGCTGAGCTGCTGATTCACTGATGGGAAGGTGGACCGGGTTGAGCTGAGCTGCTAAATTTACTGATGAGAAGGGGGTCAGGTTGAGCTGAGCTGCTGATTCACTGATGGAAAGGGGGGCCAGTTGACCTTAGCTGCTGAGTAACTGATGGGAAGGGGGATCAGGTTAAGCTGAGCTGCTGATTCACTGATGGGAAGGGGGATCAGGTTAAGCTGAGCTGCTGATTAATTGATGGGAAGGGGGATCGGGTCAAGCTGAGCTGCTGATTTACTGATGGGATGGGGGACAAGGTTGCGCTGAGCTGCTAAATTTACTGATGGGAAGGGAGATCAGGTTGACCTAAGCTGCTGATTTACTGATTGGAAGGGGGAAAGGTGATCAGGTTGAGCTGAGCTGCTGATTCAATGATGGGAAGGGGGACCAGGTTGAGCTGAGCTGCCGATTCACTGATGGGAAGGGGGTCAGGTTGAGCTGAGCTGCTAAATGTACTGATGTGAAGGAAGATCAAGTTGAGCTGAACTGATGATTCACTGATGGGAAGGGGGTCAGGTTTAGCCGAGCTGCTGATTTACTGATGGGAAGGGGATCAGGTTAAGCTGAGCCGCTGAGTCACTGATGGGAAAGGGGGACCAGGTTGAGCTGAGCTGCTACATTTACTGATGGGAAGGGAGATCAGGTTGAGCTGAGCTGCTGATTTACTGATGGGAAAGGGGGTCAGGTTGAGCTGAGCTGCTGATTCACTGATGGGAAGGTGGACCGGGTTGAGCTGAGCTGCTAAATTTACTGATGAGAAGGGGGTCAGGTTGAGCTGAGCTGCTGATTCACTGATGGAAAGGGGGGCCAGTTGACCTTAGCTTCTGAGTAACTGATGGGAAGGGGGATCAGGTTGAGCTGAGCAGCTGATTCACTTATGGGAAGGGGGATCAGGTTAAGCTGAGCAGCTGATTCACTTATGGGAAGGGGGATCAGGTTAAGCTGAGCTGCTGATTCACTGATGGGAAGGGGATCAGGTTAAGCTGAGCTGCTGATTAATTGATGGGAAGGGGGATCGGGTCAAGCTGAGCTGCTGATTTACTGATGGGATGGTGGACAAGGTTGCGCTGAGCTGCTAAATTTACTGATGGGAAGGGAGATCAGGTTGACCTAAGCTGCTGATTTACTGATTGGAAGGGGGAAAGGTGATCAGGTTGAGCTGAGCTGCTGATTCAATGATAGGAAGGGGAACCAGGTTGAGCTGAGCTGCTGAGTCACTGATGGGAAAGGGGGACTGGGTTGAGCTGAGCTGCTAAATTTACTGATGAGAAGGGGGTCAGGTTGAGCTGAGCTGCTGATTTACTGATGGGAAAGGGGGTCAGGTTGAGCTGAGCTGCTGAGTCACTGATGGGAAAGGGGGACCGGGTTAAGCTGAGCTGCTAAATTTACTGATGGGAAGGGAGATCAGGTTGAGCTGAGCTGCTGATTTACTGATGGGAAAGGGGGTCAGGTTGAGCTGAGCTGCTGAGTCACTGATGGGAAAGGGGGACCGGGTTAAGCTGAGCTGCTAAATTTACTGATGGGAAGGGAGATCAGGTTGAGCTGAGCTGCTAAATTTACTGATGAGAAGGGGGTCAGGTTGAGCTGAGCTGCTGATTCACTGATGGAAAGGGGGGCCAGTTGACCTTAGCTGCTGAGTAACTGATGGGAAGTGGGATCAGGTTAAGCTGAGCAGCTGATTCACTTATGGGAAGGGGGATCAGGTTAAGCTGAGCTGCTGATTCACTGATGGGAAGGGGGATCAGGTTAAGCTGAGCTGCTGATTAATTTATAGGAAGGGGGAGCGGGTCAAGCTCAGCTGCTGATTCATTGATGGGAAGGGGGATCAGGTTAAGCTGAGCTGCTGATTAATTGATGGGAAGGGGGATCGGGTCAAGCTGAGCTGCTGATTTACTGATGGGATGGGGGACAAGGTTGCGCTGAGCTGCTAAATTTACTGATGGGAAGGGAGATCAGGTTGACCTAAGCTGCTGATTTACTGATTGGAAGGGGGAAAGGTGATCAGGTTGAGCTGAGCTGCTGATTCAATGATGGGAAGGGGGACCAGGTTGAGCTGAGCTGCCGATTCACTGATGGGAAGGGGGTCAGGTTGAGCTGAGCTGCTAAATGTACTGATGTGAAGGAAGATCAAGTTGAGCTGAACTGATGATTCACTGATGGGAAGGGGGTCAGGTTTAGCCGAGCTGCTGATTCACTGATGGGAAGGGGATCAGGTTAAGCTGAGCCGCTGAGTCACTGATGGGAAAGGGGGACCAGGTTGAGCTGAGCTGCTACATTTACTGATGGGAAGGGAGATCAGGTTGAGCTGAGCTGCTACATTTACTGATGAGAAGGGGGTCAGGTTGAGCTGAGCTGCTGATTTACTGATGGGAAGGTGGACCGGGTTGAGCTGAGCTGCTAAATTTACTGATGAGAAGGGGGTCAGGTTGAGCTGAGCTGCTGATTCACTGATGGGAAGGTGGACCGGGTTGAGCTGAGCTGCTAAATTTACTGATGAGAAGGGGGTCAGGTTGAGCTGAGCTGCTGATTCACTGATGGAAAGGGGGGCCAGTTGACCTTAGCTTCTGAGTAACTGATGGGAAGGGGGATCAGGTTGAGCTGAGCTGCTGATTCACTGATGGGAAGTGGGATCAGGTTAAGCCGAGCAGCTGATTCACTTATGGGAAGGGGGATCAGGTTAAGCTGAGCTGCTGATTCACTGATGGGAAGGGGGATCAGGTTAAGCTGAGCTGCTGATTAATTTATAGGAAGGGGGAGCGGGTCAAGCTGAGCTGCTGATTTACTGATGGGATGGGGGACAAGGTTGCGCTGAGCTGCTAAATTTACTGATGGGAAAGGAGATCAGGTTGACCTAAGCTGCTGATTTACTGATTGGAAGGGGGAAAGGTGATCAGGTTGAGCTGAGCTGCTGATTCAATGATGGGAAGGGGGACCAGGTTGAGCTGAGCTGCCGATTCACTGATGGGAAGGGGGTCAGGTTGAGCTGAGCTGCTAAATGTACTGATGTGAAGGAAGATCAAGTTGAGCTGAGCTGCTGATTCACTGATGGGAAGGGGGACCAGGTTGAGCTGAGCTGCAGATTCACTGATAGGAAGGGGGTCAGGTTGAGCTGAGCTGCTAAATGTACTGATGTGAAGGAAGATCAAGTTGAGCTGAACTGATGATTCACTGATGGGAAGGGGGTCAGGTTTAGCCGAGCTGCTGATTCACTGATGGGAAGGAGATCAGGTTAAGCTGAGCCGCTGAGTCACTGATGGGAAAGGGGGACCAGGTTGAGCTGAACTGCTACATTTACTGATGGGAAGGGAGATCAGGTTGAGCTGAGCTACTGATTTACTGATGGGAAGGGGGTCATGTTGAGCTGAGCTGCTGATTTACTTATGAGAAGTGGGGTTAGGTTGAGCGGAGCTACTGAGTCACTGATGGGAAGGGAGATCAGGTTGAGCTTAGCTGCTGATTTACTGATGGGAAGGGGGATCAGGTTGAGCTGAGCTGCTGATTTACTTATGGGAAGGGGGGGTCAGGTTGAGCTGAGCTGCTGAGTCACTGATGGGAAGGGGGATCAGGTTGAGCTGAGCTGCTGATTTACTGATGGAAAGGGAGATCAGGTTGAGCTGAGCTGCTGATTTACTGATGGGAGGGGGGATCAGGTTGAGCTGTGCTGCTGAGTTAATGATGGGAAGGTAGATCAGGTTGAACTGAGCTGCTGATTCACTGATGGGAAGGGGGGGTCAGGTTGAACTGAGCTGCTGATTCACTGATGGGAAGGGGGATCGGGTTGAGCTGAGCTGCTGAGTTAATGATGGGAAGGTAGATCAGGTTGAACTGAGCTGCTGATTCACTGATGGGAAGGGGGGGTCAGGTTGAACTGAGCTGCTGATTTACTGATGGGAAGGGAGATCAGGTTGAGCTGAGCTGCTGATTTACTGATGGAAAGGGAGATCAGGTTGAGCTGAGCTGCTGATTTACTGATGGGAGGGGGGATCAGGTTGAGCTGTGCTGCTAAGTTAATGATGGGAAGGTAGATCAGGTTGAACTGAGCTGCTGATTCACTGATGGGAAGGGGGGGTCAGGTTGAACTGAGCTGCTGATTCACTGATGGGAAGGGGGATCGGGTTGAGCTGAGCTGCTGAGTTAATGATGGGAAGGTAGATCAGGTTGAACTGAGCTGCTGATTCACTGATGGGAAGGGGGGGTCAGGTTGAACTGAGCTGCTGATTTACTGATGGGAAGGGAGATCAGGTTGAGCTGAGCTGCTGATTTACTGATGGGAAGGGGGATCGGGTTGAGCTGAGCTGCTGATTTACTGATGGGAAGGGAGATCAGGTTGAGCTGTGCTGCTGAGTCACTGATGGGAAGGGGGGGTCAGGTTGAGCTAAGCTGCTGATTTACTGATGGGAAGGGGGGGTCAGGTTGAGCTGTGCTGCTGAGTCACTGATGGGAAGGGAGATCAGGTTGAGATGAGCTACTGATTCTCTTACGGGGAGGGGGAACAGAGGGGAGCCGAACTTCTATTGGGAAAGGTGATTATGTTGAGCTGAGCTGCTGATTCACTGCGGATAGGGGAAAGCAGAGCTAAGCTGCAGCAACTTCAGTGCTTCTTCTGTAATATTTAAGGATGAATTGTTCCATGGTGCCTGCAGCTACAGAGGTTAGTTAGCAGTTGTTTTGAAGCTTGTTGAAAGTCCATTGCCTGACTGCTTTACTTTACAAAGTTATCCATAGAATGATGATGAGACAATACTAAATCAAGTCTATTGTGTGAGATAAATTTATGTATAATAATGTATATTTTTTATGGTCATATGCTTTTTCTGTGTGTACCTTCAGTTCTCACTCAGGACAATTAAAGTTCCGCGCTGCCAGTTCAGAGGGCCATGGAGTCAGCAGCAGGTGGAGCGGACTGTATGATGTCATATCACAAGCCAGCGGAGGGAAGATCAGAGGTGATGTCATTCAGACATCCATCCATAACGAGGTAATAGTATTAGAGAGTGGTGCTGTGATCCACTGTGTGTCAAAATAAAAGTAAATAACAACGATGCTTAAAAGAAAACAGTCAAGGCATTGATTACCATTCGGCATTGGGTGTGACCATGGTCTGACTCCTGGAAGAAGTGCTAGTTCTGGGGCAGAGCACCCCTGTGCATATTTGCATACAGTGACCTAAGGCCCCTTTCACACTGTGACGGTAAAGCAGCGCTATATTTAGCACTGCTTTACCGTCGTTTTAGCCGCGGGATTCGGCCGCTCACGGTGCGGTTTTACCCCCCGCGAGCGGCCGAAAAAGGGTTAAAGACCCCCGCAGGCTTTCACACTGGAGTGAATGGGGCCGGTTTTTCAGGCGGTGTACAGGCGCTATTTTTAGTGCTGTACCGCCTAAAAACCGCCCCAGTGTGAAAGGGGCTTAACTGTCCTGAAATTGGCATCATTCCAAGAATCAGGCAATAACAACATTCAAGGACCGATATGAACAGCCTTGTCAGTTACCAGCCTTCCTGGAAGATTATCTTTATTTTATGTAAAAATACAGCAATTTTTAGGGTATTTGGAGAAAAAAACAGTGAATCACAAGAACAACAAAAAAGAGCAAACCCAGAATACAAAGCACAATGTCCATTCTTTGATCTCCCCCACCTAGTAAGACCCCAGAACAGACCTGTAAAACGTCAGTTCTGCCTTCTGCTGTCACTTCCCCTGCGCCGATGTGACCACTTTCCCTCGATCTCGATTAAAATATCATATAACATGGGGGAATTTTTGTCCCTATGTGATAAAAAATGTAATTTACTGTAAAACAAAAAAAGGAAATGTACACCTTTAAAGCACTTAAAACCCCCCAGAAAATGTGACCATGTCCCCCACATACAAGCACATACCAGCTTAACCGCTTCAGCACCGGGCCATTTTACACCCTTCCTTACCAGAGCACTTTTTGCGATTCGGCACTGCGTTTCTTTAACTGACAATTGCGCGGTCGTGCGACGTTACACCCAAACAAAATTGACGTCCTTTTTTTCCCACAAATAGAGCTTTCTTTTGGTGGTATTTGATCACCTCTGCGGTTTTTTATATTTTTGCGCTATAAACAAAAGAAGAGCGACAATTTTGAAAAAAAAACACAATATTTTTTACTTTTTGCTATAATAAATATCCCATTTTTTAAAAAAAAAACAATTTTTTTACTCAGTTTAGGCCGTTACGTATTCTTCTACATATTTTTGGTAAAAAAAAATCGCAATAAGCGTAAATAGATCGGTTTGCGCAAAAGTTATAGTGTCTACAAAATAGGGGATAGATTTATTGCATTTTTATTTTTTTACTAGTAATGGCGGCGATCTGCGATTTTTTTTTCGTGACTGCGACATTGCGGCGGACACTTCGGACACTTTTGACACATTTTTGGAACCATTCACATTTACACAGCGATCGTTGCTATAAAATTGCATTGATTACTGTGTAAATGTGACTGGCAGGGAAGGGGTTAACACTAGGGGGCGCTGCAGGGGTTAATGTGTTCCCTAAGGTAGTGATTCTAACTGTGGGGGGAGGGGACTCACAAGGGGAGGAGACCGATCATGTTTTCCTCCGTACTGGGATCACATGATCGGTCTCCTCTCCACTGACAGGACGTGGAGCTGTGTGTTTACACACACAGCTCCACGGTCCCGCACGGTCCCGTTGTTTTAACGGGCAATCGCGGGTGCCCGGCGGACATCGCGGCCGCCGGGCACTCGCACCGGGTCCCGAGCAACGCCGCGGGCGTGCCCCCTAGGCGGCCGGGACTGGGAGGACGTCATATGACGCCCACCCAGGATGGGAGATCCACCTTGTGGGCGTCATATGTACATGGGCGGGTATTGAAGTGGTTAAATACACGTGTTGGGAGTGCCCACGCACAAAAACGTCCCTTACACATGTTACATATCGCTGCACACACTGGAGTAAAGGAATAACTTAAGGCCTATTATTCACAGTTCTCTCTAAACCAGTCTCCAAACTGCGGCCCAGGGGCTGAATGTGGTCCTTTGCTTGCTTTTATTTGGCCTTTGGGGCATTATTTCATCCTCTTATACCAACAATGGGGGTTAATTCCCTCCACTGACACCAATGAAGGGGCACAGTTCCTCCCAGTGACACCAACGTTGGGGCACAGTTCCCCCTAGTGACACCAACGTTGGGGCACAGTTCCTCCTAGTGACACCAACGTTGGGGCACAGTTCCTCCTAGCGACACCAACGTTGGGGCACAGTTCCTCCCAGTGACACCAACGTTGGGGCACAGTTCCCCCTAGTGACACCAACGTTGGGGCACAGTTCCTCCTAGCGACACCAATGTTGGGGCACAGTTCCTCCTAGTGACACCAACGATGGGGCACTGTCAGGGTAATGGTCGTAGGATAGGGAATTCTGCCAGTACCTGTCATGGCTGCACTAGGCGCATCCCTGTGCGCATGTGCGCACACGACAGGCGCACACAGATACGCAACATCGGGAGCGCGCTAATGTGCTAATATGCTAACGTGCACGCTAATGTGCGCGCTAACATGCGCGCTGGCGCACATGCGTGCATCGCGCTAATCTTTGGTGCCCCCTGGTCTATTTAAGCCTGCTGCTGGTACACGCTGGTTGCTGGATTATCGTCAGCTTCCGTGTCTCCTGTTCCTGTCGTTTACCTGCTTCCTGTTATCACCCGGCTTGCCTGACTGCTCCTGTTTTCCGCCTGCATTTGACCCCGGCTTGGACCTGACTACTCTCCTGCTCTGCACCTGTACCTTGACCGTCCTCTCGTGTTTGACCCCTGGCTTGGCTACCGACTCCGTTCCTGATTATCCTGCTGTACCTTCATCTCGGACTGATCCCTGCTGTATAGGACCTCTGGCTTGGCTCTGACTCCGTTCCTGGCTGCTCCACGGCTCCATACCTGGGATCTCTCCTCGCACGGTTGCCCCATCAACCACACCTGCGCACCCCAGCAGCTCCCTGCTACCAGCTACCCAGCTCAGCACTCGGCAACCCGTGCACCTTTGGGCACCGTACTCCCTGTCTCATTACCAGGGCTACGCTGCACTTAGAGGCAAGGGGCGCCCTCTCCGCAAAACCGGCCTCACATCCAGGACTCTGACAGGCACAGTTCCTCCTAGTGACACCAACGTTAGGGCACAGTTCCTCCAAGTGACACCAATGATTGGCATGATTCTTCCCACCCAATCACACCAACAATGGGGCACGGTTACTCTCATTGACACCAAAGATGGGGCATTTGTTTACTCCTACTGATGATGCTGGGACATTTTCTACTTCCAAAATTGCATCTACCACTACTTTACTCTCCGGGGTGTCTGCTTTCAGAAAATATACAGTATCTCACAAAAGTGAGTACACCCCTCACATTTTTGTAAATCTTTTCTTCTATCTTTTCATGTGACAACACTGAAGAAATGACACTTGTCTACAATGTAAAGTAGTGAGTGTACAGCTTGTATAACAGTGTAAATTTTCTGTCCCCTCAAAATAACTCAACACACAGCCATTAATGTCTAAACCACTGGCAACAAAAGTGAGTACACCCCTAAGTGATAATGTCCAAATTGGGGCCAAAGTGTCAATATTTTGTGTGGCCCCCATTATTTTCCAGCACTGCCTTAACCCTCTTGGGCATGGAGGTCACCAGAGCTTCACAGGTTGGCACTGGAGTCCTCTTCCCCTCCTCCATGACGACATCACGGAGCTGGTGGATGTCGGAGGCCTTGCGCTCCTCCACCTTCCGTTTGAGGATGTCCCCACAGATGCTCAATAGGGTTTAGGTCTGGAGACATGCTTGGCCAGTCCATCACCTTTACCCTCAGATTCTATAGCAAGGCAGTGGTCATCTTGGAGGTGTGTTTGGGGTGGTTATCATGTTGGAATACTGCCCTGCGGCCCAGTCTCTGAAGGGAGGGGATCATGCTCTGCTTCAGTATGTCACAGTACATGTTGGCATTCATGGTCCCCTCAATGATCTGTAGCCCCCCAGTGCCGGCAGCACTCATGCAGCCCCAGACCATGACACTCCCACCACCATGACACTCCCACCACCATGACACTCCCACCACCATGACACTCCCACCACCATGACACTCCCACCACCATGACACTCCCACCACCATGCTTGACTGTAGGCAAGACACACTTGTCTTTGTCCTCCTCACCTGGTTGCCGCCACACAGGCTTGACACCACCTGACACCAAATAAGTTTATCTC
This sequence comes from Lithobates sylvaticus, assembly GCA_028564925.1. Taxonomy (NCBI): domain Eukaryota; kingdom Metazoa; phylum Chordata; class Amphibia; order Anura; family Ranidae; genus Lithobates; species Lithobates sylvaticus. The sequence continues at coordinate 777,116,093 of CM053026.1, read as the reverse complement.
GGTCTCATCAGACCACAGGACATGGTTCCAGTAATCCATGTCCTTAGTCTGCTTGTCTTCAGCAAACTGTTTGTGGGCTTTCTTGTGCATCATCTTTAGAAGAAGCTTCCTTCTGGGACGACAGCCATGCAGACCAATTTGATGCAGTGTGCGGCGTATGGTCTGAGCACTGACAGGCTGACCCCCCACCCCTACAACCTCTGCAGCAAATCTGGTAGCACTCATACGTCTATTTCCCAAAGACAACCTCTGAATATGACGCTGAGCACGTGACCTCATCTTACTTGGTGGAGCATGACAAGGCCTGTTCTGAGTGGAACCTGTCCTGTTAAACCGCTGTATGGTCTTGGCCACCGTGCTGCAGCTCAGGGTCTTGGCAATCTTCTTATAGCCTCGGCCATCTTTATGTAGAGCAACAATTCTTTTTTAAAGATCATCAGAGAGTTCTTTGCCATGAGGTGCCATGTTGAAATTCTAGTGACCCGTATGAGAGAGTGAGAGCGATAACACCAAATACAACACACCTGCTCCCCATTCACACCTGAGACCTTGTAACACTAACGAGTCACATGACACCGGGGAGGGAACATTACATTTTCACTTAGGGGTGTACTTATTTTTTTTTACTAGTAATGGCGGCAATCTGCGATTTTTTTTTATTGGGACTGCGACGTTGCGGCGGACAGATCAGACACTTCTGACACTTTTTTGGGACCGTTGACAATTATACAGCGATCAGAGCTACAAATAGCCACTGATTACTGTATATATCTCAATGGCAGGGAAGGGGTTAACACTAGGGGGCGATCAAGGGGTTACATGTGTGTCCTAGGGAGTGATTCTAATTGTGGGGGGGACTGCCTGAAGGAGGAGACCGATCGCTGTTCACACTTAGTATGAACAACAGATGTGTCTCCTCACCCCTGATAGAACAGATATCTGTCTGTTTACATTGACAGACCTCCGTTCTTTGTCTCTCAGGAGCGATCGCGGGTGCCCGGTGAACATGGCGGCCGCCGGGCTCGTGCATCGGCTCTGTCATCGTGCTGCGGACCAGGCATGGAGCATATAATAAAACTCAACTGAGTACTCAGCAGCACAGTTCAAGCAGCACGCGGTGCATGGAATAGAGTCCAGCCCTAACTGACTAATGCAGGCTGCCCAGGTTTATACCTTCTCCAAAGGTTCCAGGGAGAATCCCAGCAGGGTGATCCAGAAGGGAGCCAGGTGGTCCAGTAGGACTACATGATGCAGTAGACCTGCCTCTGATCCATGCAATTGCCGCCGGAATCCTTAACAACCAGTAAACATCATGGTTGTCAAGGAGCAGGCGGCTGCCGCATCCTAAACAGAAGATAAGTCATCAGCTGGCAGCAGGGTTCCCCCACAGACAGCTGAATGTAAAAAAAAAAAGAATTGCCGGCAATGAAAAATTAAAAAAAAAATTGTGTGTGCCCCCCCCCCCCCTAACACATACCAGGGTCTGGATTTGTTTTTAGAGGAACCCCCGCCGCCAACATTTTTTTTTAAATGGCGTGGGGTCCCCCCAACATACACACCAGACCCTTATCTAAGCATGCAAAGGCTCTATGCTGGGCACTGGTAAAGTCAAGGTATCCATGAGAAACAAAAGTGGAGGATGATGAATAAATGAATAAAACTTGCCTCCATATAAACCATGAAGCAACATTTGTTGCATTTTTACCTTTGTTTGTTATATTTTTACCTTATCCAAGCAGGCAGCCCGGCGGGTCAGGAAATGGGGGGGGGCGAGCGAGTGCCCCCCCTCCTGAACCATACCAGGCTACATTCACTCAACATGGGGAGGTGCTTTAGGGCAGGGCGGGCTCCCCACCAAACCACCTTGTCCCCAAGTTGATAGGAACAAGAGCCTCTTCCCCATAACCCTGGCCAGTGGGTGTGGGGGTCTGTGGAGGGGGGCTTATCAGAATCTGGAAGCCCCTTTAACAAGGGGCCCCCAGATTCCAGCCCCTTTCCATGTGAATGAGTAGGAGTACTACTCATTCACCAAAAAAAAGTGTAGTGGAGGTAGTTTTAAAAAATCCTTTATTAAAAAAACTAAAATTAAAAAAATGTCCCCGGTGTAGATCCATTGTCAATCACAATGCCCACCGCCACTGCTGACCCGAAAAAAAACAAAAAAGCTCCGCTCCCAATGAAGGCTTCCACTATCTTTGCCGCCTCCAAATAAGCTAAGGGGCGGTGCCACCTGTTGATGTCACCAGGTGGCCCCCACCCCTTGTGACGTCACCAACCCAGCATGCCCCCGGATGAGCGAGTTTGGGGAGGAGGAACTTGACTGGCCTGCACAGAGTCCTGACCTCAACCCGATAGAACACCTTCTATGATGAATTAGAGAGAAGACTGCGAGCCAGGCCTTCTCGTCCAACATCAGTGCCTGACCTCACAAATGCGCTTCTGGAAGAATGGTCAAACATTCCCATAGACACACTCCTAAACCTTGTGGACGGCCTTCCCAGAAGAGTTGAAGCTGTTATAGCTGCAAAGGGTGGGCCAACCCAATATTGAACCCTACGGACTAAGACTGGGATGCCATTAAAGTTCGTGTGCGTGTAAAGGCAGGTGTCCCAATACTTTTGGTAATATAGTGTACATCGAGACCTACGTTTCATGCCACTGGGGATCTCTGCACCATAAAGATACACCCGCAACTATGATTACATGTCTGTTTTTAAAGTGTAGCCTTTCAATAAAATGTGGGTAGAGGTTGTCTTTAAGGATATCAGAATTCACTTGGAAGGTCCATGACTTTTAGAAATGCTTCGTGGCCTGGCATGTAGATGGGGGTCACCTAACGCCAAGATCAATCCTATTATGGTTAATAGTAGACATGTGCAATTAGTTTCTTTTTTTTTTCATTTTTCATTTTTTTTCGTTATTTTCGTTCGTTCGTTTTCGTACAAATGACCGAATCGTTCGAATCGTACGAATCCGAATAACGAATCATTCGAATCGAACGAATCCGAAAAAACAACGAAAATCCGAAAAAAACTAATTAGAAACAACGAATGTACTAATGAAGAAAATCCGAAAAACGAAGACGAACGAAAAAATTTGTACATTCGTAACTTTTTTTTTGTTGAAATGGTAATTTTCCGTGTCCCTTACAATGGTGCTGCTAAACGTGCTTCGAATCTCTATTGAACAAAAAAATTCGTACATTCGTAACTTTTTTTTTCGATTCGTAACTTTTTTTTTTTCGATTCGTAACTTTTTTTTCGATTCGTAATTTTTTTTTTTTTTTTTCGATTTGCAATTTCGGTATCTCTATTGAACAAAAAAATTCGTACATTCGTAACTTTTTTTTCGATTCGTAACTTTTTTTTTTTCGATTCGTAACTTTTTTTTCGATTCGTAATTTTTTTTTTTTTTTTTTTTCGATTTGCAATTTCGGTATCTCTATTGAACAAAAAAATTCGTACATTCGTAACTTTTTTTCGATTCGTAACTTTTTTTTTTCGATTCGTAACTTTTATTTTTTCGATTCGTAACTTTTTTTTTTTCGATTCGTAAATTCTTAAAATGTAATAATAGCATACACATTACATAAAATTATGAATTATGCTCCGATTACGAATCTACGAATTTTACGAATGTACGAATAAATACGAATGCGTCCGAAAATTAAATTAACGAAAAAACGAATCAACGAAAAAATAACTCTTACGAATGTACAAATCGTTACGAATACGAACACCGACGACTTACGAATGTACGAATCGTTACGAATCCGAACACCGACGACTTACGAATGTACGAATCGTTACGAATACGAACACCGACGACTTACGAATGTACGAATCGTTACAAATACGAACACCGACGACTTACGAATGTACGAAGCGTTACGAATCAATGGAAACTAAAAAAAACGAAACAAAAAAAACGATTTTTTTTCGGAAACGAAAAAAACGAAACGAAAATAAACGAATTTTTTTTGTTGTGCACATGTCTAGTTAATAGTTGCAACAGGGAGTACATTATCCTCTATGTAAATATTTTCCAGATCCGGGAGAATTCGGAGGAGTATCTACCGCAGATCATCAGGGAGATCCAACGACAGAAATGGAGGGACATGGCGGCTCATTACACAATCAAGAAGGAAGAAAAGAAGAACAAATGAAGACTTCATGAACTCAGTGACTTTAAAGCTGAACTCCAGTTATGCCTCGTACACACGATTGGATTGTTGGAATTTTGTCCTAAGGGCGTTGGCCCAAACTTGTCTTGCACACACACGGCCACACAATTGTTGGCCAACAATTACGAACGTAGTGACGTACTATGTGGTTTTAGAAGCTCTTTAGCACCACCCTTTAGGCTCCTTCTGCTAATTTCGTGTTAGTAGAAGATTGATGAGTGTTGATTTCTTTTCGCGTTTTTTTAGTTCGCACTTTTCAGTTTGTTTCTGAACGGCCGTTCGTCAACCAGACATGTTGCGGAATCAGAGAGGAGATAAGGTGTTATTTATTATTGGCCTTGGAGTTATTGCTTTGACCCAAGTCCAGTCCAGGAACAGGAGGAGGAGGAGTTCTTGGACCAAAAATTGGTTGCTTTATTAATGGTGACCAATTCTGTCATAGGCTTTTGCTGCGGGAGCTCCAGGAGAATAATCTGGATGATTTTCGGAATTATCTCCGGATGACGGACCCCCTGCTTTCACCAACTCTTGGCATTGTTGACCACCTATCTTAAGAAGCAGGACACATGCATGAGGGTTTTATTTTATTTTTTGGTTGAATAAGGATTTGATTTGGTATATTTTTGGATGCATAGAATGCACTTTTTGGTTAAGTTCTATTGGCAGATAGCATGTCTAATTTTATTTAATTTTTATTTTTTAATGCACAATAAAAAAAATAGTGTAGAATAATACTTGGCTATGTGTTTTACTTCAAATGACAGTTTGGGAGTCGGCAGTTACATTTAAAAAAATACAATGTAAAATTGACAAGGGACACCAACATAGTTGTATCTTTGATCTTATAAACTACAGGATAATGGTGTGTGGTAATTTGCCCAAGTAATAATATTATTCTTGATATCACTAGAAAATAAAAGCCTTTGAAAATTTGTTTGCAGTAAACTTCATCAGTATCACCAGCAAAGCAGCTTCATTATCATCCCATTAAAGAAGAAGAGAATTGTGCGCTGCATTTCCAGATTTCATAATTTGCCGCGTCAGTTTAACTATGACGCTCCTCTCCAATGACCGTCATTCACAACACAAGCTGACAGTTTCTACTCCACTCTCTTCTGTCTTGCAGAGCTGGCAGCGGGGTGGCGGGAGGGGAGGTCTCAGCCCAGCCTTTCTCTTTAGTACACTGAAGTTTGGTCACTAAAATGAAGCCATCGGAGAAGTAGAGCAGAGGAGGCACAAGGCTGTAATCCAGGAGTTTGGTCCTGGTAATGTTCTGAGGAGGAGGGGGTAGGGGGATTGTGCAGGCTCTCCCATGTGCACTCTGTCACACCTAGAGGAGGTATAAACATGAGTAGACATGTGCAGAACATAAAAATGTAGTTATTTTTGTTTCGTTGTTTTGTTTAGTTTAATTCCGTTTTATTTTATTTTGCTTATTCGTTTTCTAACAAATTCCAAACTTTCGGAACAGTTTGAATTCGGATCGGTCGAAAAATTATCAACAGATTTGAATTCTGTGTGAAGAATAGCTGGTTGTTAAGGAACGGGCCTGGAAGCCGGCCGCCGTGTCCTTAACAACCAATGACTCATCAGCTGTCAGCGGGCTTCCCCACTGACAGATGAAATGTAAACAAAAGAATGTCAGCAATAGAAAGGTCAGAAAAAAATGGCGTGGGGGTCCTCCCCAAAATCCATACCAGACCCTTATCTGAACATAAAATGGGTGGGGGGGAGCGAGGGACCCCCCTCCTGAACCATACCAGACCACGTGCCCTCAACCTGGGAGGGTGCTTTCAGGCAGGGGGGTCTCTGCCCCTCCACCCCAAAGCACCTTGCTCCCATGTTGATGGGAACAAGGGCCTCTTCCCCACAACCCTGGGCTGTGGTTGTGGGGGTCAGCGGGCGGGGGGCTTATTGGAATCTGGAAGTCCCCTTTAACAAGGGGCCCCCCAGATCCCTGCCCGCCCCATGTGAATCAGTGTGGGGTACATTGTACTTTTACCCATTCACCAAAAAAAAATTAAAAAATTGTGAATAAAGACAACACATTCTTTGAGAATTTCTTTATTAAAAAATAAAAAACAATGTCCGCCCCCCCCCCCCCGGGTGTAAATCCATGGTCTATCAGGACGCCCGTCGCACAGCCGGACCCAAAAAAAAAGCTCCGGTCTTGGTCGAAGGCTCCCGCCGACTGTCTGTTCCTCTGTCTGACATTTCTTAAATAGCTAAGGGGCGGAGTCACCTGATGACATCAGCAGCCAGGGCATGCTGGGTCGATGATGTCACAAGGGGGTGGGGTCTCCTCCCTGTCCCAAAGCACCCCCCATGTTGAGGGCATGTAGCCTGGTATGGTTCAGAAGGGGGGGCACTCACTTGTCAACCCCCCCCCTTTCCTGGCCAGCCAAGCTGCATGTTCAGATAAGTGCCCGGCATGGATTTTGGATCATGTTGTTTTTTTATTTTCTATTGTCGGAATTCTTTTGTCTATAATTCAGCTCTCAGCAGGGAAGCCCGCTGACAGCTGATGAGTCAGCCTGCTGCTTAACAACCAGTTATTCTTCACACAGAATTAGAATCGGTCGATCAGTTTTCGACCGATCCGAATTTGAATCGTTGCGAAAATTTGGAATTCCTTAGGAGACGAATAAAACAAAACAAAATTTGTTACTATTTCAAGGCGGGGATTCGGATACATCCAAGGACTGTCCTATATGTTACAGTGAGTAGGCTCGAGATTTATGCCCATCCCACTGCTACTGCAATCGTGCCATGGCACATGCAGCCCAATTATTTTCCTCTAGATGCCTGAGGCTGATCCCCCCCCCCCCCCCCCCGAACAAATTTCATTATTTGCCCTGTATAGAAACATCATTACATTTAGAGAGAAACTATCTATATTCCATTCCAGTTTTTTTTTTTTTTTTGTCTTTGGCTACAAGACGCTTAGTCCCTTTACTGTGAAGAAGAGGATAAGGTGAGGGATTAGCAAGTTTACCAAAAGACTATTGGGCAGGGCTGATACCATTCAGTGTATGCAAATGCTGTGTCAGTCCACCAAGTAAATAAAGAGCATTTATAGATCAACAGGTATTTTTCAGTACTTCTAGACTATTTAACAAACAAGAAATGTGCACGATATGCATAGGTTTGTCTGTTTTTTTTACTATTATTATTTTATTCCAACATACAGTACACTTTAAAGTGGTGTTTCTCCCTAAAAAAATAAAAATGCTTAAAATTCCTAAAAAAAAAAAATTACTCACCTCTAAATGCCTGTTGCTAGGGGGTCCCTAGTAGTCTGCCTCCTTCAGTGCCTGGGCTGGTGACATCACTTCCTTTTCAGCGCAGGAATGGGCTCCCTCCCTCCTGTCAGTCATCTGGGACCCCGCATCGCTGGACCCTGGAACAGGTAAGTGTCCGATTATTAAAAGTCAGCAGCTGCAGTATTTGTTTATTTTTTTTAGGGATGCACCTCTTTAAATTGTTCCTTCAGACTGCTTGTCATTTTTCTGTTTAGCCACAAGGTGGCGCCAAGGACCATTCTTTTAATGAGCCACACCCGCGATACTTCATATACAGGGCAGAGAGTGGTTAATTCAAGAGTCATTAGGATTACAATGTATTTTGGGGTAAAAAAAACATATGTGTGTAGCGCTGGCTCCTGACGAGCAGGCACTATTTTTTGTTTTTGTCAAAAAATTAAGTTGCCTGAAGTTGGGCTTCAGGCTAATTTCAGGCTAATTTCTTTAAATTTCTGGTTTCAGTACCAGTCCAGCTGGGTTGCGCTGGGTTCTCCCTGATCGCAGGTGTCGCTGTCACCGCCGGCAAGAGTAGAAACGCTTTCTTGTTAAAAAAAAAGAGTAGAAACGCAGTCTAGCTGGATGCATTGAATGCCACTTATCTCTCTGAACCAGCCCAGTGGGAGTGTTCTCCTGCTGTGCGTTGTGGGGGTGGTATTTAAGGTACCGACGTCATCTATCTGGGGATTATTTTCTGTCTGTTTGGTTCTGGTGGTCCTCCTGACCCAGCCTCATGGCCCTCCTGGCCTGGGGTGCAGAACTATGCATCCTGTGTCTCAGGGCTGGTTGGCCCGAGGCAACGCAACTGCAGGGATAGGCCTGAGTAACTTTCGGAGCCTACTGATCCAGGGATGGTCCGGTGTCGTCTCATCTGAAGGGAGAGGCCCAGCAACTGAAGTACCCCAGGGGAGGACTCTTTCAGGAGAAGGCCGTGCACAAGGCTGGCTTCTCTGGAGGAGCCTGGAGACTTAGTTGAAGGACGCAACCTGGATCAACACTCATATGGTATCGCCGGATCGGCTGAGAGAAACTGGTATTGTATTTCAGTTCTTTAAAATTCATCCAAATCCCTCAGTAACGCTTAAGTGTAACTCATAAGTCTGTGGCAGAGATTTTACCGGCTGCTAGGCCTAGTGAGAGAGACCTGGGTTGGCAAATCCAGTTTGTGGAACAGTTTTATTCTCTGGATTCATCTAGTACAGGCATGTCCAAAGCCTGGCCCGCGTTCCGGTTTGATGTGGCCCCCACTTGGAATTTCCACATATACACATCTGTGGCCCCCAAAGCTTAAGCGTGTTATGTTTGTTATGCTGTTAATATATCTATCTTCTTTAGCCTGACAAATCCTGAGCGCCGTGGCAGGGCGTTGCGGGGCGTGTGGCTGGGCGTGTTCAAAAGTCTATGTGCCGGAACTGCTATGAAGCTGACAGCGCGAAGAGCCAATCACAGGCACTTTGACTATTCCCGATCTCTGCATCTGCGGACTGCAATAGAATTGTGAACACTCCCAGCCACATGCCCCAGCTCATACTAAAAATGAGTGCGGCGCTCAGGATTTGTCAGGCTAAAGAAGATAGATATATTAACAACATAAAAAACATAACACGCTCAAACTTTGGGGGCCAAGGATGGATATACTAGGGGGGGGGGGCACATCAAACTGGAATGCAATTCCTTTCCTTTTAAGAGAGAGAGAGAGAGAGAGAGAGAAATATAGAGAGCGATAGAGAGAGAGAGAGTAAATATATATATATATATATATATATATATATATATATATAGAGAGAGAGAGAGAGAGAGAGAGAGAGAGAGAGATTTATATATATTTTTTTAAACATAACACGCCTGAGCTCATTGTGGAGAAGAAAAGATATATACAGTGGTGTGAAAAAGTGTTTGCCCCCTTCCTCATTTCCTGTTCCTTTGCATGTTTGTCACACTTAAGTGTTTCGGAACATCAAACCAATTTAAACAATAGTCAAGGACAACACAAGTAAACACAAAATGCAATTTGTAAATGAAGGTGTTTATTATTAAAGGTGAAAAAAAATCCAAACCATCATAGCCCTGTGTGAAAAAGTGATTGCCCCCTAAACCTAATAACTGGTTGGGCCACCCTTAGCAGCAACAACTGCAACCAAGCGTTTGCGATAACGTGCAATGAGGCTTTTACAGCGTCCTGGAGGAATTTTGGCCCACTCATCTTTGCAGAATTGTCCTAATTCAGTTACATTAGAGGGTTTTTGAGCATGAACGGCCTTTTTAAGGTCAAACCACAACATCTCAATAGGATTCAGGCCAGGACTTTGGCTAGGCCACTCCAAAGTCTTCATTTTGTTTCTCTTCAGCCATTCGGTGGTGGACTTGCTGGTGTGTTTAGGATCATTGTCCTGCTGCAGAACCCAAGTTCGTTTCAGCTTGAGTACACGAACAGATGGTCGGACATTCTCCTTCAGGATCTCTTGGTAGACAGCAGAATTCATAGTTCCTTTTATCACGGCAAGTCTTCCAGGTCCTGAAGCAGCAAAACAGCCCCAGACCATCACACTACCACCACCATATTTTACTGTTGGTATAATGTTCTTTTTCTGAAATGCAGTGTTCCTTCTACGCCAGATATACTTGGACACACACCTTCCAAAGAGTTCCACTTTTGTCTCATCGGTCCACAGAATGTTGTCCCAAAAGTCTTGGGGATCATCAAGATGTGTTGTGGAGAAATTGAGACGAGCTTTGATGTTCTTTTTGCTCAGCAGTGGTTTTCTCCTTGGAACTCTGCCATGCAGGCCATTTTTGCCCAGTCTTTTCCTGATGGTGGAGGCATGAACGCTGACCTTAACTGAGGCAAGTGAGGCCTGCAGTTCCTTGGACGTTGTTGTGGGGTCTTTTGTGACCTCCTGGATGAGTCGTCGCTGCGCTCTTGGGGTAATTTTGGGCGGCCGGCCACTCCTGGGAAGGTTCACCACTGTTCCATGTCTTCGCCATTTGTGGATAATGGCTCTCACTGTGGTTCGCTGGATTCCCAAAGCTTTGGAAATGGCTTTATAACCCTTTCCAGACTGATAGATCTCAATTACTTTCTTTCTCAATTGTTCCTGAATTTCTTTGGGTCTCGGCATGATGTGTAGCTTTTAAGGATCTTCTGGTGGACCTTACTGTGTCAAGCAGCTCCTATTTAAGTGATGCCTTGATTGTGAACAGGTGTGGCAATAATCAGGCCTGGGTGTGGCTAGAGAAATTGAACTCAGGTGTGGACAACCACAGTTATAGTATGTTTTAACAAGGGGGGCAATCACTTTTTCACACAGGGCCATGATGGTTTGGATTTTTTTTCACCTTTAATAATAAACACCATTATTTACAAATTGCATTTTGTGTTTACTTGTGTTGTCCTTGACTATTGTTTAAATTGGTTTGATGTTCCGAAACACTTAAGTGTGACAAACATGCAAAGGAACAGGAAATGAGGAAGGGGGCAAACACTTTTTCACACCACTGTATATTATATATCATCATATATTGTCATCAATGTTATGAAATGAATAGTATGCCTTTACATAAAATATTTAATTTGCAATTTAATTTTAATGGTTCAAAAAATGTCAGGCAAAATGGTCGGCCCTCACGCATGTTCACTTCATGAAATCTGGTCCTCTTTGAAAAAAGTTTGGACACCCCTGGTCTAGTATCTTCACCCTGCAATTTAAGTACCTGAACTCACCCCTAACCCTCTACCCTTTATCAAGAGACTTTGTTCTATTTCTAAATAAATAACCCAAAAGAAGTCTCAGTGTCAGTTTCAACATTCTTTGGGCCACTTTCCACAGGATCCCCAAGACGGAGAAGCAAGCAGGTGAGGTAACGGTAAGCCCAAATAAAACCAGCAGCTCCTTCGGGGGTTAGTGCTACATCTGGTACAATTGTGCAATACTTACATTTGCTGTGTTTTATCGCATTGACCTTTCCCACCAAGTGTTACTTTGGCCGTGAATTCAATGCAAAACAAGCTAGAGTATCTGCAAAAATGACTCATGGAATACCTTTTTAACATTAAATCCCTGGCCTGAGAAACACTTGAATCTAACACCAAACATTAAGGATGGCAGAATTGAGGAGGTTCGCCATTTCTCCCTCTTACTAGTGAGCCTGTAGGCGCTCTGCTCTGAGCCATGGTTGTATCTGGCAGATTCTGGGAATGTAAGCAACCTCACAGGAGGACACAAAAGACATGTGGATTCTGGCGAACCCTAGAACTTAGGAGGACACTAGAGACACAGGGATTCTGGAAAACACAGGAGACACAGGAATTCTGGAGAACACTGGATCTCAGGAGGACACTGGAGACCCAGATATTATGGAGAACACTGGATCTCAGGAGGACACTGGAGACACAGGAATTCTGGAGAACACTGGATCTCAGGAGGACACTGGAGACCCAGATATTCTGGAGAACACTGGATCTCAGGAGGACACTGGAGACCCAGGTATTCTGGAGAACACTGGATCTCAGGAGAACACTGGAGACACAGGAATTCTGGAGAACACTGGATCTCAGGAGGACACTGTACACACAGATATTCTGGAGAACACTGGATCTCAGGAGGACACTGGAGACACAGGAATTCTGGAGAACACTGGATCTCAGGAGGACACTGCAGACACAGATATTCTGGAGAACACTGGATCTCAGGAGGACACTGGAGACCCAGATATTCTGGAGAACACTGGAGACCCAGATATTCTGGAGAACACTGGATCTCAGGAGGACACTGGAGACCCAGATATTCTGGAGAACACTGGATCTCAGGAGGACACTGGAGACCCAGATATTCTGGAGAACACTGGATCTCAGGAGGACACTGGAGACCCAGGTATTCTGGAGAACACTGGATCTCAGGAGGACACTGGAGACACAGGAATTCTGGAGAACACTGGATCTCAGGAGGACACTGGAGACACAGGAATTCTGGAGAACCCTGGATCTCAGGAGGACACTGGAGACACAGGAATTCTGGAGAACACTGGATCTCAGGAGGACACTGGAGACCCAGATATTCTGGAGAACACTGGATCTCAGGAGGACACTGGAGACCCAGATATTCTGGAGAACACTGGATCTCAGGAGGACACTGGAGGCCCAGATATTCTGGAGAACACTGGATCTCAGGAGGAAACTGGAGACCCAGATATTCTGGAGAACACTGAATCTCAGGAGGACACTGGAGACCCAGATATTCTGGAGAACACTGGATCTCAGGAGGACACTGGAGGCCCAGATATTCTGGAGAACACTGGATCTCAGGAGGACACTGGAGACCCAGATATTCTGGAGAACACTGGATCTCAGGAGGACACTGGAGGCCCAGATATTCTGGAGAACACTGGAGACCCAGATATTCTGGAGAACACTGGATCTCAGGAGACACACAGGATGACACTTGAGAGACAGGAGTTCTGGTGAAAACTAGAATTCAGGATGACATTGGAAACACATGGATTTTGGTGAACTCTAGAACTCATGAGGACACTGGAGACACGGGAATTCTCATGAACACTAGAATTCATGAGGCATAATGTAGACCTGAGGATTCTGGTGAAAACTAGAACTCAGAAGGCACATAGGTGGACACTGTAGTCACAGGAATTGTTGTGAACACTAGAACTCAGGAGGCACATGGGAGGACACTGGATAGAACTGTTTTTGTGGGTAAGAGGCATAGGGGAGGAGTATGGATGGTATAAAAGTGGAAGTATGTGCAGGTGAGGGAGAGGAATGTGGAGGGTCTAACAGTGGGCACTATCACAGTAGTGGGGTACACGTATTGGGGAGACATGGAACTTCGTGAACACTAGGGTATTACAGTGGGCACTATGTATAAGAGAAGAGTGTGGAGGGTATGACAGTGAGCAATATATACAGGAGAGGAGTGTGGAGGGTACGACAGTGGGCTCTATGTACAGGAGAGATGTGTAAGACAGTGATTCCGGTGAACACCAGAACTCAGGAGGCACACAGGGAGACTAAAGCGTTTCTGGGACTTGGGAGCCACGGAGGAAACTTAAAGTGTAACAAGGATACCAGAAAGACACTGGAAGCAAGGGGTGTAGGGTGCCAGGCCTCAACTTTGGGTTGGAGACATGCTCTTGCATCACCTTGCCATAAATGCCAGTTTCAACCAGGTCTCCGGATTTTCCCTGCTGACACAAAAATGCTGCTGTACATTGCATTCTGGAGTGTATGGGCGCCATAGGATGTGATCCAGGGAATATCCCTTTGCCTTCAGGGTATGAAGAAGGATTTTTTTCCCCCAGTATAGCAAATTGAACCATGCTTCATAGGGAGTTTTTGCCTTCTTCTGGATCAACTGTGGATCAAGGATTGTGTACATTGAGGTTTTCTATTTTTTTTTTTTATTGCAGAGAGATTTCATGCATATGTTTTTTTTTATTTTTATTACATAATACAGTATACTGTACTTTGAATTGTTCCTTCAAAGTGCTTGTCATTTTTCTGGTTAGCCACAAGGTGGCGATAAGGACCATTATTTTATTGAGCCACTCTTGAGATACTTCATCTACAGGGCACAGAGTGGTTAATTCAAGAATTAGAATTACAATGTATTTTGGGGGAGGGAAAAAAACAACATGTAGTACAATTGTACAATACATACACATTTGCAGTGTTTTACCGCATTACCCTTCTTTCCCCAAATGTTACTTTGACCGTGAATTCAATGCAAAAAAAGTTATCTGTAAGAAGTACTTAGGGTAGGCATTTTTAACATTACAATCCTGGCCTGAGTAATGCTTGAACTTAACACCAACCATTAAGGATGGCAGAATGGAGGAGGTTCGCCTTTCCTCCCCCTTAATAGTGAACCTGGAAGTGTGCTGAGCACATCCAGGTTTATAGCTGTCAGATTCTGGGAAACAACCTCATAGGAGGACACTGGAGATATGTGGATTCTGGTGAACCTTAGAACACAGGAGGCACTCAGGATGACCCTGGAGACACAGGGATTCTGGAGAACACTAGAACTCAGGGGGACACTGGGATTCTGAAGAACACTAGAACTCAGGAGGACACTGGAGACACAGGGATTCTGGAGAACACTAGAGACACAGGGATTCTGGAGAACACTAGAGACACAGGGATTCTGGAGAACACTAGAGACACAGGGATTCTGGAGAACACTAGAACTCAGGAGGACACTGGGATTCTGGAGAACACTAGAACTCAGGAGGACACTGGAGACACAGGGATTCTGGAAATCACTATAACTCAGGAGGACACTGGAGACACTGGGATTCTGGAAATCACTAGAACTCAGGAGGACACTGGAGACACTGGAAATCACTAGAACTCAGGAGGACACTGGAGACACTGGGATTCTGGAGAGCACTAGAACTCAGTAGGCACACAGGACGACACTGGAGACTCAGGGATTCTGAAGAACACTAGAACTCAGTAGACACACAGGAGAACACTGGAGACATAGAGATTCTGATGAAAACTAGAATTCAGGAGGCCCACAGGATGACACTTGAGACATAGGAATGCTGTTGAAAACTAGAATTCAGGAGAACATTGAAAACACAGGGATTTTGGTGAACTCTAGAACCCAGGGGGACACGGGGAGAACACTAGAATTCATGAGGCACACTGTAGACATGAGGATTCTGGTGAAAGCTAGCGCTCAGAAGGCACATAGGAGGACACTGGGGACATGGGGATACTCGTGAACACTAGAACTCAGGAGGCACACAGGAGGACACTGAATACACAGGGATTCTGATGAACACAAGAACACAGTAGGCACATAGGAGGACACTGGGGATATGGAGCATCTGGTGATCACTAGAACTCAGGAGGCACACAGGGCAACCCTGAAAAAACAGGGATTCCAGTGAACACTAGAACTCAGGAGGACCACAGGGAGACTAATGCCGCGTACACACGACCGGACTTTGACCGAACTGGTCCGACGGAACGAATCTGTCGGACAATTCGACCGTGTGTGGGCTTCCTCAGACCTTTTCTGTCGAAAATCAGACAGACTTTAGATTTAGAACATGTTTCAGATCTTTCCGACGGACTCGAGTACGGTCGAAAAATCCATTAGTCTGTATGCTAGTCCGGACGGACGAAAACCGACGCTAGGGCAGCTACTAGCTATGAACTTCCTTATTCTAGTCCGGTCGTACGTCATTGCGGTCGAATCCGTCAGACTTTTTTGCCTTCCTCTGGATCAACTGTGGGTATAGAATGGGGTATATGGGATTGTATGATTATATATATATATATATATATATATATATATATATATATATAATATATATATATATATATATATATATATGAATATATATATTTTTTTTATTTTTATTTTTTTATTTGTGGTTGAACTGGATGGACTTGTGTCTTTTTTCAACCTAACTATGTAACTTTGGTGTGATTGTGTGTAGACAAGTCCAATTCGTCGAAACTCTCTTTCAAAAAGTCAGACGGAATTCAGTCCGTCGAAAAGTCGGGTCGTGTGTACACGGCATAAGGGGTTTCTGGGAATCGGGAGGCATGAAGGAAATGTAAAGTGTAACAAGGATACCAGAAAGACACTGAAAGCCAAGGGAGGGGGGGGGGTGCTCGGCTTTGAATTGGCGACATGTTCTTGCATCACCTTGCCCATAAATGCCAGTTTCAACCAGATCTTGTACATTGAATTCTGGCATGGTTGGGCCCTATAGGCTGTGGAAATTGATTGTTTATCCAGGGAATATCTGATTCCCTTCGGGTTATGAAGAAGTATTTTTTTTCCCATTATAGTAAATTGTAGTAGTAGACAACAATGGAAAGAACTCTGGACAGCCGCACTCCGGGAAAAACTTAAAAACCTGTGCTTTTATTCACACAAAAAGATCACATCAAAGCAAAAACAAACCACGGCAATGAGGGAAGGTACAAAAATACCTGACGCGTTTCTCACCAAAATTTTTGCTTTGATGTGCTTTTATTCACACAAAAAGATCACAGGTTTTTAAGTTTTTCCCGGAGTGCGGCTTTCCAGAATTCTTTCCATTGTTGTCTACTACTGTGATTGTGCTAGCCAGCACCTGGGGCTCCTTGATTGGGAAAATCAGCATACTCTGTGGAGAGCCCTCTTGGAGCAGTGGTTCCCGTTTCCTTCTCCATAGTAAATTGTACCATGCTTCATAGGACTTTTTTGCCTTCTTCTGCATTAACTGTGGGTAGAGTATTGTATATATTGGAGGTTTTCTATTTTTTTTCTATAGCTTGAACAAGATAGACTTGGAATGTAGTGAAATTGTAAAATGTTTTATTAAAATATTTCATTAACTGAAGATGGGGGGGTGGATCAGGCATGGCAAACTATAAGCA
This sequence comes from Lithobates sylvaticus, assembly GCA_028564925.1. NCBI lineage: Eukaryota > Metazoa > Chordata > Amphibia > Anura > Ranidae > Lithobates > Lithobates sylvaticus. The sequence goes on along the minus strand of CM053026.1, from coordinate 777,099,214 downwards.
AATCAAACCTCCCCTTTAACAATAGACAAACTCATCCGTAGACAAGAATTTCACCCAAACACCACATTTAGAAATACACGTCTTTTATTTTGTATCCCAACATTCTCAATGACACGGATATACAGTTAAAGGCACATCACACAGACACATTGTAAATGATAAATTCCCTTTTAAAAACAAAAAAAAAAAAAAATCAGACACATTAATACTTTGTTCGCTTTAATGCCTAGAGTTTTCCTTTGTGTGTCAGATCCTACGTCTTTATTTTAGTTTCCTCTATGGATAAACATTTGTAAACACGCCTTTTATTACACGCATCGCTCTAGATGTAGAAAATGGACAGGACAGAATTAGATGCGGTTATTTTCATCCCTCTTTCCAAAAATAATCTAAGCTATACCCATAATATCTGTATTAAAAATATATAAATCAGTAGAAAACATGTTTTTAGCTTATTACGTTCAACAAAATTAGATTTTTACTTTGGTTGTTCACATTCAAACGATGATTAGTCGATGTGTCTTTTTTTAAACGTAGGGCAGCAGCGTCTGGATACGGCTCAGCTACAAACACCGTCATCATCCGTTTGTATCACCCACACAAGACCCCTATACAATTGTTTTCTGCTCGTCTCACCCATACAAGAGCCCCGTACCACTGGTGTCACCCATACAAGAGCTCTGTACCATCGTTGTCTGCTGGTGTCACCCATACAAAAACCCCCGGAACCATCGTGGTCTGCTGGTGTCCCCCATACAAGAGCCCCGTACCACTGGTGTCACCCATACAAGAGCCTTGTACCATCGTTGTCTGCTGGTGTCACCCATACAAGAGCCTTGTACCATCGTTGTCTGCTGGTGTCACCCATACAAAAACCCCGGAACCATTGTGGTCTGCTGGTGTCCCCCATACAAGAGCCCCGTACCACTGGTGTCACCCATACAAGAGCCCTGTACCATCGTTGTCTGCTGGTGTCACCCATACAAAAACCCCGGAACCATCGTGGTCTGCTGGTGTCCCCCATACAAGAGCCCCGTACCACTGTTGTCTGCTGGTGTCACCCATGCAAGAGCCCCGTACAATCATATCCTTATCAGGCAATTATGGGACCATAACCTGGGCTGGAGCTGCCAACATTATATTTATGTCAGGGTCAGTTCATCCAAAATTGACCTTTCAGTCATAGGGGTCTAGTCTACTGAGCTGGGCCTCCTGTCCATTTATAGGTCTTGGGGGCTTCAGCAGTGGGTTCTCTATAGCAGGGGTCTCCAAACTACGGCCCTCCAGTTGTTTAGAACTACATTTCCCATCAACATGTCTGTGAATGTCAGAGTTTTGCAATCCTCCATGTAGTTCCGCAACAGCTGGAGGGTCATAGTTTGGAGATCCCTGCTCTATAGTTTCAGCACACCTTGAAGTCTAACACAAGGTGCTCCTCCTTGTTGTATTGGATTTTCCATAAATACATGATGACCACAGCTGACCTGGCAACTCAACAGAGATCTCACCAACGGAGTTCCTAAGAGATAGGATCTGTCAAGTAGATTTTCCCAGCATCTGCCATACAATCAATCAATTTCAGGTGGACCCTTTAAAAGGAGATCTCCAGGAATCATCTAAGGACAACAAGAGGTAAGTGTAAGGTGTTTCCTTTCCCAGATATCCCAGATACAGCTCTCTAAAAACTCTAGATAAGCCATTTTCAACAAGGGTTCCGTAAAAACCCTAGTGAGGTTTCCTAAAACCCTTCAGAGGTTGCTAGGGGATTCCCTGAGCTTAGGTGTAGACTGACCTATTATTTGATGGTGTCTGCATAGTTCTGGGGCCAATGCCACTTGGCAGAGTCATATGCATAACACCAGTGATCTTGTTAACTACCTGCAAGGGTGGCATTCCTACCACCACTCTTCCCACTGTCCACAGATGCAAGGGAAATTTTCATAAGTACCCCCGATGGACTTATGTTAGCTAGGGTTCCCCAAGACCTAAAACAATTCAAAGAGTTCCTCTGGTTAAAATAGTTGAGAAAGGCTGCTCTAGAGCATACAGTAGCATGTAGGGCACAGTGATATCATCAGCTCAATGCTCCTTGTCTGTGTGCGCTTTACCTCCTGTTAATGCTATTTTGTGACTAGAAATGGCCGTTGCAGGGACAACTTGCAAAATTGGCCTCGAAAAATGCAAGGTAAAAAAAAAAACAGCAAATTTCAACTCCCATAGACTTTAATAGGGTTCGGCACTATGTTCAGGGTTAGACTTCCAACTGGGTTCGCAGAATGTCCTGTAAACCGAACGTTGCCCAGTTTACTCATCCCTCCAGTCATGCAGTGGCTGATATGGCAAGCCAGGGCTGTAGAGGTGGTTAAGGCTAGGAGCTACTCCAGCTCCTTCCTCGGCACACCGATTGTGTATGTTGAGATAAGGAACTAACGCCTTCTGGAACGGAAGGCCTCGAGCAAAAGGTAAGAAAAGTTGGATGGAGGCAGTCTGGATAAGTGCCCATTTACTGCCAATGTATTGCAACAATTGCCCATCTAATGCCAAAGTCAACTTCAAGAGTGGGGGAGTAGAGAGTGCTCATTCAGGAAGCATTGAGCCAATTGTACCAATAATCTCTAGGCGGAGTCTTCAAAGAGCTGTATCTGGGAAAGGAAAGCACCGTCCTTTCTACAGATAGATCCTAAGGCATGCGGGCCCTTCACGGCACAATATACTAAAGAGAAGCTTGAGCGGAAAGCAGATAGTTTACATATCAGTTATTCCCATTTTCTGTACTATCAAAGCTAATCCCGCCCTAGTGCAAAAACATAAAAATAGAATTCTAGTAAAACACAACAACTACTGATTCAAAACATAAAAAGGAGACTGGGTGGACACCATGTATATTGGCCACGGTCAACCTCCAATACATGGAAGTTCTAAGCCTCAGGCCTCCACGTGTTCTAGAAACATACTTCAGAATATTTAACAAAAAAACACAACAAATTAGGTTTGTTAATGGTTTTGTTTTGTATGGACATAGTTCCTCTTTGTCTGATCTATGATGGGTGGTCATTCACAGCCAGACGAATGAAAGTCATACAACAGATACGAGAATCACTGAAGGTAATGTGTAGTGTGTGACAAGCGAGTCTGAGCACAGAATAGCTTGGTATTGGATGTAGTGATAACATGCTGGAAGAGTTCAGTAAACACCAAAGAGAACGAACACTTCACCAAGTATGCTCCAGATGAAGTATGGTAAATCTGTGTTCATCTACTGGTGGGTATAAAGACTAGAAGAGGCCACCCATCATCTGTTCTGGGGAGATATCGGCCCAATGGTGGATGACAGCCAATGGAGACATTCTGCAGTCACATGTGCCCCGTCATTGGCCAGCCTTTACTGGAAAATGACAGCCGATATCAGATTACCGTATATACTCGAGTATAAGCCGAGTTTTTCAGCAAATTTTTTGTGTGCTGAAAGTGCCCCCCTCGGCTGTATACTCGAGTCAAGCACTTTTCTGCAGCAGAGAATGACATTTTCCCACCGGACTTTGGGGCCCCGCATCTCAGGGCCGCTTGGTGCTAGGAACACCAACTTTGGTGGGCAAACACTACAACATTTCCAAATTTAGGGTTCCTAGCTCTAAGGCCCCTTTCACACCGGGGCGGGGAGCCGCGGTGACGGTAAAGCAGCGCTATATTTAGCGCTGCTTTACCGTCGTTTTCACCGCGGTTTTCGGCCGCTCGCGGTGCGGTTTTACCCCCCCGCGAGCGGCCGAAAAAGGGTTAAAGACCCCCCGCAGAGCGCCGCCGTAGCGGCGCTTTGCGGCGGTATTGCCGCGGTTTCACCGCGGTGTCCCATTCTAATCAATGGGTAGGAGCGGTATAGGAGCGGTGAACACACCGCTCCTATCCCGCTCCAAAGATGCTGCTAGCAGGACTTTTTTTGTCATCCTGCTATCGCACCGCTCCAGTGTGAAAGCCCGCCGGCTGTCACACTGGAGTTAAAGGGGCCGGATTTTTTCATGCGGTGAACAGGCGCTATTTTTAGCGCTGCACCGCATGAAAAACGCCCCGGTGTGAAAGGGGCCTAAGTGGCCCAGAGATAGGGGGCCCCCAATCGGTTCAGAAAATGTCATTCTCTGCTGCAGAAAAGTGCTTGACATTTTCCGACCCAAATTTGGGGCCCCCGTATCTCGGGGCCACTTGGTGCTAGGAACTCCAAATTTGGGGTGAAAACCCAGTGGAACCAACACTACAACATATCCAAATTTGGCACCTAGCACCAAGTGGCCCCGTTATACATGGCCCCAAAGTTGGTCAACTGTGTCCATCTGCAGCAATGTTATTTCAGGAACCTTTGGGTCCAGAGATCCCAAATTTTGGCTGCAGCTAGGGGGCATCTAGGAACCCTTAACTACGTTTGAAGTTCAGGGGACCTATGGCTGCAAATGGGCACAGTGAGGCATGCAAATGGGCCCAGTGAGGCTGCAAATGGGCATGGTTGACCCTCTTTTCCACTTACAGTAGCTGTGCATTTCTCACCCTAGGCTTATACTCGAGTCAATACGTTTTCCCATTGTTTTGTGGTAAAATTAGGTGCCTCGGCTTATATTCGGGTCGGCCTGTACTTGAGCATATTACGGTACTATTGTTCCCCCTAGAACTCATTATGAAAAAGTCAACATTTTCTACAATGGGCAATAATACAATGGGTTTGATACCACCTCTGTGCATTTTCTTTAGCTTCCATTTGACAGACCAGAAATCCTCTTCTATTTCTAGGACATACAACTGCAAAAATAGATCAGACACAAAAACAAAATATTGTGTCTAGTGGTGAAGGATGGATTTGGCCGTTTATATTATGCTAAATACAGCCGGTGGCAACTGGGGCATCAACAACTTCATGGAAAGAAGACTAAAGCCAGTCATAGCTGAAGCTTGATTCCCCTATCAACACAGTCAGTGTTGATGGGCGAATCCCTCCCACAGAGCCATTGTGTTCTCCCAGAGAGGGGGGGGGGGGGGGGGGTCCATCACCGCTGGGAGAACACAGTGATTATTCCTAGCAGCTATAATAGCCACTGGCAATAATCACATGTAAAATCCGACAGGCTGACCCAAGTTGATCGATCAACTTGGGTACATTTAGCCTGCCTATACACGGTTCGAATCTTGGCAAGTCCCTGCTAAACTGGCCTAGGATTTGAACCATCTATAGCCGGCTTCAGGGGATATTACTGGTTCAAAAAGGCAAGATAGCATTCCTAGATTAGGAGGATCTGGTGACCTCCTCCAGGGAGAATACGGAAATATATAAACTGTTTGGCACAAATATTAATCACCTAATTAACACAATCCTCTGTGGTGTTACCCAGATGGTTCCTGGTGTGTTACTCTGAGAATTACTACGGGGCAAGTGCAATGTCTAGAGAGCAAAATCTCTTATTTTAGTCTCTATTCGGTAAGGGACATCCTGAGGGACAATGCTGAAATTGCTCTCTAAGGGTCTATTAATGAAGATCTAGGGGGATAGTCTTCAGCAACATTCTAATGCCGCGTACACACGATCGGACATTCCGACAACAAAATCCCATGTTTTTTTTCCCCGACGGATGTTGGCTCAAACTTGTCTTGCATACACACGGTCGCACAATGTTGGTTGGAAATTCAGAACGTCAAGAACGCGGTGACGTACAACACGTACGACGAGCCTGAGAAAAATTAAGTTCAATAGCCAGTGCTGCTCTTCTCCTTGATTCTGAGCATGCGTGGCACTTTGTGCGTCGGAATTGTCTGCACAAGATCGGAATTTACGAGAACGGATTTTGTTGTCGGAAAATTTGAGAACCAGATCTCAAATTTTGTGCGACGTAAATTCCGATGGAAACTGTCCGATGGAGCCTACACACGGTCGGAATTTCTGACAACAAGCTCCGATTGCACATTTGCCGTCGGAAATTCCGACCGTGTGTACGCGGCATTACACTGAAAATCCTTTCAAATTTTCAAAGTTTTATTGGTCACATAACATCAGAGTGGACCAAAACACTTCAGACTGGTCCTCGTTGTGTGATCCTGTGTGAAGGTTGTTTGTTGTGGAGACTAGCGATGACTAAGGACTGGTTCTGGTACAAAACAGTACAGACTGGTTATCTTTGTGCTACTCTTGTGTGAAGGTAGTTTGTTGTGAAGAACGACTATGACTTGGTCCGAAACCCTTTAGACCAGGGGTCTCAAACTAGCGGCCCTCCAGATGTTGCGGAACTACAAGTCCCATCATGCCTCTGCCTATGGGAGTCATGCTTGTAACTGTCAGCCTTGCAATGCCTCATGGGAATTGTAGTTCCGCAACAGCTGGAGGGCCACCAGTTTGAGACCCCTGCTTTAGACGGTTCCTCTTTTTTCTGATCCCGTGTGAAGGTTGCTTGTTATGGGACCCAGCTACAACTAAGGACTTGTTCTGGTACAAAACAGTACAGATTAGTTCTGCTAGTGCTGATCCTATGTATAGGTTGTTTGTTGTGGGGACCAGCTATGACTAGGGGAACATTCTGGCAAAGAACCTTCTCTGTGATCATCATATGTGAAGGTTGTTTGCTACGGCTGAAGACCTGCTGTGATACAAAACACTACAGACTGGTTCTTTTTGTGCTGATTCTACATGTAGGTTGTTTGTTGGGGGACCAGCTACAACTAAAGACTTAATCTGGTTCAAAACCCTTCAGACTGGTCTGCTCTGTAAAGATCCAAAGTAACGGTTGTTTGTTGTGGGACCAGCTATGACTTAAGGACTATCTGGTAGAAACCCCTTTAGATTGGTCTTCCCTGCAATGATCCTATGTGAAGGTGGTTTGCTGCGGGGACCAGCTACGACTAAGGACTTTATTCATTAGAAAACCCTTGAGACTGGTCTTCTCTATAATGATGCTGTGAAGGTTGTTTGTTGGGGGACCAACTATGACTAAGGACTTTATCTGGTTAAAAACCCTTCAGACTGGTCTCCTCTGTGATGATCCTATGTGAAGGTTGTTTGTTGTGGGGACCAGCTATGACTAGGGACTTTATCATATAGTAGAAAACCCTTCAGACTGGTCTTCATTGTGACAATCCTATGTGAAGGTTGTCTGTTGGGGGGCCAGCTATAACTAGGGACTTTAGCAGGAACAAAATCATTCAGACTGGACCTAAGCCATGGTTGTTTGTTGGGGGACCAACTATGACTAAGGACTTTATCTGTTAGAAAACCCTTGAGACTGGTCTTCTCTATAATGATGCTATGTGAAGGTTGTTTGCGGTGGGGACCAGCTATGACTAAGGACTTTAGCTGTTAGAAAACCCTTCAGATTGGTCTTCTCTATGACGATCCTATGTGAAGGTTGTTTGTTGGGGGACAAGCTACTACTAAAGAACTTTATCTGATACAAAACCCTTCAGACTGGTCTCCTCTGTGATGATCCTATGTGAAGGTTGTTTGTTGTGGGGACCAGCTATGACTAGGGACTTTATCATCTAGTAGAAAACCCTTGAGACTGGTCTTCACTGTGACGATCCTATGTGAAGGTTGTCTGTTGGGGGACCAGCTATAACTAGGGACTTTAGCAGATACAAAATCCTTCAGACTGGACCTAAGCCATGGTTGTTTGTTGTGGGGACCAGCTATGACTAGGGACTTTATCATCTAGTAGAAAACCCTTGAGACTGGTCTTCACTGTGACGATCCTATGTGAAGGTTGTCTGTTGGGGGACCAGCTATAACTAGGGACTTTAGCAGGTACAAAGTCCTTCAGACTGGACCTAAGCCATGGTTGTTTGTTGGGGGACCAGCTACGACTAAGGGCTTTATCTGGTACAAAACCCTTTAGATTGGTCTTCTGATGATCCTATGGAAAGGTTGCAAAGAAGACTGCCAATTTAGTTGATGATGGTTCCTCCAACTTGTGACGGGCTCACTGAAGGTGATTGTGTACTCAAAGGTGAACCAAGTCATTTTATCGTTTAACCGGGCCTAGTTTTCCCCAATCTATAAAAGTCTGGCATCAAAAAATGCCACAATTAAGTTAAATAAAGAAGAATGGTAATCAGCGGTGATAGGCACATCGCCAGAATTGCCAGGACAGTCCTGTATCTTGGCCCGTTGTCCTGCCAGTGCAGTGTGCTGGGCCATGTCCTGACATCCCAGCATCAATCTTATCTGAGATACTGCAATTGTGCAGTAACTGCCCCTGACATCACCAAAGGGTCACACATGATTGTTAATTGCTTGTAATGCTACAAAAACAGCCAGAGACTGGAAAATTGCTACACTAGATACTCATAGACAGGGGGCACATTACAGGAGATGGTTAGAGACTATAGACATACCACAGGCATGACATTTTGCAGAAGGTTGCACAATAGACCCAACTATGGCCCATTGCTTGCTTTTATATGGCCCTTGGGGCATTATTCCCCCCCCCCACACTGTAATCAACAGTGGGGCATAGTTCCTGCCACTATATTCCTCCTACTGACACCAATGATGGGGCACTAGTCCTCCCAATGACACCAAGGATGGAGCATTATTCCTCCCACTGATACCATTGATGGGACACTATTCCTTCCTCTGACATTGCCACCTATGGAGTATCAAAGGACATACATGGCCCACAGGTTTTGAAGCATTAGAATGGGCCTCACCAGGGCTTTTTTTTTTCAGCTGAAACGTGGGGGAATGCAGTACCAACACCTCCAGCTCTGGATGTATGTAATGGCAAGGGGGTGCTGGGGTGTGCAGCAGGGTCTATTGATACCAGCTGCCAGGGGGTCTATTGTTGCTGGAGGGGGATTTATTTTTGCAGGTGGGTCTATTGTTGCTGGAGGGGGGTCTATTTTTGCAGGGGGGGGGGGGGGGGGTCTATTGTTGCTGCCTGCAGGGAATTCTATTTTACTGCTTTTCTTGTTATCATTGACAAATTACTTAGCACCACAAATGTTACTTGGTTCTGTATTCTCTGAAAGGGGTGGTACTGAGAGGTGGGTAGGGGTTGGAAACCAAGGGACGGTGCTCAAAAGTGGGGAGGAGAGACAATGGGTACTCTGAAAAGGGGGGGGGGGGGGGGTTCCTGCATTACTCTCAGAGGAAAAAAAAAAAAAGCCCTGGGCATCACACTCATCGCCCTCTCACCAACAATTCCACAACAGTAGTAGGCACCTACACCGAGGATGTCCATCCCCGTACTCCTATCAAAAGATAGGTAGATTTGCATTCCCGTAATCTACCAAAAGAATAAACCTCCATGTGAGGTCATAGCTTATTTGACACCTAACTGACCTTGACCTCCAGACAACCATGCAAGAAAAAAAAAAAAATAATAATCTGTTCACGTCTTATACATGCGCGTTAATCTGTAAAACCCAACTTTCATTTTAAAATTAGCTAAAGACATTCCAAGGGCATCAAAACAAAGTTCCTTTGTTTTAAGACAGCAGACAACGCCTGAGTAGAAAGTCCTATCTCATGCCAGTATGGTGCAGAGAACCCTTGTGTAGAAGCTAGAGCTCAGCGATTACTAAAACTCCTGCTCCCTAATGATTATCTATAGGTCTGACTCAATAGGGGGGGATTTTGGACCTCTGGTCCATGTGGTCTCTCTGCAGAGGTCCAACACACCCACAGCTACGTCAGAGCTAGAGCACCTAAATGCCTGCTCTTTTCTGATTGAATATCTATAGGTTTGACTCATTAGGGGGGGATTTTGGACCTCTGGTCCACGTGGCCTCTCTGCAGGAGGTCCAACACACCCCCAGCTAAAGTGGTGGAGATTGGTTTGGGACTTTAACGAAGCCATGGCCTGGCAAGGTCAAGTATTTCCATTCCAGGGGACTTTAAATGAAACCATGGCCTGGTAAGGTCATGCGTTTCCATCCCTATTGAGTTCAAAAGAAGTGGAGCAAGGGGGGGGGACTTTATATGAAGCACCCCCAGCTAAATCACAGCTGAAGCTTGGCAATCACAAACTCCTGCTCCATTGTATTTATATTGTATTGTATTCATAGGTCAGATTTAAAAGGGGGGGGGGGGGGGGATTTTGGACCTCTGGTCCAAGTGGTCTCTCTGCAACACACTCCCTGCTAGAGCAATCACTAAAAACGCCTGCTTTTTTCTGATTGAATATCTATAGGTTTGACTCAGTAGGGAGGGGATTTTGGACCTCGGGTCCAAGTGGTCTCTCTGCAGAAGTCCAACACACTCCCAGCTAAGTCAGAGCTAGAGCAATCACTAAAACGCCTGCTTTTTTCTGATTGAATATCTATAGGTTTGACTCAGTAGGGGGGGGGGGATTTTGGACCTCGGGTCCAAGTTGTCTTTCTGCAGAGGCCCAACACACTCCCATCTGAATCGGAATCATAGCTACAGATTGGCAATTGCGGACTCCAAAACTCCTGCTCCCTTCTATTTGAATATGTATAGGTCTGACTCAACAAGGGGGGATTTTGGGCCTCTGGTCTAAGTGATCTCTCTGCAGAAGTCCAACACACCCCTTGCTGAGTCACAGCTAGAGCTTGGCAATCACAAACGCCTGCACCCTTCTATTTAATAAGTATAGGTCCAATTTAAAAAGGAGGGGGGGGGATTTTGGACTTCTGGTCCAAGTGGTCTCTCTGCAGAATTCCAAACACACTCCCTGCCAAGTCAGAACTAGAGCTTGACAATCACTAAAATGCCTGCTCTTTTCTGATTGAATATCTATAGGTTTGACTCAATGGGGGGGGGGGGTTTGGACCTCTGCAGGGAGACCACCGCTTCCACACAGAATGCTGGCAGGGGACACGCTTTTCTACTCAGGGTTGGACTGCTTTCTAAACGGAAGCAAACTGAACGACCTATAAAAGGTAATTTGCTGATTTCAAATGAAAGTTCAATAGGTGTTAAACCACTTTAATAAAAAAATATATATAAAATAATATAAGGCACCCGCCTCCTGACATCTTTATATGGTATGTATGTATGCATGTATATATATATATATATATATATATATATATATAATCTAAATCTAAATCTAAAATAATAAAGAAAAAAAAAGGGGGGGGGGTAGAACATTTCTTAGTTCCCTTGTCTGGGTCTACAAATTTACTGATTATATCAGTCTTCAGGCAATGTCCTGGGATTATTAATTGCTATGAAGCTGCTGGTCACTCAAGGCTTTTTTTTTCTTTTAGAGATAAAATAACGCCAAAAAGCAAAACCTACCATCTGCACCATAATCAAAAATACGCAACAGGACAATTTCTTCTTAACAAAGTTGTCTAAGTCAGTTTAGGAAACAATTATGTTCATTATGAGCCATCTCCTATACCAATAAAGAGTTTGAGGCACACGATCGGAAATGCCGCCAGCAAAAGAACGATGTGAGCTTTTGGTCGGAAAATGCGAATGTGTAGGCTCCATCAGACTTTTGCTGGTGGCATTTCCGCCAGCAAAAGATTGAGAGCAGGTTCTCAATTTTTCGGTCGGAAAGATTTCCGATCGTCTGTACCAATTCCGACGCGCAAAATTCCTACGCATGCTCGGAAACAAATTTGACGCATTCTCGGAAGCATTGAACTTAATTTTCTCAGCGCGTCGTAGTGTTGTACATCACCGCGTTCTTGACGGTGGAAAGTTCCGAAAACTTTTGAGTGACCGTGTGTATGCAAGTCAAGCTTGAGCGGAATTCCGTCGGAAAAAACATCCAAGATTTTTCTGACGGAAATTCCGCTCGTGTGTACGGGACATAACGCTCTCAACACAATCTTCCAAAATTGGAGCTACAACCAACCTTTGGTCTACCACCAACTAGGGACGGCTACTCAAAACATGACCTCTGCCGTAGTGTTCTGATACACCTCTGAACGACTGGAGAGCAAAACCAAAAAATTGCAACAGAAAATTTCTACAAATTCCCAAGTTTGAGGAGATGAATCGTAGCAAAAGGCGACGTTTCCTGTATAAAATTATAGGTTCTCTTGGCTGCCCAGGCCAGCAATCTTGCCGGCGTGGCAGATGGATTATCGTGGAGCAGTACGGCACCTCCTCGGAAAGGGGCACCTGGTGAGCACCAGCATTAATAATAAAACACAAAAAAGAAAGAAAACAGCGTATATATAAAAAATAGATTCCCTTTTTCACAACAAGCATTTTCTGAACTTGGCAGGACAGATAAAGTGCATCATAATTACTGTCCTCGTAAATCAATCTAAGGCAAACAAAATAACACTGGACTTGAACCCTTTATCAATGTGCCCAGTAGACCAGACTGGTTAAAAAAAAAAAAAATGAGTACAATGCTTGTATTCCATGTAGTTTAGTTTTCGATGTCTGAAGAAGATTGTAACCTTTTCTATGATTAGAGTCTTCTTTCCTTGGCCATAAACACAATTTGTGAAGACAAAAGATATGGTGACACCATGGCCCAGTAGTGTTAGTTGACGGAAAGTCTTGCAATATTACTAGGATTAGAGTCTTCCTTCCCTGGCCATAAACGCAATTTTAAAAGACACAGAGATACAGTGACACCATGGCCCAATGGCGTTAGTTGACGGAAAGCCTTTCAATATCACATTAGTACCCATTTGCTTGTACAATGATATGCTGGCGCTATGGCTAAGTGAGATGCTGAATTTTCTTTTGCTATTACCTCCGATTAGATTTAAGACACCCAAGTGAAATAGGCCACTTCGTCCAAGTCTACAGGATAATCCGTCAGAAGTATGGGTGTCCTTTGATAGAGCTCTCCCTTGTAACTACGCCACTTGCCGATGGGAAGGTAGACGTCGCGCTCCTGCTTTCCCGGCTCCAGAACAGGAGCCACCATTAAGGTGTCCCCAATCAGAAACTGGGAATCGATTTTGTGGGCTCTTTCGTCATTTGGAGCAATCCACCAGATGGGTCGTATGATGGGGTCGCCGGTGTCGGTCACTTCCCCAGCAAGCTCTAGCAAAAGGGGGGCCACCAGAGATTCGTGGATTTTGGTAAACTTCTGGGCAATTTCAATCACTTCCTTATCAAAGAACCAAGGAGGCACGGAGAACTGCATTGAGGGCATGAACGCAGACAACTCCAACCACCGGATATAAAGCTCTTTCATATCTTTTGAAAAATTGCCGTAGACATTTCCACCAATCTTATCCGGAAGGATGAAAGGATATCCAAGCATGCTTATGGTAAGGACAGTAGGTATGAGAGACTTCAACCCAAGCTCGTAACCCCAATCAGAATCTCGATCGATGATCCTGAAGAAACATGATATGTTTTGAGACTGGTAACCAACCCTGAGCTCAGCTAGGTCATAAAACTGGTCGGCCATCTCAGTGTACCGCCTGCTGAACATGTTGGGATCCGCCAAAGGTTGAAAGGTGCTGAACTGTTTTGGGAGATAGCTGGTTTCCCCAGCATCAAACTTGAATGATGAAATTCCGTACTTTGTTCTCAGCTGTCTGAGGTTGTTCTGAAACCATTCCTTTGTGCTGGGGTTTGTGAAATCAAGTATAGCTCCAATCCCATTCCACCACTTAACCATGGCAGGCAACTGACCTGTAGGCTCCTTCACAAACAGTCCCCTCTCTATGGCAACTCCAAAGTTGGAGGAGTTATAGTTGATGAAAGGATGAATCCAAAGGGTCACTTTGAAGCCATCTTCCTTTAACTTCTTAAACATAGCCGTTGCATTTGGAAACTTCGCCGGATCAAAATCAAAATCACCATAATGCTTGGAGTACATATCGTCTATCTCTATGTGGCTATAATTAAAGTTGTATTTCTTTATGTTCTCGGTGAAGTTAAGCAGCTTCTCCTGATCGATTTTGGTTTTATACAGCGCCCATGTTGACCATATCGGATACTTGAAGGCACTTTCTGAAGGTATCCGACTGGGCTTATTGAAGTACCTCCTCACCATGTACTTGTGGATGGAGGTCACGTCTGACCCCACGCAAACTCGGTAGCTGAGTTCAGGGAATGGCGGTTTATCTGGAGGGGGTTTGTAAGGGGAATTGGTATACCTTGCTTCAAAAAAGAAAACCTTCTCTGTGCTATTCCATCCAAGGTGGAAAGGGACGGAGGCGTTAATTTTAATGGCCGTCGCGTTGGACGACAGCCAGTAACTTTCCAAGATTCCGCCAAAGCTATCTTTAAAGGCATAAACATCACCAGTAATAAACGGTTTGGGTTCCTGGTATCCGGATAATTTAATCGGCCAGTTTTGTGTACGCATCTCAGCACCTCCGTACCAGTAGGCATCATCCCAATACATGGTGTGCTGGACTGCCGTATCGGCAACAAACTCCTCCCAGCGCACCCGGTAACACATGACAGTGTCTTTATCCTTGTGGACCGTCTGAACAAAGAATTTTAGGGGTCCCTTTTCTGACCTGGTACAGGACAATATCGCCCCCTCTTTTGTGCAAGAATCTAAATCCAGAACTCCAGACTGAAAAGCCATTCTGAACACCACCCTCCCCTGGTGGTTTTGTATGATGAACCCATCCTTTTTAAGATACAGCAGCTCCGTCTTCAGCCGATCTGCTTTCCGGAGGGAGATGGAGTAATAGCACCAAGACACTATTGCACAGATGACCAGGACGATACCCAGAAGGACAGCACCGATGAGAGGCTTCTGCTCCTTAGAAACCTTCTGTTTGACTGGCATAATGTTTTCGGGCAAGAAGGTATACATGATGGCGGATGAAGGTCACAGATGACTATTCCTTGAAAATGGCCAGATCACTCTCAGTTCAGTTTGGGCTCCGTCATGTCTAGAAACAGAACAAAACAAAAAGTTATTTGGAAAAGCTGGATTTAGCCAATTTCACCTTCATTTGTATGTGTTTGAGCTTTGCATAATGATCAACCCCTGTGGACATACAGTATGTAATGTTACCATATGGAGCTATAGTATCTCAACTATGATAGTCCTACTGACCACTTGAATTTCATCTAATGCCTTTGTCCTCTCTTTCCATCCATCATGGAAGGGAAATTTATAGAATGCTCTCTGACTGAAGTGTTAACAACCACTATATGGGGAGCACATTGGCGAGATGGTCTCCAGGTTCTTCCAGTTGGCCATGAGCAGCTATATAGTGGAAAATGAGACAAACAGCTACTTCTACAACCAGGCAAGTACTGGCCATCGGGACTACCGGGAGATTCCCAGTGGGACGATGGCTCAGTGGGCCAATCTGGTGCAGTCTTGGAGCCACTCCTCTCTGACAGTGAGTGATCATGATTTCACTCCTGTCAGGAAGAGCAGCTTCCATCATATGCTGGAGAGAGCATTAGGCGTTATGCTCCCTCCAGCCTGCAGGGGGAGAGACAGCCGGCCGACTTTCCTTCCTCTCTCCCCTATTACTTGTTATCACATGACTGGAGAGAGGAAGAAGAGAAGCTGCCTTCAGAACTGTGAGTACACTCTGATGTAAGGGGGCTGCTGATAGGACTCTGATGTTAGGGGGCTGCTGATGGGACTCTCTGATGTAAGGGGCTGCTGATGGGACTCTCTGATGTAAGGGGGCTGCTGATGGGACTCTCTGATGTAAGGGGGCTGCTGATGGGACTCTCTGATGTAAGGGGGCTGCTGATGGGACTCTCTGATGTTAGGGGGCTGCTGATGGGACTCTCTGGTGTAAGGGGGCTGCTGATGGGACTCTCTGGTGTAAGGGGGCTGCTGATGGGACTCTCTGGTGTAAGGGGGCTGCTGATGGGACTCTCTGGTGTAAGGGGGCTGCTGATGGGACTCTCTGATGTAAGGGGGCTGCTGATGGGACTCTCTGGTGTAAGGGGGCTGCTGATGGGACTCTCTGGTGTAAGGGGGCTGCTGATGGGACTCTCTGGTGTAAGGGGGCTGCTGATGGGACTCTCTGATGTAAGGGGGCTGCTGATGGGACTCTCTGGTGTAAGGGGGCTGCTGATGGGACTCTCTGGTGTAAGGGGGCTGCTGATGGGACTCTCTGATGCAAGGGGGCTGCTGATGGGACTCTCTGATGCAAGGGGGCTGCTGATGGGACTCTCTGATGCAAGGGGGCTGCTGATGGGACTCTCTGATGCAAGGGGGCTGCTGATGGGACTCTCTGATGCAAGGGGGCTGCTGATGGGACTCTCTGATGCAAGGGGGCTGCTGATGGGACTCTCTGATGCAAGGGGGCTGCTGATGGGACTCTCTGATGCAAGGGGGCTGCTGATGGGACTCTCTGATGCAAGGGGGCTGCTGATGGGACTCTCTGATGCAAGGGGGCTGCTGATGGGACTCTCTGATGCAAGGGGGCTGCTGATGGGACTCTCTGATGCAAGGGGGCTGCTGATGGGACTCTCTGATGTAAGAGGGCCGGTCTGGTTGAAGTCCAGGGCCAAATTTCTGTCCCAGTCCAGCCCTGTCTACAGCCAAAGTATGTCAGGATAAACAGTCTTAACGGCCAACAACTTTAGAAAAATTGTCCAGCCTGTTTTTCCAACCCAGATATTCCCATTAGAAACCACAGCCAGCATCTGACTTCATTTTTTCAACTGTAGTTAGTTAAAGCCAAAGCCTTGGTGCAGTACCGCCCCGAGCCTGTGATAGTGAAAGGGCAGCAGAACACAGATTTATTCCCCCCCCCCCCCCCCCCAGAGCTGAGGTTTCACAGTGCTTAAAGCAACTGTTTTCCCATGCAGTGGCACTCCACGGGTCAACTGCTCGTTTTTGTCTAGGTGATTTGAAAACAAACATATCTAATCCTCCTACCTAAACCGGTAAGCCCTGTGGCTCCTGCCCCCCAATCCCCCCTGGTGTAGTGGTCTTGTGCGATAAACCTGCTCTGGACGTGAGGATGTCAGGAAAAAAGTCCATTGCTGGGTCATGGGGGGGGGGGGCACTGTTTTTCTTAGTAGATGGATATCACCATTGTTGTATAATATATACCAAGCCCAAGATATCCATCTACAAAGGACACCAATGGGGTTTCCCACTAAAAGTATAACAAAAACCTCCAAGTAGATGGATATCTTAAGGCTTGGTTTATATTATCCAACATTGGTGATAGCCATCTACAAAAGGACACCAATGGAGTTTCCCACTAAAGGTATAACAAAGACCTCCAATTCCAAGTAGATGGATATCACCAATGTTGTATAATATAAACCAAGCCACAAGATATCCATCTACAAAGGACACCAATGGAGTTTCCCCACTAAAAACTATAACAAAAACCTCCAAGTAGATGGATATCTTGGGGCTTGGTTTATATTATCCAACATTGGTGATAGCCATCTACTTGGAGTTTTTTGTTATACTTTTAGTGGGGAAACTCCATTGGTGTACCTAAGTAGATGGATATCTTGGGGCTTGGCTTATATTATCCTACATTGGTGATAGTCATCTACAAAAGGACACCAATGGCGTTTCCCACTAAAAGTATAACAAAGACCTCCAAGTGCAAGTAGATGGATATCACCAATGTTGTATACTATAAACCAAGCCCCAAGATATCCATCTACTTAGGGACACCAATGGAGTTTCCCACTAAAAGTATAACAAAAACCTCCAAGAAGATGGCTATCACCAATGTTGGATAATATAAACCAAGCCCCAAGATATCCATCTACTTGGAGGTTTTTGTTATAGTTTTTAGTGGGAAACTCCATTGGTGTCCTTTTTGTAGATGGATATCTTGGGGCTTGGTTTATATTATACAACATTGGTGATATCCATCTACTTGGAATTGGAGGTCTTTGTTATACTTTTAGTGGGAAACTCCATTGGTGTCCTTTTGTAGATGGCTATCACCAATGTAGCATAATATAAACCAAGCCCCAAGATATCCATCTACTTGGAGGTTTTTGTTATACTTTTAGTGGGAAACTCCACTGGTGTCCTTTGTGCTCCAACAGTTCGGACCATTTCGGGCTGTTGGTGAATGGGCTGATCTCCTCCAGAAATATGCTGATTATGTACTTGTCGTAATTAACCTCCATGATACTCAAGAGACCATTGTATGAATTTCCTGCCTGGATCTTTGACTGTGATTGGAAGACAAAGGCTGCAGATGAAATGTAGATTGTCAGTATGACGACCGTAGCGGAGGTGGAGGCCGCCATATGGTACTCCGCTACACAGGAAGAGCGTCAGCTGCCTCATAATCACTTCATGAGAAGTTCAAACAAGCTGAATGGAAGAGCAAACATCACTTATATTTATACAAAGAAAGGGATCATTTATAGAACATGTAGACTATGATACATTAGACATATACAATCATCAATGCATGCATAATCATCATAGGAAGATAAATGTGATTAACCCCTTCCCACCTGGCCTATTGTAATATGACGGAGAGGCGGGAGCTCCAGCGCAATTTGTCACTCGCTATGTGTCCACCACAAATGGCCAATGGCAGATCATTGTATTGGCCTGCTGCCTGTATCATGTGATCCCTGTGGCCAATCATATGATAATTGTACACAATGAATGGCTTTGATTGTGTATTATCATGATGAGCTCTGTGATTGTACCATGTGATCACTGTGACCAGACAGGGCCAATCACAGCCCATCTGTATCATGTGATTAGCTGTGGCTAATCACAGCTAATTATCATATGATAATTGTACAAAATGAATGGCTTTGATTGTGTATTATCGTGATGAGCTCTGTGATTGGTCATAGTGATCACATGGTACAGACGGGGCCAATCACAGCCCATCTGTACCATGTGATTAGCTGTGGCCAATCACAGCTAATAACAATAGTACACACCGAATGAGCAGTTTTCATACAGAAAAAAAATAGTTGCTTATAACTAAAATTCACAGTTATAATAAGCAATCAGTGTGTAAAAAAATATGACAATTGTACAAAATGAATGGCTTTGATTGTGTATTATCACGATGAGCTCTGTGATTGGTCACAGTGATCACATGGTACAGACAGGGCCAATCACAGCCCATCTGTACCATGTGATTAGCTGTGGCTAATCACAGCTAATTATCATATGATAATTGTACACAATGAATGGCTTTGATTGTGTATTATCGTGATGAGCTCTGTGATTGTACCATGTGATCACTGTGACCAGACAGGGCCAATCACAGCCCATCTGTACCATGCGATTAGCTGTAGCTAATCACAGCTAAATTATCATATGATAATTGAACAAAATGAATGGCTTTGATTGTGTATTATCGTGATGAGCTCTGTGATTGTACAAAATGGATCACTGTGACCAGACAGGGGCCAATAACAGCCCATCTGTACCATGTGATTAGCTGTGGCCAATCACAATAGTAAAAACATTGAATGAGCAGTTTTCATTCAGAAAAAAATAGTTGCTTATAACTGTAAAATTCACAGTTATAATAAGCAATCAGTGTGTAAAAAAAAATAAAAAAAATCCTGATCACCTCCCTGGAGTAGTACAGTGCTACTATGGTAACATTGTATTGCTCTGGTCACTGTATGTAGAAAAAAAACTAAAAATTAAAAAAAAAAAAGAGAAAAAAAAAGAAAAAAAAAAAAAGGATTATTACTTTTTTTTTCATGTTAGTGTCTCCGATAACTGCGACACCACTTATATGATGACGATGTACTGCACTGGTGACGGTATGTAAAAATATGAAAAAATAAATAAAAATAAATGTATTTCTTAAATTTTCCAAAAAATTGTAACAAAAAAAAAAAACCTTGCCATGCCTCCTACTAAATACTTTGGACTGTCTCCTTTCCAAAAAGGGGTAATTTGGGGGATATTTGTACTGTCCTGGCATTTTCGGGGCCTCAAGAAATTAGATCGGCCATCAGGATTAAATCAATTTTCAGATATACTGTATACCCCATAGTTTGTGGACTCTATAACTTTCCTACAGACTAAAATATTATACATTGATTTGGGTTATTTACACAAAAGGATTGCAGCAGAATAGATTTTGGCCTAAATTTATGAAGAAAGATTATTGAATTTGCAAAATGTTGTAACAGAAACAAAGCAAAACGAATTTTTGCAAAATTTTCAAGGTTTTTAGCACAAAATTAAAAACCACAGTGGCGATTAAATATCACCAAAAGAAAGCTCTATTTCTGTGAACAAAATTATAAAAAAAAAAAAAAAAAGGAGTGGCATGACCGCGCAATTGTCAAAGTGTGACAGCGCTGAAAGCTGGAAATTGGCCTGGGCAGGAAGTGCCCGGTATTGAAGTGGTTAATAAACATCAAAGTCCAATAAAACTTCTATCACCAACTTATTGTGCCCATGTAATATTCTGATATTCCACTCTTTATAGTATTGAAGATCAAAGAAAAGTACCAAGCGATCCGTTTTTTTCAAGGGACTATTTACGAGTGAAGACACCAACCAGCGCTCCACTAAGCGAGTATCAGAGGCTCGAACTCATGTGACCACCATATAATACAAGGTCAAACTGTGCTTAAAGGGTTAAATAATCCCGGTTCCTATGATACGCCGGCACGCTAACATCCTGGGAAATGCTCATAGGTTTCCGCAAGATGGCGCGAAGAGGAAGAGACAACTCACATAACGTTGCGCGTTTCGTCATCGTGGACGTCATCAGGGGGAGTGGTAATGTCTACTATGACACAACGCATTGGACGTACTCCTAGAGACACCAACATTATGGTTTTGGATCCCAGGTCACTGTTCATTTCATCTGACCACAATGAGGGTGGGTGTGCACACCCACTTGTACGGGTTGGTTTGCCCCAGATTCCTCCTTTACATATGCAAGGACCACCCACTTACAGCCCTGATCCCAGCAATTAAGGCCAAGATGTGGGACTGTGCTGGGCAAATCCATGGTGGAGCAGCACTGTCAAACAGGCGCAGGACTACAGAACATCTCTCCTCCTCCTCCATACCACAGTTGGGGAGATGTTATGCAGTTTTAAAAAAAAAAAAAAGGAGAACCAGGAAAGCAGAGAATTAACAAGTTTCAAAAAGGTCGACATTTCTGTACTTCCAGAAAATAAATGCAGTTGCTAAAATTTAAAGCTGAACTCCGGCCGCAAAAACGTATTTAAATCCATTCTTCAGTAGCCACAGCGTATAAAAAAAATCAACTTTGTGCGCATAAAAGGTCTTTGCAAACCCAGATTTTACCTTGTAAAATCAGCAGTGACATCACTGTGATGTGCATAGCCTCTGCAGAGAGAAGAACTACGGGAGGGGCCCAGCAGGCTCCACCCTCTACAGGAAACTATAGGAGGGGCGGAGACCAGAACAGTCACCCTGCACAACGAGAGAACAGGGCTGTGGGAGGAACCACCCACTGCAGAAAACTACAGGAATAGGCGGAGACAAGAACAGTCACCTTGCACAACAAGAGAGAGCAGAGCTGTGGGAAGGACTCAGAAGGCTCCACCTACTACAGGAGGGGCGGAGACAAGACCAGTCACCCTGCACAAGGAGAGAAAGCAGAGCTGTAGGAGGAACCCACCAGGCTCCACCTACTGTTAAAACTATAAGAGGGGGTGGAGCCAAGACCAGTCACCCTACACAAGGAGAGAAAGCAAAGCTGTGGGAGTGGCCCAACAGGCTCCACCCACTGCAGAAAACTACAGGAGGGGCAGAGCCTAAACCAGTCACCTTGCACATAGAAAGAGGGGCCCAGCAGACTGCACCCACTGCAAAAAACTACAGGAAGGGGCGGGGACAAGACCAGTCACTTTGCACTAAAAAGGAGGGGCCCAGCAAACTCCACCCACCGCAGAAGACTACAGGAAGGGGCAGGGACAAGGCCAGTCACCATGCACAAAAAAAAGGAGGGGCCCAGCAGACTCCACCCACCGCAGAAACGTACAGGAAGGGGCAGAGACACGACCAGTCACCCTGCATAAAAAAGTAGGGGCCCAGCAGACTCCACCCACTGCAGAAAACTACAGGAAGGGGGCGGGGACAAGGCCAGCCCCCCTGCACAAGGAGAGAGAGCAGCAGTGAGCAGTCTTTATTACAGGAAGTCTCAGAGATGTGGAAGAAATACACAAAGATCTCCGAGATTCCAGAAGACACACGACCAATGGATGTGGATGATATTTACTGATCTCTGAGTTCAGCGTTAAGGTTATATATATATATATATTGTCCTTGGAGTGTAGTCACCCTTTAAATCCAGCTGTCAGCAGATGACCAGAACAAATGGTGAATACAATGAAGCTTTGATACAGAATAACGGGAATGATAATCACATTTAGCGTGTCGGTAAAATCAACTTACAGTAATATCAGGCCGTCTCTGCCCGCTCGGAGGTAACGTCTGTAGAGGAGAGGGAAGGTGGTGGTCACACGGTTGGCGCTGGGCGCAGTCCCAGGAAAACATTGGGTATGTCTGCCAGGAAAGTCATCCGATTCTCAGAGCTCCTACAATGTGCCAGGGACAGACTATTAATACTGACACGGGGGAGGGGGTGTTCTCACCCTCGGAGACAGAGAGCTCGGTGTCACCGTGCAGAGACTGAGCACGCTCAGAACTTTCTATTGGGAGATACATCAGGATGGATTCCACACACACACAAGACACCCGGAGGAGCAGATTGCTTTTCAGAAAAGTGACAGTTACTTTCTGCAGAGGCCAATCGGATTAGAAAATGGCAGTCACATGACTAGGGATAGCGATACCTGTCCAGGTGTTCTATCCTTCCATTCATGATGGGAGCCCACGTGCGAACGCGCGGCTTTGCCACAAGTTTCGGAAACACGCGGCAAGCGGGCATTAAAAAAAAAAAAAGTATGCGTTTCCAAACGCGTGGCCGCCTGCACAGAAAATGCATGACAACTTGCAACTGCGTTTTTTTTTTGTTTTTGTTTTTTGCGGGTTTCCCCAAATTCGGAATTGCGCAGATGGAAACGCACCCTAAATAGCAGCGTAAGAGCGATGTATGCGTTGCCATGCATTTTTCGAAAATCATGTGTTCGGATCTGCGCGTTTCCAAAAGCGCGACTCGCAACTCGTGCGCTGCTGTGCTTTTCGTTTCAAAAAGCATGGAAACCGCACGTCACACTTGCGTTCGCATCTGCATGTTTGAAGACATGCGATGACTCGGACAGAAAACGCACTGTTTGCTGTGTGGTTTCGAACGCGCACGTTACGCTTGTGTTAGCATTTAGGCTGCACGTTTCACGAGAGCGCAGGAAAACGCGATTTGCTGTGCGCTTTCAAAAACGTGCGGGAGCTTGCATTACCATTAAGGCTGCGTTCTCATCTGCGCATTTCCAAACTGATGGCAGCGAGCACAGAAAACGCACACTTTGCCGTGCATTTCAAAACCGCGCTGCAATGTGCGCCACTTAGACCGCATTCTTATCTGTGCATTTATGAACCTGCAAGAAAAAAAAAACACACACTTTGCCGTGCGTTTTTCCAAAACTTGCAGCAATGTGCGTCAGACTTGTATTACCGTGTAGACTGCAGTCGGATTTGTGCATTTCCAAATGTGTGGCAACCAAACACACACTTTGTGCAAGTTTCGGAAACACGCATTGCGCTTGCCTCGTCATTATGGCGAAGCAAGCAACATTGCGCTTTTGCAGCACGTTTCCACCCATCCATGCACGCATCCACCCGTTTTCTGATTAGCCGGAAGGAGAAGCTACCCTATTGGCCAAGAAGGGAGGAGGAAGGAGACGCACAGCGAGGAGACCGCCGGGATGCTGAGGAGGAAGGGGAAGCCGGCTGCCCGTAGCCCGGAGGGAAGCGCTGCCCGTGCATCGTTTGCCATCGCCAACCCCCCCAAGAAAATATACCACCGGCCGCCCCACTGCATATGACACTTCACAACTGGGGCATTTATTGCTCGTAGGGCAGCACATTCAAATGTATGGGGCTGCCCTCTGTGCGACACATGTGAAAAACGGGCAGAAACACGTAAGCGGAACACGCATTTCCGGTACGCTCGGGTGTGAGTGGAATGTGCTTGGGAGGAAATTTTTAGGCAGCAAGAATGACCGGGGAGAAGAGGTGAGGGGTAAAAAACGAAGCCACTGCTCCTTCAAAGTCGCACCGGAATGCTAAGCAGCAATGTTGCATTGAAGTCGCAGGGAAGGTGTAACTTTCACAAGTGTGAACCAGGGATAAAGCACTGAAGCCTCACATTATTTACATTTCAATGAGCAGAGGACAATAGGTGCTTACCTAAAGACATATAGTCCACCTTCTTCACCCAAGCCCCAACTCACAACGACCCAAGCCCCAAATCACGCCGACCCAAACCTCGGATCACGCCGAACCAAGCCACAGATCACGCCGACCCAAACCCCGGATCACGCCGACCCAAACCTTGGATCACGCCGACCCAAGCCACAGATCACGCCGACCCAAACCTCGGATCACGCCGACCCAAGCCTCAGATCACGCCGACCCAAACCTCGGATCACGCCGACCCAAGCCACAGATTACACCGACCCAAACTTCGGATCACGCTGACCCAAGCCCCAAATCACGCCGACCCAAACCCCAAATCACGCCGACCCAAACCCCAAATCACGCCGACCCAAGCCACAAATCACGCCGACCCAAGCCACAAATCACGCCGACCCAAGCCACAAATCACGCCGACCCAAGCCACAAATCACGCCGACCCAAGCCACAAATCACGCCGACCCAAGCCACAGATCACGCCGACCCAAGCCACAGATCACGCCGACCCAAGCCACAGATCACGCCGACCCAAGCCACAGATCACGCCGACCCAAGCCACAGATCACACCGACCCAAGCCACAGATCACACCGACCCAAGCCACAGATCACACCGACCCAAGCCACAGATCACACCGACCCAAGCCACAGATCACACCGACCCAAGCCACAGATCACACCGACCCAAGCCACAGATCACGCCGACCCAAGCCACAGATCACGCCGACCCAAGCCACGGATCACGCCGACCCAAGCCACAGATCACGCCGACCCAAGCCACAGATCACACCGACCCAAGCCACAGATCACACCGACCCAAACCTCGGATCACGCCGACCCAAACCTCGGATCACGCCGACCCAAGCCACAGATTACACCGACCCAAACCTCGGATCACGCCAACCCAAGCCACAGATTACACCGACCCAAACTTCGGATCACGCTGACCCAAGCCCCAAATCACGCCGACCCAAGCCACAAATCACGCCGACCCAAGCCACAAATCACGCTGACCCAAGCCACAAATCACGCCGACCCAAGCCACAAATCACGCCGACCCAAGCCACAAATCACACCAACCCAAGCCACAGATCACGCCGACCCAAGCCACAGATCACGCTGACCCAAGCCCCAAATCACGCCGACCCAAGCCACAGATCACGCCGACCCAAACCCCAGACAGACAGTCACCTGAGCCGGGGACATCAGGACAGACACATTACTTACATCTGTTCCAGGAATAATTAGCAATTCCAGTACTGAAATCGGTCAGTGAGCGGAGAGGAGCCAAAATGTACAGAGGACACAAACATCTCTGTATGTGAAGAGCACAAGATACAGATCACATGACCGCCTGTCCTAGGGCAAAGTCCTGATCACTGGAGACATCCAGGGAGGAGGAGGACAGACAGACTACATAACACACTACCTACTGAGGAGAGGCAAAGATCTGCTCAGCCTATATAGGACACATATTATGTAACCAACAAGCGAGATGTCTGAATATTACATCTCATCTACCATATGGCTCCTTTCCTTACCAACCATGCGTTTTGCCAGACCACCACATGGCATGATGATGGACACTGTTGCAGGACCAGGTCAACCACATGGTACAATGCTGGGCATGGGAAACAAGTCAGATTATCTCCATAGCATGATGGTGGGCATTAGCGCAGAGTTTGGATTAGTCCCACAGCATCATGGTAGGTATTAGCACAGAGCTATATTATCCCCATGGCATGATAGTGGGCATTGGCGCAGAGCCAGACCATCGCATGGTATGATGGTGGGCACTGGTTTAAAGGTCAGATTATCTATATAGTACGATGGTGGGCAATGGCACTGAGCTAGATCACCACAGTACAATGATGGGCACCGGGCAGATATTGATCACCCTGAGGTACAATGGTGGGCACTGGCACAGAGCCAGATCACCATATGGTATGGAGATGGCCACTAGTGTAGAGCTAGATCAACACATGGTTTTATGGGCAATGGCACAGAGTCAGATCACCACATGGTACACTGATGGGCACTGGCACAGAGCTAGATCATCCACATGGTAGGATAGTAGGCACTGGTGCAGGACCCGATCATCCACATACTATAATGGCAGGAACTGGTGTAGAGCCAGATCACCACATGGTACGAGGGTGAGCACTGATGCAGGCTTAAATCATCACATGGTACGATGGTGGCCACCGGCACAAAGCCAGATCATCACATGGCATGGTGGGCACTGGCACGGAGCCAGATCACCACATGGCACGATGATGGGCACCAGCACAGAGTCAGATTATTGCATGGTACGATTGTGAGCACTGATGCTGGACCAAATCATCACATTGTATGATGGTAGGCACTAGCACAAAGTCAGATCACATGGTACAATGGTGGGCACTGATGCAGGACTAGATTATAACATGGTACGATGGTGGGAACTGGCACAGAGCCAGATCATCACATGACGCCATGGTGGGCACCGGCACAAAGCCAAATCATCACATGGCACAGTGCCAGACCATCACATGGCAGGATGGTGTGCACCTGCACAAAGCCAGCTCATCACATGGTACTATGGTGGGCACCAGCACAAAGCCAGATCATCACATGGCACAGTGGGCACTGGCACAGTGCCAGACCATCACATGGCAGGATGGTGTGCACCTGCACAAAGCCAGCTCATCACATGGTACTATGGTGGGCACCAGCACAAAGCCAGATCATCACATGGCACAGTGCCAGACCATCACATGGCAGGATGGTGTGCACCTGCACAAAGCCAGCTCATCACATGGTACTATGGTGGGCACCGGCACAGAGTCAGGTCACCACATGGTAATATAGTGGGCACCAGCACAGAGCTAGATCATCACATGGTACAATGGAGGGCACCAGAGCATCACATGGCTTAGCTCTACATGGCCCCGATACTGCACAGATGACACCAGTGCTCCTACCACTATGACCCGATCACACCACAGTACTGAGATAACACAGGGTAATGCACACATTGCTGCAATGCATGTTACTATGCGTGTGTGAGGCGGTGCCAGTCATTGTGAAAGAACCCCAAAGCAGCGGAATGATGGACGGGACTTCCTCAGTGCAAAGCACACAAACCAACAACATGATAAACATTACTGAACACAGCGCTGCGATTGGTTCCCGGAGAAGAGCCCCGCAGGACATTACTGGTTCTACTTCTCCTAGAAAAAGCAGAACATAGGAAAGAGCTGACTTCCAATATGATCACATGACCGCCCAGTCTATACATTATATCCGTGTCATCACATGACCGCCCAGTCTATACATTATATCCGTGTCATCACATGACCGCCCAGTCTATACATTGTATCCGTGTCATCACATGACCACCCAGTCTATACATTTTATCCGTGTCATCACATGACCATCCAGTGTATACATTGTATCCGTGTCATCACATGACCGTCCAGTCTATACATTGTATCCGTGTCATCACATGACCATCCAGTGTATACATTGTATCCGTGTCATCACATGACCGCCCAGCCTATACATTGTATCCGTGTCATCACATGACCGTCCAGTCTATACATTGTATCCGTGTCATCACATGACCATCCAGTGTATACATTGTATCCGTGTCATCACATGACCGCCCAGTCTATACATTGTATCCGTGTCATCACATGACCGCCCAGTCTATACATTGTATCCGTGTCATCACATGACCATCCAGTGTATACATTGTATCCGTGTCATCACATGACCGCCCAGTCTATACATTGTATCCGTGTAATCACATGACCGCCCAGTCTATACATTGTATCCGTGTCATCACATGACCGCCCAGTCTATACATTGTATCCGTGTCATCACATGACCGTCCAGTCTATACATTGTATCCGTGTCATCACATGACCGCCCAGTCTATACATTGTATCCGTGTCATCACATGACCGTCCAGTCTATACATTGTATCCGTGTCATCACATGACCGCCCAGTCTATACATGGTATCCGTGTCATCACATGACCGCCCAGTCTATACATGGTATCCGTGTCATCACATGACCGCCCAGTCTATACATTGTATCCGTGTCATCACATGACCGCCCAGTCTATACAATGTATCCGTGTCATCACATGACCGCCCAGTCTATACATTGTATCCGTGTCATCACATGACTCTCCAGTCTATACATTGTATCCGTGTCATCACATGACCGTCCAGTCTATACATTGTATCCGTGTCATCACATGACCGTCCAGTCTATACATTGTATCCGTGTCATCACATGACCGCCCAGTCTATACATGATATCCGTGTCATCACATGACCGCCCAGTCTATACATGGTATCCGTGTCATCACATGACCGTCCAGTCTATACATTGTATCCGTGTCATCACATGACCGCCCAGTCTATACATTGTATCCGTGTCATCACATGACCGTCCAGTCTATACATTGTATCCGTGTCATCACATGACCGCCCAGTCTATACATTGTATCCGTGTCATCACATGAGCGCCCAGTCTATACATTGTATCCGTGTCATCACATGACCGTCCAGTCTATACATTGTATCCGTGTCATCACATGACCGTCCAGTCTATACATTGTATCATCTCTACATGTTACTGTGATCGATGTATACAGATCTATATGGAGGACTCTTGTACACAATGTATTGCTGTGTATGGAGATTGTATACAATGTATGTCTGTGTATGGATTACATAGTTGGTAAGGATGAATAAAGACACCAGTCCATCCAGTTCAACCTGTGTGTGGGTGTGTGTACACAGAGATTGTATACAATGTATTGCTGCGTATTAAGATTGTATACAATGTATTGCTGCGTATAGAGATTGTATACAATGTATGTCTGTCTATGAAGATTGTATACAATGTATTGCTGCGTATAGAGATTGTATACAATGTATGTCTGTCTATGAAGATTGTATACAATGTATTGCTGTGTATAGAGATTGTACACAATGTATCTGTCTATGAAGATTGTATACAATGTATTGCTGTCTACGGATCATGTAAACAATGTATCTGTCTGTGTATAGAGATTGTATACAATGTATCTGTCTGTGTATAGAGTTTGTATACAATGTATCTGTTGATCACACACACAGCCCCCCCCCCCCCCATATCACTGACCTGTGTCTTGGGGCTCCCAGGGGCCACACTCTGCAGCCTCTGTGCTCCTCTCTGCAGCCTGAGATCCAGGAAGTTCCTCTCAGCTACTGATTGGACGGGGGTTGGGGAGCCAGGAGCATTGTGGGAAATGTAGTTCTCTGTAGTCACATGATGGCTACACACAGCTTCTCCCTTATACAGAGAGCTCTGCCCTGAAATCCAATCGGAGGACTACATCCCCCAGCATCCCACCTGGTAACCGGAGGCTGCCGAGCATGCTGGGAGTTGTAGTTCCCCTGCCCTGCTCTTATGACGGCTCACATCTGAGTTCATTGAATAGATAGAATCGTGGAATGATAATATGTCTGTAATAAGTCACAATATTTCTGGGGACGTTGTTACTTTGTAGCAGGATGATCTCCGATTACAATGTATCTTATAGGTAAACGTTTCCTTTCTAGGGATAACTCCGGGGGGCGCTACTGCCTTATTAGAAAGGATTTCCATACCAATGTTTATATTTTCAAAATCAATAAACAAATTTGACAAGAAATGATTTCCATCTCTATATAAATAAGATCAGTGTCCCCAACAGAGTCCCCCCTTACATCACTGTCCCCAACAGAGTCCCCCCTTACATCAGTGTCCCCAACAGAGTCCCCCCTTACATCAGTGTCCCCAACAGAGTCCCCCCTTACATCAGTGTCCCCAACAGAGTCCCCCTTACATCACTGTCCCCAACAGAGCCCCCCTTACATCACTGTTCCCAACAGAGTCCCCCTTACATCAGTGTCCCCAACAGAGCCCCCCTTACATCAGTGTCCCCAACAGAGTCCCCCTTACATCAGTGTCCCCAACAGAGTCCCCCTTACATCACTGTCCCCAACAGAGTCCCCCTTACATCACTCTCCCCAACAGAGCCCCCCTTACATCAGTGTTCCCAACAGAGTCCCCCTTACGTCAGTGTCCCCAACAGAGCCCCCCTTATATCAGTGTCCCCAACAGAGTCCCCCTTACATCACTGTCCCCAACAGAGTCCCCCCTTACATCACTGTCCCCAACAGAGTCCCCCTTACATCAGTGTCCCCAACAGAGCCCCCCTTACATCAGTGTCCCCAACAGAGTCCCCCTTACATCACTGTCCCCAACAGAGTCCCCCTTACATCACTGTCCCCAACAGAGTCCCCCTTACATCACTCTCCCCAACAGAGCCCCCCTTACATCAGTGTTCCCAACAGAGTCCCCCTTACGTCAGTGTCCCCAACAGAGCCCCCCTTATATCAGTGTCCCCAACAGAGTCCCCCTTACATCAGTGTCCCCAACAGAGTCCCCCTTACATCACTGTCCCCATCAGAGTCCCCCTTATATCAGTGTCCACAACAGAGTCCCCCTTACATCAGTGTCCCCAACAGAGCCCCCCTTACATCAGTGTCCCCAACAGAGCCCCCCTTACATCACTGTCCCCAACAGAGCCCCCTCACATCAGTGTCCCCAACAGAGCCCCCCTTACATCAGTGTCCCCAACAGAGTCCCCCTTACATCACTGTCCCCAACAGAGTCCCCCTTACATCAGTGTCCCCAACAGAGTCCCCCTTATATCACTGTCCCCAACAGAGTCACCCTTACATCAGAGTCCCCCCTTACATCAGAGTCCTCCCTTACATCAGAGTCCCCCCTTACATCACTGTCCCTATCAAATCCCCCCTACATCACAGTCCCCCATTACATGAAGGTCTCCCAAGAGAGCCTCCTCACATCAGAATCCCCCTCTTATGTTGATGGTCCTAGCAGCTAACAGCAAAACAGGCATAAGGGGGAGGGGTTGAAAAAACTGCAAATCAGCACATTAGTTGTTGGGGGGTGGGGGAAGCAGAGACTTTGCACATTAGTTGTTGGGGGATGGGGGGAGCACATGTTATGTACATTAGCTGTTGGGGGAGCACAGGTTATGTACATTAGCTGTTGGGGGATGGGGAAGCATCACTGTCCCCAACAGAGTCCCCCCTTACATCAGTGTCCCCAACAGAGTCCCCCCTTACATCACTGTCCCCAACAGAGCCCCCTTACATCACTGTCCCCAACAGAGTCCCCCTTACATCACTGTCCCCAACAGAGCCCCCCCTTACATCACTGTCCCCAACAGAGTCCCCCTTACATCACTGTCCCCAACAGATCCCCCCTTACATCACTGTCCCCAACAGAGTCCCCCTTACATCACTGTCCCCAACAGAGTCCCCCCTTACATCAGTGTCCCCAACAGAGTCCCCCTTACATCACTGTCCCCAACAGAGCCCCCCTTACATCACTGTCCCCAACAGAGTCCCCCTTACATCACTGTCCCCAACAGAGCCCCCCTTACATCACTGTCCCCAACAGAGTCCCCCTTACATCACTGTCCCCAACAGAGTCCCCCTTACATCACTGTCCCCAACAGATCCCCCCTTACATCACTGTCCCCAACAGAGTCCCCCTTACATCACTGTCCCCAACAGAGTCCCCCCTTACATCAGTGTCCCCAACAGAGTCCCCCTTACATCACTGTCCCCAACAGAGCCCCCTTTACATCACTGTCCCCAACAGAGTCCCCCTTACATCACTGTCCCCAACAGAGTCCCCTCTTACATCACTGTCCCCAACAGAGTCCCCCCTTACATCAGTGTCCCCAACAGAGTCCCCCTTACATCACTGTCCCCAACAGAGTCCCCCTTACATCACTGTCCCCAACAGAGTCCCCCTTACATCACTGTCCCCAACAGAGCCCCCCTTACATCACTGTCCCCAACAGAGTCCCCCTTACATCACTGTCCCCAACAGAGTCCCCCTTACATCACTGTCCCCAACAGAGCCCCCCTTACATCACTGTCCCCAACAGAGTCCCCTCTTACATCAGTGTCCCCAACAGAGTCCCCCTTTACATCAGTGTCCCCAACAGATCCCCCCTTACATCACTGTCCCCAACAGAGTCCCCCTTACATCACTGTCCCCAACAGAGCCCCCCTTACATCACTGTCCCCAACAGAGTCCCCTCTTACATCAGTGTCCCCAACAGAGTCCCCCTTTACATCAGTGTCCCCAACAGAGTCCCCCTTACATCACTGTCCCCAACAGAGTCCCCCTTACATCACTGTCCCCAACAGAGTCCCCTCTTACATCAGTGTCCCCAACAGAGTCCCCCTTTACATCAGTGTCCCCAACAGATCCCCCCTTACATCACTGTCCCCAACAGAGTCCCCCTTACATCACTATCCCCTACAGAGTCCCCCTAATATCACTGTCCCCAACAGAGTCACCCTTACATCAGAGTCCTCCCTTACATCACTGTCCCCAACTTACATCACTGTCCCTATCAAATCCCCCCTACATCACAGTCCCCCATTACATGAAGGTCTCCCAAGAGAGCCCCCTTACATCAGGGTCCCCCTCTTATGTTGATGGTCCTAGCAGCTAACAGCAAAACAGGCATAAGGGGGAGGGGTTGAAAAAACTGCAAATCAGCACATTAGCTGTTGGGGGATGGGAGAAGCAGAGACAATGCACATTAGCTGTTGGGGGAGGGGGAAGCAGAGACTATGCTCATTCGTTGTTGGGGGAGGGGGAAGCAGAGACTATGCTCATTAGTTGTTGGGGGGTGGGGGAAGCACAGACTATGCATTTTAGCTGTTGGGGGATGGGGGAAGCAGAGACTTTGCACATTAGTTGTTGGGGGATGGGGGGAGCACATGTTATGTACATTAGCTGTTGGGGGGAGCACAGGTTATGTACATTAGCTGTTGGGGGATGGGTGAGCACAGACTATGCACATGAGCTGTTGGGGGATGAGGGGAGCACAGACTATGCACATTAGCTGTTGGGGGATGGGGAAGCAGAGCCTATGCACATTAGCTGTTGGGGGATGGGAGAAGCACAGACTATGCACTTTAGCTGGGGGTCAGATAAAATCTTGTGGGGGGCAGCATGCGGCCCATGGGCCATTGTTTGGACGTCCTCAGGGCAGACTTTCTATAGCTGGGTCAGACTCTGGACGGACAGTGAAGAGCCGCCATTGATCAGCCTCTTGCTCATGGAGTCCTCTCCTTGTTTTGTTTCAGACCCCATTCTACTGATATACAGGCTGCCCTTGCATACCTTCACTGGCTTCATGCTTGCCCCCAGGTCAGTGACAGGTTCTCCTTGGGTTATGAATACAGCAGAAGTAGACAAAGCCAACAGTTCCCTCGGTACTGATTTTATTTGACAGACATTGAGGGCCCATACATACAACGCCTTCCACTGTCCATGCATCCCTCCCCCACACAAGGCAGGAGGTGTCAGTCTGTCACAGGAAGGTGACACCATCACTGGGCTTTGTAATGGCCGGAGGAGGTGGGAAGAAATTGCAGAGAGATAAAAGACTACAACAGCTATAAGACTGCAACTACGCCGAAAACGTAAACCTATTCCATAGCTTTGGGGTCACCAGGGAAGCCCGATGTCACTGTAGTAGTTGGAGCTTCCCCATGATTAAGCTCCAAGGGGCGAAACATGGTGGGGGGGGGGGCATGTCCTGGCTGAGGCTGCCATTTATTTCACTTCATGCACATGGGTCTGCTTCACGATGTGCGGCTTTGGGATCCTTCTTCTTTCACATTGTCGCTCCTGTATTTTTCTCAATGAATGCAAGGCGTTCTCTGATTGGACGCGGTGGAGATGTGATGTCACAGTCTCCACCCCATCCAATCAGAGAAAAAAAAACACGGTGTTCTGTGAATGGTGCTCATGACAAGCGAGTGATGCCCTGTGTTCATATAAAGCAGGGAAGCCACTTGGCACGAGACCCGGAGGAGAGAAGCAATCACTGTAGAAGATCCGACTATAACAGAGATTCTCCACCTCCACAGGTATGAAATATATTTACAAGATGTAATAAAAAACATTTCCCGTACCTGGAGTTCAGAGAACCTAGAAAGAAATCTGATGTCTGAAATGACTAGACATGTGCACAACAAAAAAATTCGTTTATTTCCGTTTCGTTTTTTTCGTTTCCGAAAAAAATTTGTTTTTTTTCGTTTCACTTTTTTCGTTTCCGTCGATTCGTAGCGATTCGTACATTCGTAAGAGTTATTTTTTCGTTGATTCGTTTTTTCGTTAGTTTAATTTTCGGACGCATTCGTATTTATTCGTACATTCGTAACATTCGTAGATTCGTAATCGGAGCATAATTCATAATTTGATGTAATGTGTATGCTATTATTACATTTTAAAAATTTACGAATCGAAAAAAAAAGTTACGAATCGAAAAAAAAAAAGTTACGAATGTACGAATTTTTTGGTTCAATAGAGACACGGAAAATTACAAATCGAAGAAAAAAAAAAAAAAAAAAGTTACGAATTGAAAAAAAAGTTACGAATCAAAAAAAAAAAAAGTTACGAATCGAAAAAAAAGTTACGAATGTACAAATTTTTTGGTTCTATAGAGACACGGAAAATTACAAATCGAAAAAAAAAAAAGTTACAAATCGGAAAAAAAAAATTACGAATCGAAAAAAAAGTTACGAATCGAAAAAAAAAGTTACAAATTTTTTGGTTCAATAGAGACACGGAAAATTACAAATCGAAAAAAAAAAAAAAAAAAAGTTACGAATTGAAAAAAAAGTTACGAATTGAAAAAAAAATTACGAATCGAAAAAAAAGTTACGAATCGAAAAAAAATAAAATTACGAATCGAAAAAAAAGTTACGAATCGAAAAAAAAAGTTACGAATGTACGAATTTTTTTGTTCAATCCATTCAAAGCACGTTTAGCAGCACCATTGTAAGGGACACGGAAAATTACCAATTCAACAAAAAAAAAAGTTACGAATGTACGAATTTTTTCGTTCGTTTTCGTTTTTCGGATTTTCTTCATTAGTACATTCGTTGTTTCTAATTATTTCTTTTTGGATTCGATTCGAATGATTCGCTCATTCGTACGAAAATGAACGAACGAAAATAACGAAAAAAAAAGAAAAACGAAAAAAAAACGAAACGAATTGCACATGTCTAGAAATGACCCTAGGCACCACATCCCTGTCAGGGCTGGGCTCAGCCCTTCCTTCTATGAGCTGGCCGCTCAGCTGTCAGCTAATTGCCAGCTCCTATCTCTCCACACTGACTCACCTGTTGATGATATCCTGCTCGTCAGTCCTGCCTGCTTAAGCCACCCAGTCCAGATGATCTCTGCCTTTGCCTTGGTCAACATCTCTAGAGATGCTCTCCTGTGTTCCTGTTAAAGACTTGCTTGGCTGACATTCCTTCTGGCTCCAGATCCTGCTGGCTGTTCTACTACGCTCATCTCTGGCTCCCTGACCTTTTGGCTTGTCTGACTATCCGTTTCCAGTTCCTGATCTCTATGTTTTGACTACCTTTACCTTTTTTTATTATTATTAAACAAGTGTGATTGAACTGTACTTTTGTCAGGAAGGACATGCCAGCAACCAAGATGGTAGCCACAGAATCTCAGTTCCTGTTAGGAGAATGCCGCCGGTGCGCGCGCACACCTTGTGACAGCTCATAGCGCCAAAATAGGCTATTTAAACAGGGTCAGTACCCAGACTCAATGCTGTCTGATCTACAGCGTTCCCTGTGTGTTCTTGCCTACCATATCTGATACCTGTTCCGTTGTGACCCGGCTTGCTTCCTGACTTCTGCCCGCATCCGACCCCGGCTTGTTCCTCACGCCACACCTGCCTGCTCCTTCGCTGCCAGCCCGTTACTGACCCGGCCTGTATCCTGGCTCTGCTCCAGCCTCTGCATCTAGTCCTAATGTGTCCGCCTGTGTATGACCTGGCCTGCTGGTACCTGCCTTCTCTTCAGCCTTGGAAGGGCTTCCATCCCTGCTGCAGCTGCATCAGCTCCTCTGCCTGTGGTGTTCCAGTACCAGCTTGTTCCAGCTTCCTGCTTCCTGCTGTTCCTGGACTTTTTCCTTGTCTGATCTACAGCGTTCCCTGTGTGTTCTTGCCTATCATATCTGATACCTGTTCCGTTGTGACCCGGCTTGCTTCCTGACTTCTGCCCGCATCCGACCCCGGCTTGTTCCTCACGCCACACCTGCCTGCTCTTTCGCTGCCAGCCCGTTACTGACCCGGCCTGTATCCTGACTCTTCTCCAGCCTCTGCATCTAGTCCTGACGTGTCCGCCTGTGTATGACCTGGCCTGCCAGTACCTGCCTTCTCTTCAACCTTGGAAGGGCTTCCATCCCTGCTGCAGCTGCATCAGCTCTTCTCACTGTGGTGTTCCAGTACCAGCTTGTTCCAACTTCCTGCTGTTCCTGGACTTTTTCCTTGCCTGCACTCCTCCACAGCACTACCCAGGGTCTCAGCCCAGCCCTGCTCTCAACGATCCCTGCCAGGCACTCGTGCCACTCTGCACTCCTGCGCTTCCTGTCTGCTCTATAAGGGGCCCAGAGTCAGAGGAGTAAGAGAGGCCCTCCTCTGCATATCAGGCTCTACCACCAGGTACGTGACAACTTCTGCCTCAGTCTGATTCATGGTTCCTGACAATCCCCAAGTGAAACTAATTAATGAGGAGGTACTAGACGGGATTTTGAAGGTGCCAAAAACGAAAAATAATGTAAAAAATCAATTTTTATTATCAATAAAATATTTTTTCAGATAAAAACATTAGAAAAATTGTTCATTCAGCACTGCTGCAATGTAATCATCTCTACAAGTTTCGCCAGACTGTGGCTTCTTCAGGAGACTTTTCTAGAGTATTGCATAACAGTTCACTACAAAAGAGTAATGTATTAGTATACAGATACATCAACACAAAAGAATACATTTACATTTAAGCATTTGAATCATGATATATGTTATTAAGACAGACTTGGGTAATTTAAACCCTTGATATAAATATTATAATCATTGAAATATTTTTTTCAGATAAAAACATTAGAAAAAAAATGTTCATTCAGCACTGCTGCAATGTAATCGTCTCTACACGTTTCGCCAGACTGTGGCTTCTTCGGGAGACTTTTCTAGAGTATTGCATAACAGTTCACTACAAAAGAGTAATGTATTAGTATACAGATACATCAACACAAAAGAATAATACAATTACATTTGAGCATTTGAATCATGATATATGTTATTAATACTGACTTGGGTAATTTAAACCCTTGATATACAGTGCATTTTCCACAATGTTACAACCAAAAATGTATTTTATTGGGATTTTATGTAATAGACCAACACAATGTGGCACATAATTGTGAAGTGGAAGGAAAACGATAAATGATACAAATAAATATGCGAAAAGTGTGTGGGGGGATTTGTATGGCGCCCCCCTGAGTCAATACTTTGTAGAACCGCCTTTCTCTGCAATTACAGCTGCAAGTCTTTTTGGAGATACCAGCTTTGCACATCTAGAGAGGACATTTCTGCCCATTCTCCTTTGCAAAATATCTCAAGCTCTGTCAGATTGGATGGAGAGCGTCTGTGAACAGCAATTTTCAAGTCTTGCCACAGATTCTCAATTGGATTTAGGTCTGGACTGGGACTGGGCCATTCTAACACATCTTCTTGTCACTCTTCCATAAAGGTCAGATTTGTGGAGAACACGACTAATAGTTTGTCCTGTGGACAGATTCTCCCCCCTAAACTGTGGATCTCTACAGCTCCTCCAGAGTTACCATGGACCTCTTGGCTCTTCTCTGATGAATGCTCTCCTTGCCCGGCCGGTCAGTTTAGGTGGACGGTCATGTCTTGGTAGGTTTGCAGTTGTGCCATACTCTTTCCATTTTCTGATGATGGATTGAGCAGAGCTCCGTGAGATGTTCAAAGCTCGGGATATTTTTTTATAACCCAACCCTACTTTATACTTCACAACTTTAACCCTGACCTGTCTGGTGTGTTCCTTGGCCTTCATGAAGCTCTTTGTTCACTAAGGTTCTCTAACAAACCTCTGAAGGCTTCACAAAACATAATGTTTTTATACTGAGATTAAATTACACACAGGTGGACTCTATTTACTAATTAGGTGACTTCTGGAGGCAATTGGTTCCACTAGATTTTAGTTATGGGTATCGGAGCAAAAAGGGGGGCTGAATACAAATGCCCCCCCCACACTTTTCACATATTTATTTGTATCATTTATCATTTTCCTTCCACTTCACAATTATGTGCCACTTTGTGTTGGTCTATCACAGTGATGGCAAACCTTTTTGAGCCCGTGTGCCCAAACTGAAATAAATATATTGGTTTTGTGTTGCAAAGTGCCAACACAGCAATTCACGAGAGAGGAGGGCTGAGTGAAAGAGAGGGAGGGGGGTGAGAGAGAGAGAGGGGGTGAGAGAGAGGACAGATAGAGTGAGGGGTGTGAGCGAGATGCTGAGAGAGAGGGGGGCAGAGAAAGAAGGTTGTGAGAGATATGCTGAAAGAGAGAGGGAACCGAGAGTGGGAGAGGGGCTGAGAGAGAGGGAAGGGGGACAGAGAGAGAGAGAGGGGTGTGAGATATGCTTAGAGGGAGAGGGGCTGAGAGAAAGAGGGAGAGGGGCTGAGAGGGAGAGGGGACAGAGAGAGAGAGAGAGGGGTGTGAGATATGCTGAGAGAGAGGGGAAACGGAGAGCTGAGGGAGGGAGAGAGGGAGGGAGAGGGGCTAAGAGAGGGAGGGAGGGAGAGGGGCTGAGAGAGGGAGGGAGGGGCTGGGAGAGGGGCTGAGAGAGGGAGAGGGAGGGAGAGAGAGGGAGAGGCTGAGAGAGGGAGAGGGGACAGAGCGAAGGGTGTGAGAGAGAGGTGAGCTGAGAGAGAGAGGAACAGAGAGTGGGAGGGGGACAGAGAGAAAGCGCGAGAGAGAGAGAGATGGGGGGCAGAGAGAGAGGGGTGAGAGAGATGCTGAGAGAGGGAGGGAGAGGGGCTGAGAGAGGGAGGGAGGGAGAGGGGCTGAGAGAGAAGGTTGTGAGAGATATGCTGAAAGAGAGAGGGAACCGAGAGTGGGAGAGGGGCTGAGAGAGTGGGAGGGGGGACAGAGAGAGGGTGTGAGATATGCTGAGAGGGAGAGGGGACAGAGAGAGAGAGGGGTGTGAGATATGCTGAGAGAGAGGGGAAACAGAGAGGGGCTGAGAGAGGGAGGGAGGGAGAGGGGCTGAGAGAGGGAGGGGGAGGGGGGCTGAGAGAGGGAGGGAGAGGGGCTGAGAGAGGGAGGGAGAGGGGCTGAGAGAGGGAGGGGCTGAGAGAGGGAGGGAGGGAGAGGGGCTGAGAGAGGGAGGGAGGGGCTGAGAGAGGGAGGGGATAGGAGAGGGAGGGAGAGGGGCTCAGAGAGGGAGGGAGAGGGGCTGAGAGAGGGAGGGAGGGAGAGGGGCTGAGAGAGGGAGGGAGGGGCTGAGAGAGGGAGGGAGGGGCTGAGAGAGGGAGGGGATGGGAGAGGGAGGGAGAGGGGGGGAGAGGGAGGGAGAGAGAGAGAGAGGCTGAGAGAGGGAGAGGGGACAGAGCAAGGGGTGTGAGAGAGCGGTGAGCTGAGAGAGAGGAGAGCTGACAGAGAGAGAGGAACAGAGAGTGGGAGGGGGACAGAGAGAAAGCACGAGAGAGAGAGAGATGGGGGGCAGAGAGAGAGGGGTGAGAGAGATGCTGAGAGAGGGGTGAGCTGAGAGAGAGGGGGACGGAATAAGAGGGGGACTGAAAGAGAGGGAGGGGGGCTGAGAGGAGAGAGAGACCTCTAGCTCTGTCCTGGACCCTCTCGTGTGCCCACAGAGATAGCTCTGCGTGCCATAGGTTCGCCATCACTGGTCTATCACATAAAATAACAACCGAAAAAATACATTTACGTTTTTGGTTGTAACATTACAAATGTGGAACATTTCAAGGGGTATGAATACTTTTTCAAGGAACTGTACTTTTGGGTGAACTAGGGGAGTACCCTCACCTTATTACGTAACATAAATAAATGCCTGTTAGGAGTCCAACATGAATGCAGCACCAGGATATCTGTGACCGCAGTGAGGAAAACAGGAGCCCAGGTAACATGCCAACCGCCTAAAGGGAGGAGACACACCCTTAATGAATTATTTAAACTAAATATGCTGAAACATGTCCTATAGAACCACGAGCGTCAGTTTGAGG
Source organism: Lithobates sylvaticus (assembly GCA_028564925.1). NCBI lineage: Eukaryota > Metazoa > Chordata > Amphibia > Anura > Ranidae > Lithobates > Lithobates sylvaticus. The sequence goes on along the minus strand of CM053026.1, from coordinate 777,058,877 downwards.
TATGACTTCCCTTTCTCCTCTTAATTATTTCGTTTAAATAATTCATTAAGGGTGTGTCTCCTCCCTTTAGGCGGTTGGCATGTTACCTGGGCTCCTGTTTTCCTCTCTGCGGTCACAGATATCCTGGTGCTGACTTCATGTTGGACTCCTAACAGGCATTTATTTACATAATTTGTAATAAAAAACATCTTTGCAGCTTCCCTCCAACCACTTTGCATATTATTTTATATATTTTATATATACTGCGATTCTGTACTTGCCAAATATGCTGCAGAAATCTCCCTCCACTGAGTCTGGCTGCAGCCATTTTAACTGTGGGCAGCTGAAGCTGCTGCCTGTTCACTTCCTGGATTTACACAGAGCCACATCTCCAGCTCTGCAGCTCTCATTGTCCCTCTTATGACTCACCCCCCTCCTCCCTTTCAGGTGAGAGTGAGAGAGCTGTGCATGATGTCATAAGCCTAGGCTAATGACGAGACAAGAAACAGGAAGTGAATGAATAACTTGTATAGCACTACATATGCAAACTAAATCGCCTCAGGGCGCTTTTGCCGCCAGTGTCCGTCTGGGTTTTCAGAAGAGATGGGTCTTGAGCTTCTTCCTGAAGGCCGGATAGTATTTTTCTGAGCGTATGTCAGCTGGTAGAGCGTTCCATAGCCGTGGTCCTTGGACTTCGAACCTTCGCTCGCCTTTTAATTTATAACGAGTCTTGGGGATGTGGAGGAGATTCTCGTTAGTTGACCGGAGAGGGCGACCCGGGGTGTAGTGCTTTATTTTGCAGGTAGGTATTGCAGGGAGTGGGCTGTATAAGGTATTTACTAGTAGAATAAAACTATCCAAAGTTAAAACAACAAGAGCAGAAGATTTAATAGATGGAAAGATGAAAAAATGACTGAAGTAATAAGGTGAGCGTCCTCCCCCCAGTTCACCCAAAAGTATGTGTGCTCATTTATATCAGGGGTTTAAATTACCCAAGTCTATCTTAACCGGTTCCCAACCGGCGCACGACGATATACGTCGGCAGAATGGCACGGACAGGCAGGAGGGCGTATATATAAGTCCCTCCTTAATGCCGTCCGTGCCATCGGGAGCGGCGCGCTCCCGCGCCGGTCGGGACCCCCGTGAGGCCGGCCGCGGGGACACCCGCGATCGTCTCACGGGAAGGCTGAACGGGGAGATGCGGAAATACACAGCATCTCCCCGTTCTGCCTAGCAACTAGTGACGCCGATCTCTGCTCCCTGTGATTGGAGCAGAGATCAGCATTCACTAGCTGACAGCCACGCCCCCCCCACAGTAAGAAACACACCCCTAGGCATACTTAACCCCTACACTGCCACCCCCTGGTTAACCCCTTCACTGCCAGTGTCATTTATACAGGAATCAGTGCATTTAAATAGCATTGATTGCTGTATAAATGACAATGGTCCCAAAAATGTGTCAAAAATGTCCGATGTGTCCGCCATAATGTCGCAGTCACAATAAAAATCGATGATCGCCGCCATTACTAATAAAAAAAAAAATTATTAATAAAAATGCTATAAAACTATCCCCTATCTTGTAAACGCTATAACTTCTGCGCAAACCGATCAATAATCGCTTATTGCAATTTTTTTTACCAAAAATATGTAGAAGAATACGTATCGGCCTAAACTGAGGAAAAATATGTTTTTATATATTTTTGGGGGATATTTATTATAGCAAAAAATAAAAAAGAATGCGTTTTTTTTTTTCAAAATTGTCGCTCTTTTTTGTTTATAGCGCAAAAAATAAAAAACCGCAGGGGCGATCAAATACCACTAAAAGAAAGCTCTATTTGTGGGAAAAAAAGGACGTCAATTTTGTTTGGGAACCACGTCACACGACCGCGCAATTGTCAGTTAAAGTGACGCAGTGCCGAATCGCAAAAAGGGGCCTGGTCCTTTGGCTGCAAATTGGTCTGGTCTGAAAGTGGTTAATAACATATATCATGATTCATATGCTCAAATGTAAATGTATTATTCTTTTATGTTGATGTATCTGTATACTAATATATTACGCTTTTGTAGTGAACTGTTATGCAATACTCTCGAAAAGCCTCCTGAAGAAGCCATAGTCTGGCGAAACATGTAAGGATGAATACATTGCAGCAGTGCTGTATGAACAATTTTTTTCTAATGTTTTTATCTAAAAAAATGTAATTATTATAATATTTATGTCAATTACCCAAGTCAGTCTTAATAACATCCATCATGATTCAAATGCTCAAATGTAAATGTATTATTGTTTTGTGTTGATGTATCTGTATACTAATATATTACTCTTTTGTAGTGAATTGTTATGCAATATTCTAGAAAAACCTCCCGAAGAAGCAACAGTCTGGCGAAACATGTAGAGATGAATACATTGCAGCAGTGCTGTATAAACTTTTATTTTCAAATGTTTTTATCTGAAAAAAAATATTTTGATTATAATATTTATATCAAGGGTTTAAATTACCCAAGTCAGTCTTAATAACATCCGACATGATTCAAATGTAAATGTATTATTCTTTTGTGTTGATGTATCTGTATACTAATATATTACTCTTTTGTAGTGAATTGTTATGCAATATTCTAGAAAAGCCTCCTGAAGAAGCCACAGTCTGGCGAAACATGCAGAGATGAATACATTGCAGCAGTGCTGTATGAACAATTTTTTTCTAATGTTTTTAGCTGAAAAAATATTTTAATGATTATAATATTTATATCAAAGGTTTAAATTACCGAAGTCTGTCTTAATAACATATATCATGATTCAAATGCTTAAATGTAAATGTATTCTTTTATGTTGATGTATACTAATATATTACTCTTTTGTAGTGAACTGTTGTGCAATACTCTAGAAAACCCTCCTGAAGAAGCCATATTCTGGCGAAACGTGTAGAGATGAATACATTGCAGCAGTGCTGTATAAACCTTTTTTTTTCAAATGTTTTTATCTGAAAAAATATTTTGATTATATTTATATCAAGGGCTTAAATTACCCAAGTCAGTCTTAATAACATCCATCATGATTCAAATGCTCAAATGTCAATGTATTATTCTTTTGTGTTGATGTATCTGGAAACTAATATATTACTCTTTTGTAGTGAACTGTTATGCAATACTCTAGAAAAGCCTCCTGAAGAAGCCACAGTCTGGCGAAACATGTAGAGATGAATACATTGCAGTATGACTCATTTTTTTTCTAATGTTTTTATCTGAAAAAAATATTTTAATGATTATAATAAAAATGTTTTTTTTTTACATTATATTTCGTGTGTGGCACCTTCAAAATCCAGTCTCCTACCTCCACATTAATTTAAAGAGAACCTGTCACTCAGAAGTATGCTGTGTACCTGTCACATCAGCATACATCCGCAAAGGATGTTTTCCCAATCATATGATCACTGAGACAGCCAATCACAGCAATCCAATGAAATGTGGTCTAAAAGAGGTCAACCCTGATGCCTAAGAAGTAGAAGAAAAGCTCCACCCACCACAGGATCTTGAACTTTAATGTACTTAAAGCGCACGTACTCCTCCATCCCCTCTCGCACTCTTCTAGCAGGGCTCAAAATGAATGGTAAAAACCAAACAAAAAATTGGGCGTTACCTTTTTTATCCTTTAATTCCAGTGGTCCTGCAACTACTATTCAACTCCTATACCCTGCGGGGCTTGGGTGGTGGGTGGTGCCGCCAGGCTGTATTACGCTGTAATGACTGCAAGGCTGTTATAAGCAATCATTTTTATGAATGGCATCCATTCATGTACCATTGTGATAGCTGTGATTGTCCATACATAACACATGCTACAGGTCCTCTGTGAATGGACCCTGTACCATGTAATCACTGTGACCAATCAAAGAGATCACAATAGTACACAACGAATGGCTATGGATGAAAGTCATTCTGTACTATTGCCATGGAATCATCCCTGGTAGCAGGGCCAGCCAGGTACAAAGATCTGTCTCCCACTGTGTCCGGTGGACCCAGCGGGCAACAGATCATGCGGCTGCTTGGAACCTAGGTGTCAGGAGAGCAGCGCCGGACGGACGGCCCGCTCTCCAGTGCGCATGCGCGGGGGCCCGGCGCTCGCGCACGCCTGTGCGCGATGGCGCACAATTAGCATCCCCTGGGCGCCTATAAAAGCTGCCTGACGCACAGGCACTTTGCTGGTCTGTCTTTCCAGCTTAGTGCCTGTGTGTTCCTGTGTTCCCCAAAGTTACCTGACCTGCCTCCTCTGTGTTTGACCCGGATTGCCTGACGTTTCCTGCCCTCTCCTGTGTTTGACCCTCTGGCCTGTTCAACGGACTTGCTGCCTCCTCTGTGTTTGACCCGGATTGCCTGACGTTCCTGCCTTCTCCTGTGTTTGACCCTCTGGCCTGTTCAACGGACTTTGCTGCATTCTCCTGTGTTTGACCCCCTGGCCTGTTCAACGGACCTTGCTGCATTCTCCTGTGTTTGACCCCCTGGCCTGTTCAACGGACTTTGCTGCATTCTCCTGTGTTTGGGCTCCTGCCTCCTTTTCCTGTCATCTGCCGGCCTGCCCGAGCCAGGTCATCACCTCCTCCAGCCTCCATACCGGTTCCGCCTACTTGACGGAGGTGACCTGTGCCTCCTGGTGCCATTTGCTCCCTGTCCCATCTCCAACGGCAGACTGCGCTGGGTCGCAAGGGTGAACCGCTCCCATACTGTTCTTGGCTTCCTCCTTGGTTCAGCCCCAGTGCCCATTTTTGGCAAGGCGGCCAGTCATGTGATTTCCTGTGATCTCAGCCTGTCAGTTATATGTCCCCCTAGGGGGCGCTTTATCATGTAGGCTGAGCTCATAGTACTCCAGGGCTGAGAGCCGCTCATACATCATTATGCAATCACTGCTCTGTCCTGGAAGGATGTCCATCCCCTGCTCTGGAGGAAGGTAAGGAAGCTTCCATGATGTCACCAAACCAGAGAAAAGTCTGCAGGAAAGGGGGATCTATAGTTTTTTTTTTATTGCCCTCTTTCCCTTTCTGGAGGCCCTTTAGGTGGTGGATCTTACCACAGGACTTCCTGATAATGTGAAGACTGTGATTGGCTGTCACAGTGGTCACATGATCAGCAGCCCATCCCACCAGTCCCAGATCATAGAAATCTCAGTGCCTATAGACCAATGGTCCTTGAAGCCCACCCTCCCTGCTGCCGCGCATGGTCAGCAAAACCAGGATGGGGGGGGGGGTGCTTTTGAAGGTAGGCGGAGGCAACATACTGCAGTTCCACTTTTGTGGTGTCCCAATGGGGAGACTTTCCTTGACTTCCTGTACTGGAGACACAACAATGAAAGGAAATGTTGACAAGAGGGAATTCCTCACCTAGACAATTGTCCCCAGGCCTCCCCATTGGAGGATTTCCCCTCAACTTCTATTCTGGTGACAACTGTAACATTCTGGATTTCCCATCATTTTCTGACCCCGTGATAATGCTCTCCATGACAAACAGGGTGAATCTCACCAGCGGGAACACAGCAATAAGCACCCATTTAAGCCCACCCCAAACACACTTCTACTCAATTCAGAGAGTTTCCCCCTGCAGTACCCTTTTTCTGCCACTAGTTGACATCCATCTTTCAACCCACTTCTGCTGACCTCCACCGCGCTCCCCCACTGCTCCTCGCTTCATCACGGCAGATCAGGCAGCCGCAGCTCTGGGTCAGAGCTTACACAGTTGACGTGGTCACCCCCCAAACTGTCATGTGACCAGGTCACATGCTCCCCTATCTGCAGAAGCAACAGTCTACGGATAGATTGTCAGGATTTTAGAGAGACGCGGTCCAGCAGGATTACCAGGTTTTTTTAATTTATTGAACAGATATGACCTGTGTGTCTCCAGGTTTCAAGTAGAACTCCAGCCAAAAAAAATAGAAAACTAAATAGTCCATATAAACCAGATTTTGCTGCAATATTCCCCTGCGATCCAGTTTCCCCGCTGCAGTACCTTTTTTCTGCCACTAGATGTCCTCCATCATTCAACCCAATTCCTCCGAGTATAAGTCATCCCGGACGTGCCCCCCAACCTGTGACTGGACAGTGAAAGGAGAAGCAACACAGTGACAAACTCATCTCCCCCGTCACCTTTTTCTCTTCTCCTATCAGCATGCATGCAAGGCTCCTTGTGCTGCTTCTTCCTCACACACTCCAGCCCTGCTGGACAGGGACTGCAAGAGGCCTATTCAACCCTACATTGGAGGTACACTGCTTGTATTTATAAAATACTTTATTGATGTATCATTGATTACAGACCTGCATTCATTTGTATCTTTCGGCTTTAAGGTAAGACCTCCCGGGGGCCCCAAATCCCCTCCATATTTGATGTACCCTGTTTTTCCCCATCAACCACTTCCCGACCGGTGCACGATATACGTCGGCAGAATGGCACGTACAGGCAGGAGGGCGTATATATAAGTCCCTCCTTAATGCCTGTCCGTGCCATCGGGAGCGGCGCGCTCCCGCTCCGGTCGGGACCCCCGTGAGTCCGGTCGCGGTCCCCGCGGACTCAATCGCCGCGGGGACACCCGCGATCGTCTCACGGGAAGGCTGAACGGGGAGATGCCGAGATAAACAGCATCTCCCCGTTCTGCCTAGCAACTAGTGATGCCGATCTCTGCTCCCTGTGATTGAAGCAGAGATCAGCATTCACTAGCTGACAGCCACGCCCCCCCCCCCCCCCACAGTAAGAAACACACCCCTAGGCATACTTAACCCCTACACTGCCCCCTTGTGGTTAACCCCTTCACTGCCAGTGTCATTTATACAGGAATCAATGCATTTAAATAGCATTGATTGCTGTATAAATGACAATGGTCCCAAAAATGTGTCAAAAATGTCTGATGTGTCCGCCATAATGTCGCAGTCACAATAAAAAACGCTGATCGCCGCCATTACTAATAAAAAAAAATTATTAATAAAAATGCTATAAAAACTATCCCCTATCTTGTAAACGCTATAACTTCTGCGCAAACCAATCAATAATCACTTATTGCGATTTTTCTTACCAAAAATATGTAGAAGAATACGCATCGGCCTAAACTGAGGAAAAAAAACGTTTTTTTATATATTTTTGGGGGATATTTATTATAGCAAAAAGATAAAAATTATGCGTTTTTTTTTCAAAATTGTCGCTCTTTTTTGTTTATAGCGCAAAAAATAAAAACCGCAGGGGCGATCAAATACCACCAAAAGAAAGCTCTATTTGTGGGGAAAAAAAGGACGTCAATTTTGTTTGGGAGCCACGTCGCACGACCGCGCAACTGTCAGTTAAAGCGACGCAGTGCCGGATCGCAAAAAGGGGCCTGGTCCTTTGGCTGCAAATTGGTCTGGGGCTGAAAGTGGTTAAGAGGGCTTGCTCAAGTATAAACAGGTTAAAACCTTTGGAGGTGACATTGACCTTTGCCCCCCCCCCTCCCCTTTGAAGTCAGGTACCCCCTTCCCTCCCCCCCGGGTACAGTCCAGCTTCAAAGAAATACTGACCTTGGGGCCCCACATCCTCACCATTCTTTTATCTATCCAGTTTTTCCCCTTTAAGTTGGCTTGCTCAAGTCTGAACATGGTTTAGGTGGTGGAATTGACCTTTGTCCCCTTGGAAGTCAGGTACCCCCCGGGTCTGGGTACTAGATACAGGTATGACTGGGGCCCCCAAATCCTCTCCGTATTTTTATTTTCCCTGTTTTTCCCCTTAAAGTGGGCTAGCTCAAGTTTCAACATAATTTAGGGGTGGAGGTGACCTTTGTCCCCTTGTAAGTCAGGTACCCCCCTCAGGGGTCTGGGTACCTTATATAGAGTTGCCCTGATATAAAGCACATCTCATCTTTGGTTATCTGTTAGGACATCCACATGCCCTCCCGCAACGTTCCTTCTGCTGCCAAAGCTCCGCCAACTCTTGCGGCGAATACTGCGGCGAGGACAGCATCCCGCTCTCGCATGTCTTCTCACACAACCAGCTCTCGTCCTGGTAGCGCCGGGGGCCGATGGCAGACATCCAGATGCCCATACTCACATCTTCTCCCTGGTAGGTCTTTAGCCGGTTGGCATTGTCGGCAAGCCAGCGTACGATATCCTGCGATATAACGTACCCGGAACCGCAGGTGAAGGGAGGGTAGGCGGGGCTCAGGTACTCCAGCTCCTGCCATTTGCCGGTACGGTCCACACCCCAGTTCAGGCGGAAGTTGCCCCACCAAGCATTGGGCCCCTTCAGTTCTTTGGCCTCCAGGGCCCGGAAGACGTTATCCAAGTCAACGAAGCAATCGTCGTCCGTCTTCAGTAGGAAGTCGAAGTCTACCGAACCCACTAGCCAGTGGTAGAACAGCAGCAGCTTGCGCGGGACGTTCCGGTAAGTGTCCACCACATCCACAAAGACGATGTCCCTGTGGGTGTCACTCTCCTCGCGCAGGTCCGACTCCTCTGCCGCAAGCTTGGCCTGGTACTCTTGCAGGCGCTGTGGGTAGGTGTGCAGGTGCTGTAGAAGGGCTTCGCCATCGTGGATGGAGTAGATGAAACCTCCCGCGATGCCCTCCACGCCCTGTGAGAAGTCGTAGGGTAGCAGCCCTTCCTCTGCTGCGATAAGCCGCAGGACCCCACCGCCGTTGTTCAGGGTGACCTGGTGAACGCTCCATATGGGTAACCCTTCTGGGTCATGGCTGTCCCACCGTATGGTACCATGGAAACCTTCTGGAAGGATAAACTGCTCCACTGGCTTGTAACAGATTTCAGTAGTTGACTCTTGGTTGGTCGGGGTGACCCAGGCGGTTGCCCTGGGACTGTTTGGGGCCACTCGGGAAGGCGTCCCTGGGCTCAGTGGGGTGAACCGGGCTCCGCACAGCGGCTCCTCATGTTCAGCCTGGAAAAGACGAACGCTAAAGTTGCGGGAGGACCCTGGACACCAAGCTCCCAAGCGGGTGATGATTATAGGGTGGAGGACACGGAAGGTGACACTGAGTGTGTTGTGGGTGGAGCTAGAGGGCAGCGGTCCGGTAAAGGCTGGGATCTCACGATGAAGTGTGGGGGAAGTAATATTTAGCAGATGGCAGGAATAGGGGTCCTCACGATCCTCAGGGGGCACCGAGCAGGGCTCAGAGCCAACAATGAAGCGCAGGAAAGGTTTGTAGGGCTTCTGGGAGCCCCAGGTGTTCCGGATCGTGTCCCGAAGTGGGCGGTGCTGGCGGGCTGACAGTATACCAATCACCAGTGGGTGGTGTGAAGTCGAGAAGAGCCACAGCTGCAAGAGGAGCCCCAACACACCGGGACAAACCAGCAGCAACAGCAACCGACGCATCTACACTCACATGGGACACCAGAGAGCCAACAGCCAATAGAAGGGCAGTTCTGAGATCCACCTATACCAGGAGAGGGATCTGATCAGCTGAGAAGAGTCTGGCTCTGTGGTGATTGGTTAGAAAAGTCTGGCTCTGCGGTAATTGGCTGAGAAGAATCTGTCTCTGCGGTGATTGGCTGAGAAAAGTTTGGCTCTGTGGTGATTGGCTGAGAAGAGTCTGGCTCTGCAGTGATTGGCTGAGAAGAGTCTGGCTCTGCAGTGATTGGCTGAGAAGAGTCTGGCTCTGCAGTGATTGGCTGAGAAGAATCTGGCTCTGCGGTGATTGGCTGAGAAAAGTTTGGCTCTGCGGTGATTGGCTGAGAAGAGTCTGGCTCTGCAGTGATTGGCTGAGAAGAGTCTGGCTCTGCAGTGATTAACTGAGAAGAATCTGGCTCTGCGGTGATTGGCTGAGAAAAGTCTGGCTCTGTGGTGATTGGTTTAGAAGAGTTTGGCTCTGTGGTGATTTGCTTAGCTTGTCAGAAGCATTTACTGGCTATGCCGGTCATATCGGAGTGAACCTTTGCTCTTATTGGCTGTGGTGAATATTTGCAGTGATTTCTTGCAGGGGACAGATGGGAGGGGCTGAAGAATTCTGACTGGCTGGAGACATCACATGCTGTCTTACTTCCGTATTCAGATCTGTAAAGTAACAAATAAATAATAATTATTAATACTATGGTACACAACATAGTGCTCGCCGACTATCCTGTCATTAGATACTGCTCACTGACTGCACTGTCACTACATACCACTCACTGACTGCCTTACTACTGAGCTGCTCAGTGACCACACTGTCACTACATACTGCTCACCGACCTCCCTTCTACTACATACTGTTCACCGACCACCCTGCCACTACATACTGCTCACCGACCACCCTGCCACTACATACTGCTCACCGACCACCCTGCCACTACATACTGCTCACCGACCACCCTGCCACTACATACTGCTCACCGACCACCCTGCCACTACATACTGCTCACCGACCACCCTGCCACTACATACTGCTCACCGACCACCCTGCCACTACATACTGTTCACAGACCACCCTGCCACTACATACTGCTCACCGACCACCCTGCCACTACATACTGCTCACCGAACACCCTGCCACTACATACTGCTCACCGACCATCCTGCCACTACATACTGTTCACCGACCTCCCTGCCACTACATACTGTTCACCGACCACCCTGCCACTACATACTGTTCACCGACCACCCTGCCACTACATACTGCTCACCGACCACCCTGCCACTACATACTGCTCACCGACCACCCTGCCACTACATACTGCTCACCGACCACCCTGCCACTACATACTGCTCACCGACCACCCTGCCACTACATACTGCTCACCGACCACCCTGCCACTACATACTGCTCACCGACCACCCTGCCACTACATACTGCTCACCGACCACCCTGCCACTACATACTGTTCACAGACCACCCTGCCACTACATACTGCTCACCGACCACCCTGCCACTACATACTGCTCACCGAACACCCTGCCACTACATACTGCTCACCGACCATCCTGCCACTACATACTGTTCACCGACCTCCCTGCCACTACATACTGTTCACCGACCACCCTGCCACTACATACTGTTCACCGACCACCCTGCCACTACATACTGCTCACCGACCACCCTGCCACTACATACTGCTCACCGACCACCCTGCCACTACATACTGCTCACCGACCACCCTGCCACTACATACTGCTCACCGACCACCCTGCCACTACATACTGTTCAATGACTGATTTAAGCTAACACACATCACCTATTTCCCATCCACCATCATATCGCTCACAGACCACTGCACACCTCCATCTGGCAGGGATCACTCCTGGCCACTTCCTAACCCCCAGCTGAGAGATATCATTCCACGGACATCATGGAGAACCGGTGACACAGTCATGGGTGGCCAAGGCTCATTATTGGAGGTGGGGGAAGGGAAGGCTCATTCATGGAGGTTGGGGGGAGAGAAGCCCTCCCTCCCCACCTCCATCGACAAGCCCTCCCTCCCCACCACCTCCATCAATGAGCTTTTCCTTCCCACCTCCATCAATGAGCCCTCCCTCCCCACTTCCATCAATGAGCCTTCCCTCCCCACCTCCATCAATGTGCCTTTCTTCCTCACCTGCATCGATGAGCCCTCCCTCCCCACTTCCATCAACAAGCCCCCCCACCTCCACCAATGAGCCTTCCCTCCATTGACAAGCCCTCCCTCAGCTCATCGGTTCATTGATTGAGGAGGGGAGAGAGGGCTTGTCGATGGAGGTGAGGGGGGAGGGCTCATTGATGAAGGTGGGGAGAGAAGGCTTTTTTTTGGAGGTGGGGAGGGAAGGCTCATTGATGGAAGAAGGGGGAGGGAAGGCTCATTGGTGAAAGAAAGGGGAGGGAAGGCTCATCGATGGAGGTGGGGGGCGAGGCTCATCGATGGAGGTGGGGGGGGCGAGGTTCATCGATGGAGGTGGGGGGGGCGAGGTTCATCGATGGAGGTGGGGGGGCGAGGTTCATCGATGGAGGTGGGGGGGCGAGGTTCATCGATGGAGGTGGGGGGGCGAGGTTCATCGATGGAGGTGGGGAGGGAGGGCTTGTCGATGGAGGTGGGAGAGGAAAGGCTCATCGATGGAGGTGGGAGAGGAAAGGCTCATCGATGGAGGTGGGGAGGGAGGGCTAGTCGATGGAGGTGGGGGAGGGAAGGCTCGTCGATGGAGGTGAGGGAGGGAAGGCTCATTGATGGAGGTGGGGAAGGAAGGCTCATTGATGGAGGTGGGGAGGGAAGGCTCATTGATGGAGGTGGGGAAGGAAGGCTCATTGATGGAGGTGGGGAGGGAAGGCTCATCGATGGAGGTGGGGAAGGAAGGCTCATCGATGGAGGTGGGGAGGGAAGGCTCATCGATGGAGGTGGGGAGGGAAGGCTCATCGATGGAGGTGGGGAGGGAAGGCTCATCGATGGAGGTGGGGAGGGAAGGCTCATCGATGGAGGTAAGAAGGGAAGGCTCATTGATGGAGGTGGGGGGAGGGAAGGCTCATTGACGGAGGTGGGAAGAGAAGGCTCATTGACGGAGGTGGGGAGGGAGGGCTTGTCAATAGAGGTGATGGGGGAAAGCTCATTGATGGAGTTGGGGAGGGAAGGCTCATTGGTGGAGGAAAGGTTTATTGATGGAGGTGGAGAGCAAAAGCTCATTGATGGAGGTGGAGAGGCTTGGTTGGCTTGTGTAGTCAGATCCAATAGAAGAGCTACTGGAGCTCAAATTGCTGGTGAAGGCATAGCTGGTTCTGATAGAAAGGTATCAGAACACACAGAGCATCGCAGTTTGTTGTGTATGGGGGGCTGGATAGTCACAGACCGGTCAGGGTGCCCATGCTGACCCGTGTCCACAGACAGAAACGCCTACAATGGGCACGTGAGCATCAGAACTGGATCACAGAGCAATGGAAGAAGGTGGCCTGGTCTGATGAATCCAAGAATGGTTTGAGGTGTTGACTTGGCCTCCAAATCCTCTAGATCCCCATTCACTCGAACATCTGTGGGATGTGCTGGAGGTCTGATCCTTGGAGGCCCCACCTCCCAACTTACAGGACTTAAAAAGGACCCGCTACTGATGTCTTGGTGACAGATCCCACAGTGTACCTCCAGAGGTCTAGTGGTGTCCATACATGGGTCAGGAAAGGGGGACCTACCCAATATTAGGTGGGTAGTCATGATACATGATATTCTGCTTGTAAAACCACGCCCATTTTAAATTAAAGCCACACCCCCTAATTAAAAATACATTCTCCGCCAACAATGGCTCGCCAGACGCGCGGCAAAAAATGGGCAAATATTTTTGTTTAAATGTTGTCACCTCTGGGGGTGCCTCAGATCTATCATCTAATGATATATAATGATACAATGTATCTGGGATGGGATTATATACATTGTATGTGATGTCAGCTCCCTACAAATCTCCCTTTAGGTTGGGGAACTCAGGGTCTCCCAATATACACAGATAATAATATCACACACCTTTATCTGTGGGGCCCCCGGGGGCCACACTCTGCACCCTCTCTGTAGCTATCTCCAGCCTGGGCTCCCGGAAGTGCAGGAAGCTGATCTAAACCGCTGATTGGCCGGCTGAGCCGTCAGTCAAGATGGGGGGGGGGCGAGCTGCGAGGCCAGGAGGATTCTGGGAGGTGTAGTGTTCTATAACGCGTTAATTTCTGGTCTATTCAAAAATGGCCCCCGAAGTCCTGACCGACAAGGCTTTTGACCTCTAGGGTCTGGAATGCGCTCCTATGGAATCGCGTTCATTTCAGCCCCACCGAAAAAAGGCAGCCGCCATCCGGAGTCCTGAGGGACAGAGATTGACCTCTAGTGTCTGGAGTGCTTTTACAGGGCATGAAGGGAGGGGGCGGATCGGGCTGCCAGAGTTCTATAAATAGAAAGGGGCGAGGCCTGCTGAGTGTCACCCCATCTTCATCAACCCCTTCACTGCCGGACGTTTTATTACTACTTGTTTTATTCATTTTATTTTTACTAATTAGTATTTTTTTAGTTGTTATTTTATTTTATTGTTACTATGTATTAATTACTATTTCAATTTATTTTATTATCACAATTTATTAATAAAAATAATAAGTAAAATAATAATACTTACTATTATTAATAAACATAAAATAAATACAATTATTATTTGTATTTACTTTATAATATTTATTATTTTAGCTTTTCTTTTACTTAATAATAATTAGTAAAATAAAACAAATAATATTATTGTTATTCTTTTAATTTTACTTTATAATCATAATAAAATTAACAATAAGTAAAATGTAAACAATAACAAATAATAATTAGTAAAAATAAATAAAACAAATAATAATAGTAAAAATAATAGGTAAAAGAAAAGCTAAAAACAACAAAAATAATAAATATTCTAAAATAAATACAAATAATAATATTTATTGTATGTTTAATTATTATATTTTTTTTCCTTTTACTTATTATTCATAAATGATAATAAAATAAATTGAAATAATATTAATACATAAAAAATAATTACAAAAAATTAAAAAAATAAAATGACATTTAGTAAAAATAAAATGAACAAAACAAAATCGTGTTAATTTTATTATGATTATTATTTGTTTTGTTCATTTTATTTTTACTAATTGTCATAATTTTTTTTATTATTTGTATTTATTTTTTCATTTTATTGTTACTATGTATTAATTAACCACTTCAGCACCGGGCCATCTTACACCCTTCCTTACCAGGCCCCTTTTTGCGATTCGGCACTGCGTCGCTTTAACTAACAATTGCGCGGTCGTGCGACGTTACACCCAAACAAAATTGACGTCCTTTTTTTCCCACAAATAGAGCTTTCTTTTGGTGGTATTTGATCACCTCTGCGTTTTTTATTTTTTGCGCTATAAACAAAAGAAGAGCGACAATTTTGAAAAAAAAAACAATATTTTTTACTTTTTGCTATAATAAATATCCCATTTTTTTTTTAAAAAAAAACAATTTTTTTACTCAGTTTAGGCCGATACGTATTCTTCTACATATTTTTGGTAAAAAAAAAAAAAAAAAAAAAAAAATCGCAATAAGCGTATATTGATCGGTTTGCGCAAAAGTTATAGCGTCTACAAAAAAGGGGATAGATTTATTGCATTTTTTTTTTTTTTTTTTTTACTAGTAATGGCGGCGATCTGCGATTTTTTTTCGTGACTGCGACATTGCGGCGGACACTTTTGACACATTTTTGGAACCATTCGCATTTACACAGCGATCGTTGCTATAAAATTGCATTGATTACTGTGTAAATGTGACTGGCAGGGAAGGGGTTAACACTAGGGGGCGCTGCAGGGGTTAATGTGTTCCCTATAGGAGTGATTCTAACTGTGGGGGGAGGGGACTCACAAGGGGAGGAGACCGATCAGTGATCCTCCGTACTGGGATCACATGATCGGTCTCCTCTCTGCTGACAGGACGTGGAGCTGTGTGTTTACACACACAGCTCCACGGTCCCGTTGTTTTAACGGGCAATCGCGGGTGCCCGGCGGGGATCGTGGCCGCCGGGCACTCGCACCGGGTCCCGAGCGACGCCGCGTGCGCGCACGCCCCCCAGGCGGCCGGGAACGAGAGGACGTCAGATGGGAGATCCATCTTGTGGGCGTCATATGTACATGGGCGGGTAGGGAAGAGGTTAATATTATTATTTAAAATTTGTTTTATCATTTATTAATAATAAGTAAAAGAAAAAATGAATAATAAACATATTAATAAATAAAATACAAATAATAATATTTACTGTAAGTATTATTTTTGTTGTTTTTAGCTTTTCTTTTTTTTTTTTATCATGTTTTTACTATTTTTATTACTAAATACTACTATTATTATTTGTTATTTTGTTCATTTTACTTATTAATTTCATTATGATTATTTGTTTGATTTACTTTTATTTTTACTACTTATAATAATATTTATTATTATTACTACTACTATTTTTGTTTTAGTTATTTTATTTTTACTAATTATTATTAATAAAAGTATTATTTGTTCTATTGATTTAATAGTTACAATTTATTACAATTATAATGAAAAAGATACAAAAAAGTTACAATTATTTTTTATTATTATTTTTTTTTTTTTTTGCACACAATGCCCATGAAAACACACATAAACCTCCAAAACATAATCGATTTCCTGAGAGCGGAGCACCCACAGAACATTTATTTTACTATCATTAATGGGACAAACCCCTATATGTGATTGTATTTTCATGACAGGTCCTCTTTATGGTCTGTTAGCGCCCCCCCTTTCCCAAGGCCCCTCTTGTACTGTGCCTGAACTCGTGGACTACAGAATGTGATCAGACAGCTCAGCTCCTGGTGTCCAGTCTCAGAGATGGAGACATGGAGGTCTTCCCTCTGCTCTCCAGAGGCTCCATGGAGGTCCCAGAGGGCCACAGACACATGGCGGAGGGGGGGGGGGGGTTGTTAGGCCTGGTTCTTACTGCCCTCCTCTGATAAGCAATTGTGACAATGCAAGGCTTTGCCACTGTGGAAACATAGGAGAACATGGAGCAGGATTCTCATTAGGGCTTCAAGTGAGGTTCCAGACTATCACGGAGCTTGAAGGTTCCAAAGTGTTTTGGGTGGGATGGAACCTTCAGTCCCATGTCTGGACTTTATTTAATGCCAGCAGCCCGTGTGCGTACACAGGTGTGCAGGGTCCTTATATACTCAAGCCTGAGGATAGCTCAGAGCTTCCATATTGGGGACAGGAGGTCTCACCCAGGGGTCAGAGGAGTCTCAACCAGGGGGGTCAGATGTGCCCCAGCCAGGAGTCATCAAAAAGGAAGTCTTAACCAGGGGTCACAGAAGCCCCTGCCAGCAGCCTGGAGACAGGAGGTCTCAACCAGGGGTTAGAGATGCCCTAGCCAGCAGCCTGGAGCCAAGAGGTCTCTGCCAGGGGTTAGAGGTGTCCCAGTCAGGAGTCAGTGGGTCTCAATCAGGGGTCAGAGGTGCCCAAGCCTGGAGATAGGATGTATCTGCTAGGGGTCAGAGGTGCACCAGCCAGCAGCCTGATGACAGGAGGTCTCAACCAGGGGTTAGAGGTGCCCCAGCCAGCAGCCTGGAGACAGGAGGTCTCAACCAGGGGTTAGAGGTGCCCTGGCCAGCAGCCTGGAGAAAGGAGGTCTCTGTCAGGGGTTAGGAGGTGTCCCAGTCAGGAGTCATTAGGTCTCAATCAGGGGTCAGAGGTGCCCCAGCCTGGAGACAGGAGGTATCCGCTAGGGGTCAGAGGTGCCCCAGCCGGGAGTTGGAAGTCTCAACCAGGGGTCAGAGATGCCCTAGCCAGCAGCCAAGAGGTCTCTGCCAGGGGTTAGAGGTGTCCCAGTCAGGAGTCAGTGGGTTTCAATCAGGGGTCAGAGGTGCCCCAGCCAGCAGCCTAATGACAGGAGGTCTCAACCAGGGGTCAGAGATGCCCTGGCCAGCAGCCTGGAGAAAGGAGGTCTTCGCCAGGGGTTAGAGGTGTCCCAGTCAGGAGTCAGAGGTGCCCCAGCCTGGAGATAGGAGGTATCCGCTAGGGGTCAGAGGTGCCTAAGCCAGGAGTCGGGAGACAGGAGGTCTCAACCAGGGGTCCGAGATGCCCTGGCCAGCAGCCTGGAGAAAGGAGGTCTTCGCCAGGGGTTAGAGGTGCACCAGCCAGGATTCAGGAAGTCTCAACCAGGGTTCAGAGTTGCCCCAGCCAGCAGCCTGGAGAGAGGAGGTCTCAAACAGGGGTCAGAGATGCCACAGTCAGTAGCCTGGAGACAGGAGGTCTTAACAATGGGTCAGAGGTGGCCCAACAAGCAGCCTGATGTCAGGAGGTCGCAACCAGGGGTCTGTGATGCCCTGGCCAGCAGCCTGGAGAAAGGAGGTCTTCGTCAGGGGTTAGAGGTGCACCAGCCAGGATTCAGGAAGTCTCAACCAGGGGTCAGAGAGGCCCGAGCCAGCAGCCTGGAGACAGGAGGTCTCCACCAAAAATCAGAGATGCCTTGGCCATCAGCCTGGAGAAAGGAGGTCTTCGCCAGGGGTTAGAGGTGTCCCAGTCAGGAGTCAGTAGGTCTCAATCAGGGGTCAGAGGTGCCCCAGCCTGGAGATAGGAGGTATCCACTAGGGGTCAGAGATGCCCTGGCCAGCAGCCTGGAGAAAGGAGGTCTTCACCAGGGGTCAGAGGTGCCCCAGCCAGAAGCCTGATGACAGGGAGGTCTCAACCAGGGGTCAGAGGTACCCTGGCCAGCAGCCTGGAGAAAGGAGGTCTTCGCCAGGGGTTAGAGGTGCACCAGCCAAGAGTCAGGAAGTCTCAACCAGGGGTCAGAGGTGCCTCAGCCAGCAGCCTGGAGATAGTAGGTCTCAACCCGGGGTCAGAGATGCCCCGGCCAGCAGCCTGGAGAAAGGAGGTCTTCGCCAGGGGTTAGAGGTGCACCAGCCAGGATTCAGGAAGTCTCAACCAGGGGTCAGAGTTGCCCCAGCCAGCAGCCTGGAGAGAGGAGGTCTCAAACAGGGGTCAGAGATGCCTGGAGAAAAGAGGTCTCGGACAGAGGTGCCCCAGCCAAGAGTCAGGAAACAGGAGGTCTCAACCAGGGGTCATAGATGCCACAGTCAGTAGCCTGGAGACAGGAGGTCTTAACAATGGGTCAGAGGTGGCCCAACAAGCAGCCTGATGTCAGGAGGTCGCAACCAGGGGTCCGTGATGCCCTGGCCAGCAGCCTGGAGAAAAGGAGGTCTTCGCCAGGGGTTAGAGGTGCACCAGCAAGGATTCAGGAAGTCTCAACCAGGGGTCAGAGAGGCCCCAGCCAGCAGCCTGGAGACAGGAGGTCTCAACCAGTGATCAGAGATGCCTTGGCCAGCAGCCTGGAGAAAGGAGGTCTTCGCCAGGGGTTAGAGGTGTCCCAGTCAGGAGTCAGTAGGTCTCAATCAGGGGTCAGAGGTGCCCCAGCCTGGAGATAGGAGGTATCCACTAGGGGTAAGAGATGCCCTGGCCAGCAGCCTGGAGAAAGGAGGTCTTCGCCAGGGGTTAGAGGTGCACCAGCCAGGACTCAGGAAGTCTCAACCAGGGGTCAGAGATGCCCTGGCCAGCAGCCTGGAGACAGGAGGTCTCGGGCAGAGGTGCCCCAGCCAAGAGTAAGGAAACAGGGAGGTCTCAACCAGGGGTCATAGATGCCCGCCAGTAGCCTGGAGACTGGAGGTCTTAACCATGGGTCAGAGGTGCCCCAGCCAGAAAACAGGAGGTCTCGCTCCAGGAATCAGGGGGCTTCTATTGGGGTGTCAGGAAAACACCTTCCCAGAAGCCAGGAGAGGGCTGTGCAGAGGAGCACTGCAACTAAAAAGTGAGAAAACCAAGAGGAGCTAGACAATACAGTCAGTGGGACTGGTAAGGAGAGCAGCAGTGCTGCTGACAAGGGAGCCAGGTGGCTCTGTATTTTCAGTTGACTGTTCATGATGATGCGGAAGAACCCCTGTGTGGGTAACTGATTTTCTTTGTAGAATGTGTGTTTTTATTTTTTTTGTTTTTTTTTTTTTAAATATAAGTGGGCTGCCATGCCCTAAAATGCAGCTTGTACTGGTACAACTGATTGGAAAAGCACCTACCACATAATCACCCCAAAACCATAAAATCCATGGTGGATCCTTTTCAGGGGGTGGTTGGCAGGCGGCTAGGAGAGGAAGATGTGTCGCCTACACATTGCTTATTTTACCCATGAATAGGCCAAATCACCACGGCAAGGGGGGGATCATTCCCTTGGATTGGTCACATACGGAGGTGGTTTGTCAAACGCCAACATGGAGGTCAAAGTTTTGCATTTGTCTTTCAAATTTTACAAAATACTTGGGGTAAATATTGTTATTTTTTTTTTCAATTTATAAAGTTTTTTTTTTTTAAATTATATATATATATATATATATATATATATATATATATATATATATATATATATATATATATATATATATATATATATATATATATATATATATATATATATATATATATTTTTTTTTTAACCAAAAAAAATTGCGTTTTAAAAATTGCTGCACAAAATACCGTGTGACAGAAAAAAAAAAATTGCAACAACCACCATTTTATTCCCTAGGGTCTCTGCTAAAAAAAAAAGGATATATATATATATATATATATATATATATATATATATATATATATATATATATATATATATATATATATATATATATATAGTGTTTAGGGGTTCTGAGTAATGTTCTTGCAAAAAAAGATGATTTTTTTTTTTTTTTTTACATGTAGGAGAGGAGTGCCAGAATTGACTTGGGTGGCAAGTGGTTAAAGTGAAGCTTAACCACATAAAAATTACAGGGGGCCATGAGGTGCAGATATTCTGATTATGCTCACACATTATGGTATGTAGCGGCCACAATTTAACAAGTGTGCGCTATAAGTGGAAATTTAGTTGTTTCCCTCAGAACAGTAATGGGGCTCTGAGGGTTAATTGTACAGGTTTACTTTGGCATCAGTCTGGCTGGGCCATACTAGGGTTCTGCCTGGTCATAGGTGCAGTGAGGCACCCATGACAAGTTGAGGACCAGGCCTGGTTGGACGTTTTGGGTACCAATCTTCCCCGGAGCCAATCAGTGGGCGCATTTTCAGGGTTCGGCCGTAGCCGTCTGTTCCTGGTTCTGGACCGGGGTAGCCCCGCGAGGGGTCCCGGGCCTAGGAGCGTTTGCCGTCCCGCAAACATGGTCAGTTTGACTAGCCCCATAGACCCGCATGGTCTGGGGTGGGGATCTGTCTGTTCCCGAGTCTCGGAGCCGGTTAGCCCGAGGCCCAGTAACTGAAGGAGGATTCGGAGGTGTCCCGGTGTGCTCTCAGTATTGGAGGGACACGGCAACTCGTACAAGTGACCGGGGGAGGACTCTTTGGAGGAGGGCCAACAAGCTGGCATCGCAGTAAGAGCCTGAGAGCTGAGTTGTATGGACACTAAAGAATCCACACGTCACACAATATCGCCAAGGAGACTGAGAAAGTTCCAGGTACTGTGAGAAAGGTTCCTATTCATCTTCAGTTACAAGTTTATTCTGTGTCAGAGACTTTTTCAAGTTTCCGGATCTCATTGTTGGCTGCTAGATCTCTGGCTAGAGGTCTATCCGGCATTGAAGCACCCAGCTGCGAGTGGCTACTCTCTGGGTTGATTAGAGACATACATTGGATGTCAGCAGTTCAAGTTGCCTGAGTTTTATCACCCGTACCCTCTATTCCTATCAGAGACTGTGTTATGTTGGATGTTACCACTGCAGAATAAAAAAACCTTTACAAGGACTTTTATGTGTCAGCATCCGAAGTTGTTGGGTACTAACCCTGGGAACCCCGGGACATTCACCGACAAGCCACGAGGAGGTAACTGGTAAGCCCAAAAGTCAATGCCGCCCCTCAAGGGGTTATGGCCGCTACATGGTATATGAGCTCCTGGGTACCCCATGCATGTAGTTTAGGTCCGGGAGTGCATTAAATCAGAAAACACAAAAGAAAAATGAAGTGCCAACAATATACCTACAGAAATGAATATACCTAGCCACGGCCTAGAAAGGCCGCCATTATTCACTACAACTTGAAAAAGAAAAAAGGAAAAAAAAAAATAAAAACAGAAGGAAGAGGACTTTGTGTGCCAAGTGATGCCCGGGTGGGTGAGCATTTCGTGGGCAGAGACTGCAGGCATGCAGATTGCCCCCAAAGAGGTTGTGGTAGAGGCATCTTAGTATAAAAGAGAAGAAAAAAAAAAAAAAAAAAAAAGAAGAGAATAAATAAGATTTTTGTACTTGCCTGTAAAATCCATTTCTTGGAGTACATCACGGGACACAGAGCAGGTTATCAATCAGGACCTATAGGTGAATGAACAACTGCAGAAGCAAACAGACAAAAAGTCCTCCCCTATAGGAAGTACTTCAGTTTTTTTTTCGCCAGTGTCTAAAGGTGGTAAAGGGTACTTGGGCAAGAAGAGCGTCAGGGCGTTTGCTTCTTGCAAAGGACCGTTTCGCTGTGACGGGGTGGACGGGTCGTTATTGCCGAAGATGGTTTCAAATTTTCATCTTAAAATCAGGACATTGTTTTGTCTTTTCTGCCCAGGCCGCAAAAGTACTTTACACAGGAGGTGGTTTGGGTTGTCAAAATGTATTTGAAAGTGCTCGTAGTCATAATTTATAACCAGATCTGTGTCCCGTGATGTACAAAAAATAAAATTAGACTAAAGATTAAGGTCTATGAACACCACACACACACACCAAGAAACACCCCATTTAAAAAGCTTTATTCCCCTAGATAAATAAAGCAATCTCTCACAATATACAGATTGATTCTATCCCTTCAGTGTAAAAGACAGGAGAAGACACACATGTATCCAGTGTATGGTTATAGTAAACTCTCCTAAGCAGGTTTAAGAATACCTCGACACGGGACAAGTTACTGCGGATGGGTAAATGGGCACCTTGTCTAATGACCTACACCATTCTTCTTAGTCCTGGCTCTAATAAGGTCCGATATGGGCCTTTTCTGCTCAGAGCTCACATTCTCAGGGGCTTTTGGAACGTTCAACGCCAACATGAGCAACACCTAATTCTGCCCGTAAGTGGCCGTAAGTGCCCGTAACAAGGCCTATAGACTGCAAACAGAATCTCCACTTGTCTTACAACCCACCATATCCAATACATGTTGCTTAAAAAAAAAAAAAGCTTTGAGAAAACAAATAAAAAAAACTTTCAACACTGTAGTGTGGGTGACGTCACTATACCTCACCGTGGCCTGCCAGGAATGCTGGTTGCTGAAATTCCCACCAGAATGTTCTCCAGACCACTGTTGGAGCTCATTCTCATTGGACGTCGAGTACCCAACATTCCTATGAGGCACAGCACTGCCTCACAGAAGAAGCGGGCGGGGGAGAGTCGGTCAGTAAAGTAGACCTTTCATCTTAATGGAAGGTCCACCGTTTATTGTTAGCATGCACCCCCCAACCCTATATAGTCACCTATGCTTTGTTGGAGGGCTTCTGGGTATAGAAGGAGACACCTTCTTCCCGAGACGCAGCAGTCAGGCCTGAAGTAACCAATAACCAGGCCCCACACCATATCAAGTAGGGGAAGGGGAGGAGGTCTTCAACTCTGTGTAAGCTCCAAAACCACCCAACATGTTTCTTGGAGGGCTTCTGGGTATAGAAGGAGACACCTTCTTCCCAAGAGGCAGCAGTCAGGCCTGAAGTAACCAATAACCAGGCCCCACACCATATCAAGTAGGGGAAGGGGAGGAGGTCTTCAACTCAGTGTAAGCTCCAAAAACACCCAAACATGTTTCTTGGAGGGCTTCTGGGTAAAGAAGGAGACACCTTCTTCCCAAGAGGCAGCAGTCAGGCCTGAAGTAACCAATAACCAGGCCCCACACCATATCAAGTAGGGGAAGGGGAGGAGGTCTTTAACTCTTTGTAAGCTCCAACACCACCCAACATAGAGCTCGGACAAGGTTTGGATTCCTGGCTCTAAGGAAGCATCAGGGGAGCATATACTGTAGAAGGGGGGTTTCTACGAGAGACCCTGTCACCTTTTCCCTGTAAATATATTTATAAAAAAAAAAAAAAAAAACACAGGCTTTCGGCATAACCCTCCTCTTAAAAGTAAATGGATTTGGGTGGAGGGTTGGTGAACCTTTGGTCAAATAACACACGTAGCAGACACATATTGTAGATGGTACCTCGGGGATCCAACTAGGTGATATTTTGCAAAACTGAATTAGCAAAAAAACTGTCCGACTCCAATGCATCCCTTATTCTATTATAGGCAAATGCATTGGGAGTCAATGGGAGGTGAGATTTCACCACTCATCAATAGTACCAGCATGTTCTATGGTATGTTGAAGGGCAATCCTAGAAAAAAGTAGGATGCTCTGATCAAGGAAGTGTTTGCTGGGTATGCCAATAGCCCATCGCTACAATTCAAGGTTTTGGTAATGAAAAACAAGAGAGATGGTTAGGTGGGGGCCACCACCAACAGACACAAGAGCTAGTCAACATTTCCTTCTCTGGGCACCACCCTTTTCTGCAGAAACTCCCTCAACAATTAAGGGTCTGTTGCGTATGGGTAGACTGGCCGAAGATGACCTCTGACGGTAGCAGAAATTCCTTGAATCTCGCGCTGCATACTGGTTGCTGAACAGCGAAGCTAGTCTCGTTCTGCGACACCTCCCAGGAACCAGTATACAGCATATGTAAAATCGAGGAATGGCGGTTCCGTCTTATTTTTTTATGTTCAAAAACAGAATCTCTTCAGAAGTGCAACAGGAACAAAAACATAGAAATATGCAAAATGATATCTAGCTGCCAACGCATGAAAGTTTCTAAGCACCTGTCTGCGTTTTCCAGCTCACAGGGTTTTCACGTTGCACCATACACCAAACACTACAAGGAAAAAAAAAAAAACATTCCAATGGCATCACAGACATTGCTTATTCAGGTCTAAAAAGTGAAATATGGAAACCCTAGTTTTCAAATGCTTAACTGATAAACACAGCATAGCCATTCCTATTTATGCTATTTCTTTCTCCGATACCAATAGTAGGGCCTATTCCTCCCACTGACATGAACAATGAGGCACCATTGCCCCCCACTGACACCAATGATGGGGGACCATTCCCCCCCACTGATACCAATGATGGGGGACCATTCCTCCCCACTGATACCAATGATGGGGGACCATTCCTCCCCACTGATACCAATGATGGGGGACCATTCCTCCCCACTGATACCAATGATGGGGGACCATTCCTCCCCACTGACACCAATGATGGGGGACCATTCCTCCCCACTGATACCGATGGGGGACCATTCCCCCCCACTGACACCAATGATGGGGGACCATTCCCCCCCACTGACACCAATGATGGGGGACCATTCCCCCCACTGACACCAATGATGGGGGACCATTCCCCCCACTGACACCAATGATGGGGGACCATTCCTCCCCACCGATACCAATGATGGGGGACCATTCCTCCCACTGACACCAATGATGGGGGGACCATTCCGCCAAATGAGATAACCAATGGGACACTATTCCTCTCACTGACACCAAAAGGATGGGGCCCTATGCTTCATCCTACTGACCACAGGAGTTATGCAATTATGGTTCAATCCTATTGACCACCAAGCCTGAGACATTATCTACTCACTGATACCAATGATGGGGGACCATTCCTCCCCACTGATACCAATGATGGGGGACCATTCCTCCCCACTGATACCAATGATGGGGGACCATTCCTCCCCACTGATACCAATGATGGGGGACCATTCCTCCCCACTGACACCAATGATGGGGGACCATTCCTCCCCACTGATACCGATGGGGGACCATTCCTCCCCACTGATACCGATGGGGGACCATTCCTCCCCACTGATACCGATGGGGGACCATTCCCCCCCACTGACACCAATGATGGGGGACCATTCCCCCCACTGACACCAATGATGGGGGACCATTCCTCCCCACTGACACCAATGATGGGGGACCATTCCCCCCACTGACACCAATGATGGGGGACCATTCCTCCCCACTGATACCGATGGGGGACCATTCCCCCCCACTGACACCAATGATGGGGGACCATTCCTCCCCACTGATACCAATGATGGGGGACCATTCCTCCCCACTGACACCAATGATGGGGGACCATTCCTCCCCACTGACACCAATGATGGGGGACCATTCCTCCCCACTGACACCAATGATGGGGGACCATTCCTCCCCACTGACACCAATGATGGGGACCATTCCTCCCCACTGACACCAATGATGGGGGACCATTCCTCCCCACTGATACCGATGGGGGACCATTCCCCCCCACTGACACCAATGATGGGGGACCATTCCCCCCACTGACACCAATGATGGGGGACCATTCCTCCCCACTGATACCAATGATGGGGGACCATTCCTCCCCACTGATACCGATGGGGGACCATTCCCCCCCACTGACACCAATGATGGGGGACCATTCCCCCCACTGACACCAATGATGGGGGACCATTCCTCCCACTGATACCAATGATGGGGGACCATTCCCCCCACTGACACCAATGATGGGGGACCATTCCTCCCCACTGATACCAATGATGGGGGACCATTCCTCCCCACTGATACCAATGATGGGGGACCATTCCCCCCACTGACACCAATGATGGGGGACCATTCCTCCCACTGACACCAATGATGGGGGGAGCATTCCGCCAAATGACATAACCAATGGGACACTATTCCTCCCACTGACACCAAAAGGATGGGGCCCTATGCTTCATCCTACTGACCACAGGAGTTATGCAATTATGGTTTAATCCTATTGACCACCAAGCCTGAGACATTATCTACTCCTGCCGACACTGGGGCATTTTCTACTTTCACTGGCCACAGTCCGGGTTCTCCAAGCTTTGTTTAGAAAGCTTGGAGAACCTCGATACAGAGGTTTGCTCATAAGTTTGGATACTGCTGTTTTTTTAAAGAGGTAAAAATAACGAAATGTATACAATGCAGGCAGGCCCCGAGTATCCTTTGCTTCAACCATATGTAATACCGCGTACACACGATCGGAATTCTCGTCGGAAAAAGCTCTGATGGTTTTCTCTACGGAATTCCTTAGAAACGGTCATGCCTACACACGGTCACACCGAATTCCGACCGTCAAGAACGTGGTAACGTACAACACCACAACGAGCCAAGCTTAATAATTCCGAGCATGCGTCGAATTGTTTCCGAGCACGCGTAGGAATTTTGCGCTTCAGAATTGCTACAGACGAATCGGAATTTCCGATAGAAACCTTTTCCGTCGGAAAAATTGAGAACATGCTCTCAATTCTTTGCTGTTGGAAATTCGGCCAGCAAAAATTCCGATGGAGCCTACACACGGTCGCATTTTCCGATGAAAAGGTCTCATAGTTTTTTTTCTGGCCAGAATTCCGATCGTGTGTACGCGGCATTAGGCCATTCTGATTGGGCAAAACTATGACACTTCCAGGTAGCATTGGTGCTTTCTGCTAAAGCCACCACATTTCCATTGGTCCTTCACTACGATGGGCTGCCTCGGTGTCCAATAGAAACGTGCTGAAGGAAGGAGCAAGCCAGCTTCTGCATTAGTTACGAAATTTGCCTGATCAGAACTCCTGACGTTTGGGCCTGAGCTAAAAGATAATAAAAGCGGCTGCAGGTTGGTGGACCTCTGGGTTCAAACAGCAGCAGATTTCATCAGTCTTAACCACTTGCTTACTGGGCACTTATACACCCTTCCTGCCCTGACCAATTTTCAGCTTTCAGCGCTGAGCTTCAGCGTCAGTGACAATTGCGCGGTCATGCAATGCTGTAACCAAATGAATTTTTTATCATTTTGTTGTTCGCACAAATAGAGCTTTAGTTTGGTGGTATTTATTCGCGACTCCGTTTTTTATTTTTTGCGATATAAGCGAAAACATAGCGGAAATTTTGAAAAAAAACAATATTTCCTCCTTTCTTTTTTAAAAGAAATCCAATAAAATCAAATTTTGTCATAAATTTAAGCCAAAATGTATTCTGCTACATGTTTTTTGTAAAAAAAAAATTCCGTTAAGTGTATAATAATTGGTTCGCGTGATCACGGACATATGTACGCAAATGATCATGTAAAACGGGTGTGCAGGTGATCACGGACATATGTGTGCAGATAATCATTGGCACATGTTATTTTACTGGGACATATGTGAGGGACATGTGTTTTTATTATTTGGGGACATGTGTGTTTTGGGGACATGTGTGTTTTACTGTGCGGACACTACACTGGTGATCAGTGAGTAAAAAAAACAGCCAATACTCACTGATCACCAGCCGGCTGCAGCGATCCGCTCTCCTCTCCTATGACTTCCGTGTGAGGAGAGCCGATTGCCTAGCAACCGGCTGTTTGTTTACATCACATGATGGCTGTGATTCGACACGGCCGTCATGTGATCAGGAGGGCCAATCACCGAGCCCTCCTGCCGATCCGAGATGCGCCGTGTCCGGGTGACACGGCCGCATCGGGATCGCCCCGCTGCGCGGGCGATCCCTCTACTTCTGAAGGATGTTCCGGAACGTCCATTCAGAAGTAGACGGCTCCCACCCGGCCGTATATGTACATTGGCCAGGTGGGAAGTGGTTAAAAATGTAATCTTCTCCTTGCTACATTACCTAGAGCAGTGGTGGCGAACCTTGGCACCCCAGATGTTTTGGAACTACATTTCCCATGATGCTCATGCACTTTGCAGTGTAGTTGAGCATCATGGGAAATGTAGTTCCAAAACATCTGGGGTGCCGAGGTTCTCCATCACTGACCTAGAGAGTCACTGGCTCGGAACAAGGTTGCAAGTCCTAACTTCACAAAGCTACAAACTTGTTCCAAGTCAATGACTCTCTAAAGTCTTCCATCAAAGGAGAAGTTGTCACCCGCTTCTAGAGAAGAAGGTTAAATAAGGGGCAATGTTGCATTTGCAATTGGTATGCCTACATGTAAAGAAAAAAAAAATGAAGGTCATGTTCGCTTAAAAAAGTAGACTCGTTAAAAACGTCTCCACAACAAGCCACGAAGTGTGTGAACGAACCCAGAGAGAATTCCTTCCCAACATAGTGCTCAAACCAAACCAATCAGAATCTACCAATGAGACCCATTCCAATAGGTTACCAAATCAGATAAACTCAATAATGAAGCCCAATGTCCTATGAGATTTGCAACCAATTTTTCAGTACCGTTGGCGAGTTCAGTTCTCAGCAATTTCATCAATTATGGACATCTGAATTCACAACAACGTGTAGGTCTTGCCCTGGGTGACACATGTAGACCGTCTGCCCAGGAGCTGAAAAATAGCAGCAGGTGCTTTCCTGACCCTTTACTAGATCTATAGATTATTACAGCAGAATGGACTATTATCGTACAATAGAGCTCCATTTTGGATGGAGTGGAGAAGAATTAAGCCGGCCATAGACGGTTCGAATCTCAGCCGGTTCAGCAGGGACCGGCCACGATTCAATCTATGTATGGGCAGGCTGTATGTACCAAAATGGATTGATCAATCAACTTGGGTATAACCAGCCTGTCAAATTTTACATGCAATTATAGCTAGCCACTATTACAGCCGCTAGCAGTAATCACTGTGTTATCCCACATGCCCCCCCCCCCCCCCGGGGAACACAATGGCTCAGCAGGAGGGATTCCCCCAACAACACTGACTGTGTTGATGGGGGAAATCAAGCGATTTTCTTTTCTACAACCACGCTGCATCCTACGACTGGCTTTAGATCCCTGGCAGTTTTAATTGTCACTTCCTGTCCTGGCAACATAAGCTGTGAGTTTGCAGCCCAACTCTGGGAAATCTGAAGGCTTCTCGTTAGGTGGGGCTGAGCCGTGCTGCAAGGGGGGTAACTGCTTGTTTATGTCTTGGGGGGGTAAAGTCATTTTACTTGCCCAATCCTCAGCTCCCTCAGTGGATGGCGTTCCCCTATGTTCCAGTACTTAACTGTCCCTTGGCATCATCACAGCAACATTGGTCTTGATGATGCCAGGACCTTAGACCTGTGGAGCGGGGGGGGGGGGGGGGGACACTTTGGAGACCGGTCTAATAGCATGAAAGTGCAAGGGATCAGGTAAGCAAATCCTAATTTCCATGTCCCCTCAGATCTAAACAAGCAATTAACCCTCACAGTACAGACACAGCTCCATTGCATGGAGACCTTTTGAGGTTTCCTGGAGTTGGACTTTAAAGTTCTGTTTACTGCTTTACCAAGTCATCACCCACGGTCAGTAAACCAGAAAGACCACCTGAAGTGGCATCCTATGTGTGCATATACTCTGGAAAATACTACCTTGCATCTCTAGCAGGGGCGGACTGACCATTCGGGCACTCGGGACTGCCCGAGGGCCCCATCAGGGTTGCCAGCCTCAATAAAACCAGGGACAGTATGTAAAAATATGTGTCTTTTGAAAAATCCCAAGATTTTAGCTGCCCCGCCTCTCCAGTACCTTTTCAGTGTGTGTATATTGTGTTTGTGTGTATACTGTATATGAGTGTGTGTATACTGTGTGGCCCCATAATATATTGCCTGAGGGCCCCATAATCTCCTATTGCCTGGAGGCCCTATAATCTTCTCATATTGCCCGGGGGCCCCATAATCTTCTCCTATTGCCCGGTGGCCCCCATGAGTTGTCAGTCCACCCCTGATGTCTAGGGACTCCACGACAGCCGACCAGGGAAATTAAGAATTCATACATAGGTTGGACTTGAGTCTTTTTTCAACCTCACCTACTATGTAACTCACAGCATTGTCCTTGTGGTCACCAGTACAGGAAGTGCATTTAATCCTTCTCTACCCCTACCCAAAACAAATACTTGGCCGGTTGAGCAAATCTTGTCCAGTTTCTGATTAACCAGACAAAATTCGCTTTGTGGGTGGCTCTGTTGGCCCCCGTCTTACTTGACATCATTCGAAGGACGTCAGGCTGAACTAAAGAACATCTACAAGTGTATGGCCAGCTTAAGAAACAGGTTTAGATAGAGTTCAACATTAAAAAATATAAAAACACATGTAAGGAAAGTAATACAGCATAGCTTTTGCGTTCTGTACTACTGTAGTAAAAGTTTTGCTATATTTTTTTTTTATTTTCTTTTTTTTTTTTGCGTTTTACCTTAAAAACTGTGAGGGGGGTATCCTCAGCAGCTGTAGTACCCAACACACCCTCATTAACTTAATGCAATTAAAAACGAAAGAAATGGAAGGGGTGGGGGGGGGGTGGGGTGGAAGAAACCCATTAAAATACATAACTTATAGCTGCCAAGATCAAATTTTTCTGCACGGAGGCCTGAATGTCAGTGTATGCACTCGTGTTGTAGCTGCACCTTTTGGTGGGAAAAGCAGCATGGAGATTCGGCTACAAAAAAAAGGTGTGCGTTTCATGAAAAAGAAAAAAAAGTTCTCAAGATGAGGTGCAAGTCTTCAAACAGCAACAGGATTTCCACAAACAAAAAACGGATGGCCAGGTCCATAATACCTGAAGGGACGAGCTAGACTCTGAGATACATGATGTCCCATCAGAGCAGGCAAAAAGTCTATGGACACCCAACAAAAACCCTGTATGAAAAGCAGTTTTGGAGTGGTTGCAGGCCGAGATCCTTAAGCTCTGAGCCACCTAAGAAACGGAGGGCTGTGGATCAGGGTAATCCTTAAGTCTTGGGCCACCTAAGAAGCTAAGGGTTGTAGATCAAGGTAATCCTTAAGTCTTGGGCCACCTAAGAACCTAAGGGTTGTAGATCAAGGTAATCCTTAAGTCTTGGGCCACCTAAGAAACGAAGGGTTGTAGATCAAGGTAATCCTTAAGCTTTAGGCCACCTAAGGTGCTTAGAGTTGTAGAACAGGATAACCCTCGAGCTCTGATCCACTTAAGGACTTGAAGGTTGGAGACCACGGTAATCTTTGCGCTCTGGGACACCTGAGGTGCGGATGATTGTGAAACAGGGTAACCATTGAGCTTCAGGCCACCTTCAAAGCTGTGGGTCGTAGAAAAGGATAACCCTTGAGCTCTGGGCCACCTGAAGAGCCAAGGTTTGTAGAACAGGATAGCTCTGGGAGTTTCTGGCCTTGTAAGGAGCTGAGGGTTGTAGAACAGGATGATTCATGAATTACGTACTTCTAAGGAGTGGTTGTAGAGCCTTCCATGTAACAGCAGAGCGTACCAGTGTATCAGAACAGAAAGTGACCGAACGATGAGATGAGAGATCCGTGTTACAGCAATATTCTGGACAGACGCACATAAAATGGATTGTTCCTCTTTAATTGCTGCCCTCAGGTCTTCACACCATTGGTTGGATCTGTTTCCAGTGTTGCACTGTTTAAGGGGGGGGGGGGGGAGGCACCTTTCCTTGTGGACTATAGGAACTCAAACTCATCTGAGCTTGGTCTCTTAGTCATTGCACTCCTTTTCTGGCGAGCAAAGGCAAAAGAGGAGAGTGCCAGTCCCTCGGGGGCATGAAATTCCTGAGCCTGGCCATCAGAGATACTGAACACGGGGTACTTCTCTTCTGCTGATGGAGAACTTAGTATCTAGTGGGCAAAGAAAAACAGAATATATATGACAAAGGTCGAACAAGTGTTTTGCCTATTATACAGTACATGTTTACTTACCAATACCCACATCAAAAGGGGTCCTTAAAAGATCTTAATTTGGGAAGAACTGTGGCTATTCCTCCCACTGACACCAATCATGGGGCACCATTCCTCCCACTGACACCAATGATGTAAAACTTTTCTTCCACCGAGCACCAAGTCTATGGCATTGTTTACTCCCTGACGGCTGTAGGGAATAGGGAGCATTCCCTGACCCGGCTGTATGGAATAGGGAGCATTCCCTGACCCGGCTGTATGGAATAGGGAGCATTCCCTGACCCGGCTGTATGGAATAGGGAGCATTCCCTGACCCGGCTGTATGGAATAGGGAGCATTCCCTGACCCGGCTGTATGGAATAGGGAGCATTCCCTGACCCGGCTGTATGGAATAGGGAGCATTCCCTGACCCGGCTGTATGGAATAGGGAGCATTCCCTGACCCGGCTGTATGGAATAGGGAGCATTCCCTGACCCGGCTGTATGGAATAGGGAGCATTCCCTGACCCGGCTGTATGGAATAGGGAGCATTCCCTGACCCGGCTGTATGGAATAGGGAGCATTCCCTGACCCGGCTGTATGGAATAGGGAGCATTCCCTGACCCGGCTGTATGGAATAGGGAGCATTCCCTGACCCGGCTGTATGGAATAGGGAGCATTCCCTGACCCGGCTGTATGGAATAGGGAGCATTCCCTGACCCGGCTGTATGGAATAGGGAGCATTCCCTGACCCGGCTGTATGGAATAGGGAGCATTCCCTGACCCGGCTGTATGGAATAGGGAGCATTCCCTGACCCCGCTGTATGGAATAGGGAGCATTCCCTGACCCGGCTGTATGGAATAGGGAGCATTCCCTGACCCGGCTGTATGGAATAGGGAGCATTCCCTGACCCGGCTGTATGGAATAGGGAGCATTCCCTGACCGCTTGAGGGCTTCCGTCAGTATACCGCTTCCTAAGTCCTGGAACACGAGTCCAATGGATCTAGCTATAGGGACCCCCCACAAGAACCAGACAACACCAGTCTTGGAGTACATCAGGGATAGTCTTTACATATATCCTGGGAGATACTGTGGATAAATATTAAACTTACTTACATTTAAAGTAATCTAAGATATATTTTCTCACTCACCCTGTACCAGGATGGCACAGGGTGACTTAGACATAAGAGTTGTATGGGGAGCTGAAACATGGGTTTTCCAACCTTTCCAAGGGATTCTGGGTTCCATGTGCCCTCCCATCACAGGGAGCATTCCCTGACCCGGCTGTATGGAATAGGGAGCATTCCCTGACCCGGCTGTATGGAATAGGGAGCATTCCCTGACCCGGCTGTATGGAATAGGGAGCATTCCCTGACCCGGCTGTATGGAATAGGGAGCATTCCCTGACCCGGCTGTATGGAATAGGGAGCATTCCCTGACCCGGCCCTGTGAAGAAGACCAGCTGACTGGGTGCAGTTTATCCTTGGACCCCACACACCCACCTTGTTCCGGTTAATGAGAAGCCTTGTTCTGTACCTTTAACAGATGGTCACACAGAGCTCCGAAGTCCGCTCGATTCCTAGCGTAAAAAGCAAACGTGCAGCTGGGATCCATCTTCACGATGGACATCTTCCGGGGTGAGTTGCAGTGGAAACTCTGAAGAGGTAATACATAGATATCAGACAAAACAGAGTCCTCCCCTCCTCTGCCGATTTCTGCAGAACACAACTTACTTCTAAGGGGAAGTCCTTTTTGCCGGCATCGATGTAGTTCTGGCAGTAATGGGGATCCAGGTATAATAAATGGTTATCTAAAGATATACAAAAAAGGTGATCACATAATCAAGTCCTGCAGATACCTAACTAGCTATAAAAAAACAATAGGATGTGGGTACGAACCTTGGTAGCCAATGAAATACAGCGAATGTTTTGGTTTCCCACCAATAATGCCCAGGCAGGACGGCATCTGGAGGAACTCCTAGAAGAAGAAGAAGAACATTCAAGGTGGGAGGTGTGCCGAATAACATGGACAATATCTACATCTTATTGGGGTTTACAAATGGTCTCTTAGGCCTCGTTTACACCCACTTCAAAATGTGGCATTGGACGCATTTTTTTTTTTTTAAAGCGCTTGGAAAGCCAACCAAAGTTCCTATCACTAAATAAAATGGCCCGTTCACACGTTGCTTCAAAAATAATCCCCCATGTGGCTTTCTTTGTGGTTCAAAGCATCTGTCTCCAAAGCCTCCATAGAAGTCTATGACAACGCTCGCTAACAGCACCTGTAGCTTTTGAGAGGCTTTTATTCAGTGTTAGCTTAGGGAGGTATTGCAGAGATGAGCTATCCCAAGATGCACTGGGAAACCAATAAGCGAACCACAAATTATGTCACCAGCAGTCACTTCCGGTTCATGTGTATACAGTATCTCACAAAAGTAAGTACACCCCCTTTCACATTTTTTTTTTCCATGTGAAAACACTGAAGAAATTACACTTGTAAAGTAGTGAGTGTACAGCTTGTATAACAGTGTAAAATTTGCTGTCCCCTCAAAATATCTCAACACACAGCCATTAATGTCTAAACCGCTAGGCAGACTTTCCCACCCTATGGGTGTAATAGCCCAGTTAAAGGGACACTAGGGCTGGTGGGAAGGGGTCAATAGTGTATGCCTGTTCATGGCAAAGAACAAGCTCATCGCCACCCCCCACCCACGGATCCCATTACCTTAATGCACTGCTTATATACTGGGTTAAAATGCTCTCCGCCAAGACGAACGGGTACAAGGATGATAACCGCCCTCCCTCCATGGTTCTTCTCGGAATCCCCAGGATCCATCAGCCGCTCCACATCCACCTTGTACACTGCACAACAAAGAAGATACCCATAGAGATAATAGAACGGGTGACAGTCCTGTAGATTACACAACTGTTGTACAGATATTCGCATAACAATATTAAAAAATGTATTCTTTGCTGGTCTTTAATATTTAGGTAATGTTGATGGTGGGGGGGGGGGGGTGTATGATAAGGGTTTCATAGGGGCTATTCCAGTACAGTCTGCCCCCCCCACCCCACCCTTTAATCCGTCATGAATGCTGCTGCCAGACTCATCCATCATACCAACCGCTCAGTGTCCACCACCTGTCTCTGCCAATCTCTCCACTGGCTTTCATTCAGTGTCCTCCACCCCTCGCTGCCAATCCCTTCACTGTCCTCCACCCCTCGCTGCCAATCCCTTCACTGTCCTCCACCCCTCGCTGCCAATCCCTTCACTGTCCTCCACCCCTCGCTGCCAATCCCTTCACTGTCCTCCACCCCTCGCTGCCAATCCCTTCACTGTCCTCCACCCCTCGCTGCCAATCCCTTCACTGTCCTCCACCCCTCGCTGCCAATCCCTTCACTGTCCTCCACCCCTCGCTGCCAATCCCTTCACTGTCCTCCACCCCTCGCTGCCAATCCCTTCACTGTCCTCCACCCCTCGCTGCCAATCCCTTCACTGTCCTCCACCCCTCGCTGCCAATCCCTTCACTGTCCTCCATCTCTCTGTGCCAATCTCTCTGTGCCAATCCCTCCACTGGCTTCCATTCAGTGTCCTCCACCCCTCTCTCTGCCAATCCCTTCACTGTCCTCCACTCAGTGTCCAGCACCCTCTCTGCCAATCCCTCTACTGGCTTCCATTCAGTGTCCTCCACCCTCTATGCCAATCCCTCCACTGGCTTCCATTTAGTGTCCTCCACCCTCTATGCCAATCCCTCCACTGGCTTCCATTCAGGGTCCTTCACCCCTCTCTGCCAATCCCTCCACTGGCTTCCATTCAGGGTCCTTCACCCCTCTCTGCCAATCCCTCCACTGGCTTCCATTCAGGGTCCTTCACCCCTCTCTGCCAATCCCTCCACTGGCTTCCATTTAGTGGTATCCACCCCTCTGCACCAATCCCTCCACTGGCTTCCATTCCATGGCCTGCACCTCTCTCTGCCAATCCCTCCACTAGATTCCATTCCATGGCCTCCAATTTTATCTCCCAATCCCTCTACTGGCTTCCATTCGGGGTCCTCCACCCCTCTCTGCCAATCCCTACACTGGCTTCCATTCGGGGTCATCCACCCCTCTCTGCCAATCCCTACACTGGCTAACATTCGGGGTCCTCCACCCCTCTCTACCAATCCCTCCACTGGCCTCCACTCCTCTCTACCAATCCCTCCACTATCTTCTAATCAGTGGACTCCACCTCTCACTTTAAATCCATCCACTTGTTTCAATTCAGTGTTTTTCATCCCTCACTACCTGTCCCTCCATTGGCTTCTGATCAGTGTCCTCCACTCCTATCGTAAGCGCTCAGTAGCAAGGCCCTCCTAGCCCTCTTGTAGTGCAACTGTACTGTCTCTTTTTATTTTTTTTAAGTGCTATGTAAATCCTGAACACCACCACCATAGAGAGCAGATCATACCTGTACAGTCCTGGGAAACATACACAGATAGTTCAGGGACGTGTGATGTGTTCTCCAGTGCTTTCCTGACAGAGATACAGAGACACACAAATGAAGAGAGCAAGGAGTTCACCAAAAAAAAAATTACATTCTGTCTGAACTGTGACATCAAGGACTTCAAACATCTACACCAGCTGTTCTCATCATGTGGAACCCTAAGGACTTGCTAGATGTTACTTGATTTACTGCAAGTGGAGGACCTTTTCTGATGCCCAACAATGGAAGTGATACTTTATTATGAACCACAAAAAGGAAAATGGGACCCTTCTCACCAGTGCCGGGACAAGGTCATCCAGTGCCCAGGGCAAAGTTGCCAAACTGCGCCCCCCTTTCCCTTAGGGTTAGGCTCAGGGTGCCCCCTACCCCTGCAATATACCATTGCGCCAGGGGCAGCTGCCCCTCCTGCCCACCCCTTGTCCCAGCCCTGCTTCTCACTAATCACCAATGCATACGGGCCCTTCTCCAATGGATGGGGGGCCTTCTTTACTGACCACCAGCAGATGAGGGTTTGGCTCTACTGACGATGGTCAGAAAAAAAACAAAAAAAAAACAAAACAAAAACAAACCAGGGGTCCTATATGCTAACCACCACTGCAAGAAAGTCCTTCTCTACAACTACCAATGCAGGGGGGGTTCTCTGCCGACTACCAATGAAGGGGGGGCTTCTCTGCCGACTACCAATGAAGGGGGGGGGCTTCTCTGCCGACTACCAATGAAGGGGGGGGGGGGCTTCTCTGCCGACTACCAATGAGGGGGGGGGGGGCTTCTCTGCCGACTACCAATGAAGGGGGGGGGGCTTCTCTGCCGACTACCAATGAAGGGGGGGGGCTTCTCTGCCGACTACCAAAGAGGGGGGGGCTTCTCTGCCGACTACCAATGCAGAGGGGGGGCCCTTCTCTGCCGACTACCAATGCAGGGGGGGGCTTCTCTGCCGACTACCAATGCAGAGGGGGGGCCCTTCTCTGCCGACTACCAATGCAGAGGGGGGGCCCTTCTCTGCCGACTACCAATGCAGAGGGGGGGCCCTTCTCTGCCGACTACCCCACCCCCCCCATGCAGAGGGGGGCCCTTCTCTGCCGACTACCAATGCAGGGGGGGGCCCTTCTCTGCCGACTACCAATGCAGGGGGGGCTTCTCTGCCGACTACCAATGCAGGGGGGGCTTCTCTGCCGACTACCAATGCAGGGGGGGCTTCTCTGCCGACTACCAATGCAGGGGGGGCTTCTCTGCCGACTACCAATGCAGGGGGGGCTTCTCTGCCGACTACCAATGCAGGGGGGGCTTCTCTGCCGACTACCAATGCAGGGGGGGCAGAGGCGTATCTAGTGAAAATGGCGCCTATGGCAAGAACTGAAACTGCGCCCCTGTCAAAACATTTGAAACCCATCTTTCAGATAACCTTAACAAACAAAAAAACAGCACCCATAAATGCGGTAACATCAGCACCCATAAATGCAGTAACATCAGCACCCATAAATGCAGTAACATCAGCACCGCTCCTCCACCGCTCCTGCCCATTAAAAACAATGGGGCAGCGGCATTTTGTGGGTGGATTTAACCCCTTTTTGGCTGAATAGCGCTGCTAAAATGACGGTAAAGCAACGCTAAAAATAGCGCCGCTTTACCACTGATGCCCGGGGCGGCTCAGTATTTAAAGAGGTCTTAAGCCCCATGCACACGGTCGGATTTTCCGATGGATTCTGTCCTATCAGACAATGTTGTCGGAAATTCCGACCATGTGTAGGCACCATCGGACAGTTTCCATCGGATTGTCTGACGGACAAAGTCCTATCTCCTGCTGGATAGATTTTTTGACAACAAAGTCCGATCACACCAAATCCGATCGTGTGTATGGTAGTCCGACGGACAAAGTGCTACGCATGCTCAGATCACATTACAAGACCAAAGCTATTGGCTACTAGCCTCTACGTAGTCCCGTCGTAGGCAACAAACGTCACCACGTTCAGAATGATCGGATTTTCCAACAACTTTGTCCGACCGTGTGTACGCAAAACCAACATCGGACAAAGTACGACGGACAGGATCCGACGGACCTGGTCCTCGGATAATCCGCGCGTGTGTATGGGGCTTAAGTCATCATCATGTGCAATTGTGTGTGTGTGTGTCAGGCCCAAGCAGAAGCAAGTAGCCAATCAAATATAGTGCTCAATATGGATTAAATAAATATGCATAGCAATAGATATTATAAATAAAGTGTAATAAAAGTGATTTGTGCAAGTAGTACCTGCTGTTGCACAAATCACTTTTATTACACTTTATTATATCTATAGCTAAGCATATTTATTTAATCCAAATTGAGCATATATTTGATTACTTTGCTGGTTACTGCTACACAGTACACATGATGTGCACATGATGATGATAAGACTGTGCTGCTGTACAAGACTAGTTACAGTACCTGCTGCTGCTGCTTGGGGGGGGGGGGGGGATTCCAATTGTTTTTTTCTCCCTCTGGTGTCTCATTCTTCTTCTCCTGGTCTCCAGCCTCCATGTTCTTTTTTAAGTCCTCACTGACCACGTGACGTCACAGCACCATCAGCACGACACAGTCACACTGTCACACAGACCCGGGAGACCGCCGAGAAGAGACACTAAAGCCGCTGCGCAGAGGGGGGTAGGCGGAGCCTTAGGCTCCGCCTCCGCTAGTTACTCTATGGCTACGTAGGTGACCCGGGCGCTCACTCTGGCCAGAGCCAACTCATCGGCCGTCATGGGGGGCAACTGGGCACCTGTAGCTTCCCTGCTCACTCCCTGATGTATTTTGCTCCGGCGCTGCGCTCCAGCAGGCCAGTCGTGGCACCAGGGATTGGATTAGTGTGGGAGGCGGCCGCAAGAGGACGGGTGGGAGTCAAACTTTATTTCTTGTGCGGGCTGGCTTTTTTGCGCCCCCCCCATGGCGCCCATGGTACTTGCCATGGCTGCCATACCCTAGGTACGCCACTGAGGGGGGGCTTCTCTGCCGACTACCAATGCAGGGGGGGGGGGCCTTCTCTACCGACTACAATTGCACGGCGGCCCTTCTCTACCGACTACTATAGTGAGGAGATAGATGGATGCACAGTGGTCACTGTGTGCCTGACGAATGGGACTCTAGGCGGCTCCTAAAATGTTGAATATTTCATCTACTGTTGGCTTTACAACAAAGTCAGAACAAGGAGCATTCTGCCATGCTAATGATATGTGATCTGTTGTTCAGAATTGAGGGTGCCATTTATATAAAAAAAAAAAAATCGGTTAATAATAAGGTAAACATTTAAAAAACAGTTAACCAGACACCAATATACAATAAGTTCCATTTAAAAAAAAAAATAGAAAAATAAAAAAAGGAGAACACACACAAAGTACCTTTCACTCTCACCTCAAAATGTGAGCCACAATACTGGGACCATACCAATCACCAGCCTTCTTCCCGAAGCTCTCCCCCAATTTCACCATGTGGTGCAGACCAAAGGGGGCATCAGGGTAGTCCGACAGCCATTGCAGGATGTCCTTGTGGATCTGCTCCTGGTGAGGGTGCTGTAAAAGACGTCTATGTGGAAGGGATTCCCAGGGGGAGTGTATATGACTCGGCTGACAGGAGGCCGATGAAGCCGTAGAGAACAGACTCTGGTTGGATGGAGAGGACGATCGAATGGGATCCATGTCTACAAAGTGCACGTTTAAGGCTTCTGGCCAGTACCAATCTGAAAGATAGAGCAGAGACAAGCAAAAAAACTGTAAAAATTTGTAGACTGTCCCAAAAGCATTCCTTTACTGAATTTGTGGTTTGTGTGACCTCAGCAAGAACGTTTACTGAATCCAGAGATGGTTGGGTGTGCCGAGACTATACCAGAGGAAGGGGCACAGGTGGCAAGGTAGGTTCCTCTAGGAAGGCTTCATAGGATGTAACTAGAAGACCGGTCTGCAGTTTCAACAAGACAAAATGCCTAAAGATGATGAAGCTGGCATGCCCAAAATGTCTTTGGCCTGGCTGAAAAGGGTACATGGGGGAAGTTGGGCACAGAACTGAGCTGGTAGAAGAAAAAGATGCTGTTCCACCAGGTCTTTGAAGGAAACCAGGCACTCATCTTTGGAAGAAAGGAGAACCATTTCTGGATAAGCTCTGGGTAACAGACAGAAGATGTCCATGTATTTAGAGATAGATCTAATTCTATCAGGCTCTTTCCTCTCCTTATCCGACAAGGTTCTGGGACAAGACCCTAGTGGCAGGGGGTATTTAAATAAAATCCACAGAGGTCAGTAAAGTTTTCTTCCAGCAGCGGACTGAATCTCCCTTTACATCACAGTCCTCAGTCCCCCTTCACATCACAGCCCCCCTCCCCCTTTACAAAAGTGTTCCAAGACCCCCCTTTTTTTTTACACCAAATATCCTCAGCTCCCCCTTTACATCACTGCCCCCCCTTTTACATCAGTGTCCTCAGTCACCCATTCACATCACAACCCCCTCCCCTTTTTACATTAATGTCCACAGTCCCCCCTTCACATCACAGCCCCCCTTTTTACATCAATGTCCACAGTCCCCCCCCCCTTCAAATCACAACCCCCCTTTTTACATCAATGTCCACAGTCCCCCCTTCACATCACAGCCCCCCTTTTTGCATCAATGTTCACAGCCCCCCCCCCTTCACAACAGTGCCCTTAGTCTGACCTTCACATCAGTCACTCCCCTTTACATCAGTGTCCTTAATCCCCCCCCCCTCTTTACATAAAACATTCCCCCCTTTTTACATCATTGTCCTCAGTTCCACATTCACATCAAAGTTCCCCCCCTTCTTTTACATCACTGTCCTCATTCCTGCCTTCATATCACAGCCCCACCCCCTTTTACATTAATGTCCCCAGTCCCCCCTTTCATATCACAGCCCCCCCCCATTTTACATCAATGTCCTCAGTGCCCCCTTCATATCACGGCCCTCCCCCTTTTTACATCAGGGTCCTCAGTGCGCCCTTCACACCACCTACAAACACACATTACATCAGTGTCCTCAGCTGCCCCACCCCCTCCACCTTTTACATCACAGCCACCCCCTTATATCAAAGTCCACTTCACATTGCAGTCCCCTTAACATCACACCCACCCCCTTATATACGGTAACAGTCCTGTTCACATCATAGCTCCCCCGCTCCTGCCCACTTCATTGTCCTGACCTCTATTTGTGAGTGGGACTGACCTCTGTTTAGAAGATGCACCAGGAGAGCCTGGGCCAGTAACATCTGGGCGCTCCTGATCATACAGCCCCAACCACAATCTGTGGTCAGTTGTGTCCCTTCCAGCGCAGGGAAATCTCGTCTGTATGTCAGCCAAATCCGGGACACAAAATCCTTCTGGAAATTCTCTATGTCATCTGTGAACACAAGAGAAGGGAATATCAGAGTGTGCTCAGCTGGGAGGATGGTGGCACGCATGTATGGGCAAGTTTGCTGCCAGGAGTATGGGTCAATAAAGCAGCCAAATAGACATGAGATGGTTGGATGATCTGGACATAAAAACATACACACTTCTTCCACAGTGGTGTCCACGTTTACGTCCTAAGCAGATCCCCTAACTCCAGCCTTAATTTAGCAGAAATTCATTTTATTTCAGAAATTTTTCTGGAAATCAGATAGTCAGGGGGTGCCTGTAGGAGGTCACACTGTGTTCATAGATGCCTTTTGTAACCCCCCCCCCCAAATACGACACATGGTCGTCACTTTGCTTGATGACGTCAGCATGGGGCGGCCACACTGCCATCTGAACAGGAGCAACATCATGGGACTGGTTGTCTCTGGTGGGGAGGAAGCTCATGGGAGCAAAAAAAAAAGGTAAGTGATTCAGTCTACTACATGCTCCCCAGACTGAGTATCAGCCTACTATGGAGGCAAGAGGGGGGCTACCAAATTTTTTTTTTAACGGCTGAGCAGAGTTCAGTTTTTAAATTTTAAGCCAATAAGATAAACCATAAGCAGGTCTCAGCAAACTCTGGCTAAGCCAAAAACATGTAAAATTATATACAGTGGGCCAAACTGAGTAGAATAAATCTTTAAGGGGCCACAATATGTCTGCTGAGGGCAACATCTTAGACGTTTCACTAACAATACTAGCAAGCACGAATACATTCCCGGCATGTCACAGTACACAAAAACAGTACAAAAAAAAAAAAAAAGGCAGATGAAGGCACTTACGGACCAAGAATGACCGGTCTGACATGCCAACAAAACCATACCCATGTACTGGCTCTCACCTTCCAGTCTGAAGTTGTAGTGTTTCCCCAGCAGGTACAGAGGAGATGATCTACTGAAAGTGGTCTTCATTTTCACAGTCCACCCTGGAGGAGATAAAAAAAAAAAAAAAAAAAAAAGGGAAGGAGAGAGGCAAGTCAAATGGAAAACCACGACAATGCGATTTGTGAACGCCTGGTCACTTGCACCTTGCAGTTCAGGTTGTTACAAGAATTACAGGTGAACTGTGACCTACACATGGTGGGTCATTGTGTAAAGATGTATATAGTGCCTTGTTCAGCAGGGAAAGGGTCACTGATCATAAGGTGTGAAACTGATTGGAGAATTCTCGCCATTAGTG
This sequence comes from Lithobates sylvaticus, assembly GCA_028564925.1. Taxonomy (NCBI): domain Eukaryota; kingdom Metazoa; phylum Chordata; class Amphibia; order Anura; family Ranidae; genus Lithobates; species Lithobates sylvaticus. The sequence continues at coordinate 777,015,786 of CM053026.1, read as the reverse complement.
GGCAGAACCTTCCTGTCTCCTATCAGTCAGGGCTACCTCCTTTGGGAGACACGTTGCTGAAGGAGCAGTGTCTGTATGTGGACATACAAGTTGTATATGTCCGTCCAGGCCTGTCTGGCTTTATAGAGGGCATTCTAACCAGTCAGACCATTCTCAACCAGGGTTCCTCCATAGGTTGCAAGGGTTCCGTTAAACTATAGCCTCATACACACGATCGGACCGTGGACCAACTTTCCCGTGGATTTTTGTCCAAAGGGCGTTGGCCCCAAGTTGGTATTGCATACACACGGCAGGACTTTTTCAGCCAACTGTCACCAAATCACTTGGTTTTTCTGCTCTTTACCACCACCTTTGGTCAACTTCTGTATTGTTGTCTGATCTTTTGCATTGGTTCTGCATTGGTTTGTACAAAAGTCCGTTGGTTTTGTGTACACACGGTCGGACTTTGGTCCATCGGACTTTTGTTGGCAGAAAGTTTGGTCCGTTCGCACAGCCAACAAAAGTCCGATGAAACCTGGAAAAAGTTGGTCCGATGGAGCGTACACACGGTCGGATGTTGGTCCAAAACAGCTAATTTGCATGTTGGTTGTCAAAAAGTCTGATCGTGTGTATGGGCCTTAAGGCTGATAGACTTCCGATTGGATAGTACCTGATAGTTCTGGGGCCAACACAAACTTGGAAGAGCCAGAAGCATAACACCAATATTCTTTTTTTAGTCATCTGTAAGAAGTGGCCACCAATGTAAGGGGCATTCTTGCCACTGGCCACCAACGGAAGGGGCATTCTTACTAATGACCACCAAACAGATGTTCCCCAAGCCCTGAAATTGGTTTCAAAAAGGTCCCTTTGTGGTAAAAAGGTGGACAAAGGCTGATCTATGCAAACAAAATATCAAGGAGGCTAAAAACGACTTTGTATCTCTGCGATACCGAGAACCTCGGCAAAGGGTAAAAACATTGTGTATCGGAAGTTCTGTTGATGCATTAAAGTGGACAGGAGCTCTAGATTTTGAGCTAAAATCTCACAATACTTAGCAGCTGTGGTAATGGTGATTGGTGTTATCTACTGGAAGGGCTGGACACAGATGTCTATCACTCAGAAGAGATGATATTCAGCCTATGGAGCGGTTTGCAAACACGTTATGAACGGTCTACATTTTTTACATATTAGATCTTCCTTATTAAAAGTGAACATCATCAGACCTATAATCTACAAATATATAATTAGATACTCAGGTATGCATCATGATACAGATTCCACCTCATTGCTCCCACAGCAGAACAGACTTTCTCACTTACCACAGAGGAACCCTAGAAAATTTTCCAGGTCTCAAGGAAGTCCTTTCAAAAATAATCCTTTTTACAGCTTATGATGGTCAATGGAGAAGACCCACCTTACATTGGTTGTCAGTGGGAGGGCCCTGCTTTTATTGGTGACCATCAGAGAATGACCCCCTTACATTGGTGATCAGCAGAGAAGGACCCACCTCACAATAATGGTCAATGGTGGGCTATGCATATTGGTGGATTGTGGGGGGAAGGACACCCTTCAATTGGTATTCAGTTGGGAAGTGCTCCTGTACATTCATGGTTAGTGGAGAAGGGCCCCCTACATTGGTTGGCAGCAGTGAAAAACTCCCATACATTGCTGGTCATTGGGAGAGGGACCTCCTTATTTTTTTGTGGTCAGTAGAGAACTGCACCCTTACATTGGTGGTCAGCAGAAAAAGGTCCACCTCACATTAATCTTCGGCAGTATGTAAGGGTCGCTTACATTAATGGTCAGTAAAGGGCTCCTTACGTTGGTCGTTGGTGGCGGAAGGGCCCATTTTCCATTGGTAGTCAGCTGAGAAGTGCTCCTGTTCATAAATAGTTATTGGAGAAGGGTCCCTTACATTGGTTGTCAGCAGAGGACTCCCATATATTGCTGGTCCACGGGAGAAGGACCTCCTTATTTTGGTGATCAGTGGAGAAAACTCCTTTACGTTGGTAATGAGCAAAGAAGGACCCCTTACCTTGGTGGTTTGAGGGCAAGGGGGTGAGTGGAGAAGGGCCCTCTTTAATTGTTAGACCGTGGGGGAAGGGCACCCTACACTGGTGGTTAGTAGGAAAAGGCTACCTTAAATTGATGGTCAGCTCATTGGGACCCCCTTACATTTTGGGATAGTTGGGAGAAGGATGTCCCTTACATTAAATGGTACTTTTCTGACCCTCATTTGAACAAGAGCCTTGACTGAGCTACAAAATATCTTTAATATTACTGAACAAGTCCAGTTGATTGTGACCAACTAGACATGGTTACATTATTGGTTAACCTCCAGCAACCTCTGGAGAAACCCTGATTAAGAATGGATTCACCAGAAGTTATACTGAAACAAAATTAGATTCAGCAAAAATGTGTATAAAAAAAAAAAAAACAACAAAAACGGGAAAAGCATCACGATCATAAAATTCTTGTATCTTCTACTCACCGTATTTAACATTGTTCCATGCCGTCATCAGCTTGCTTTTTAACTTGTCCACCTCATCCGTCTCCCCATCTCGGGGTGATCCTTGGTAGCCCATCTTGGCCTGTTCTTGGTGACCACTCAGGTTCCTGAGCACCTCTGTCTTACGTCTACTGCCAGGACTGCCATACTGAGCTGCCGTGGGGGAAATTGAATTCATTTATCCAACCTGGCTTCCCAAAGATGGAGGGAGCACTGCCAAAAGCAACTAGGGCACGGGTCCTGCAAGAAGAAAATGCCAGGGGGGTCATTTGAGAGGCGAGTGAGGATCTGGAGAGCATTTCAGTGCACACGTTTACGCAGCGCATGGGCGTCCGCAGGTAGGGGCAAGGGGGGGGCAAGTGCCCCCCCCCCCGAAATCAGGGATCGGATCAGGAGTGATGACCCCCATCACCACTCTCTGTCACCCCCTCTCTCTCACCCCTCTGTCTTTTTCACCCCCTCCTCCGTGTCTCTCTCTCTCTCTCTCTCTCTCTCTCTCTCTCTCACACAGTCTCTCTCTCTCTCTCACAGTCTCTCTCTCTCTCTCACAGTCTCTCTCTCTCTCTCTCTCCTCTCTCACAGTCTCTCTCACAGTCTCACAGTCTCTCTCTCACAGTCTCTCTCTCTCTCTCACAGTCTCTCTCTCTCTCTCACAGTCTCTCTCTCTCTCTCTCTCTCTCTCTCACAGTCTCACAGTCTCTCTCTCTCACAGTCTCTCTCTCTCACAGTCTCTCTCTCTGTCACCCCCACAGTCTCTCTCTCGGTCACCCCCACAGTCTCTCTCTCGGTCACCCCCACAGTCTCTCTCTCGGTCACCCCCCCCCCACAGTCTCTCTCTCGGTCACCCCCACAGTCTCTCTCTCGGTCACCCCCACAGTCTCTCTCTCGGTCACCCCCACAGTCTCTCTCTCGGTCACCCCCACAGTCTCTCTCTCGGTCACCCCCACAGTCTCTCTCTCGGTCACCCCCACAGTCTCTCTCTCGGTCACCCCCACAGTCTCTCTCTGTCACCCCCACAGTCTCTCTCTCTGTCACCCCCACAGTCTCTTGGGCCATGTCCGCAGTCTCTGACAGTCTCTTGGGCCATGTCCGCAGTCTCTGACCATCACCTGTACTACGTCTGCAGTCTCTGACCTTGATAATGACATTGTCGAAAAGGTCAGAGCATGGGTGACCTTAAAATGATGCACCCCCTGAAAAAAGTTCTGTGGACGCCCATGACGCAGCGCTTTACAATGTATAGGGGGGACATCACAATTACAGTACAATACAAAAAAGGTACAGGAGGGCCCGGCTCGTAGAGCTTACATTCTAAAAGGGAGGGGGTGGTGGCACAAAAGGTAATAGCTGCAGAGAATGATTTGATGGCGGTGGCTCGGGGGACAGTTGTTAGGTGGGTGTGGGATAGGCTTCCCTGAATAAATGAGTTTTCAGGGATCTCTTAAAAAAGGTGGACAGGGTAGGGGCTGATCGGACATAATGGGGCAGGGAGTTCCAGAGGATGGGAGATGCTCTGGAGAAGTCCTGAAGGCGAGCAGTATATCCATGTATCTACAGTCGGACATGTATTATATGGCATTTTATAAAAACTTTCTTCACTAACCTTTTGCTTATGTATCCTTTTCTATTTTCTTCATATCCTTTTCTATTATTTATTAATATTATTATTATTTTTCTACATATCCTTTTCCATTTTTATTATTATTTTTCCCACATATCTGTAGCGGCCATGACCCCGAGGGGCGGCCTTGACTTTCTGGGCTTACCAGTTACCTCCTCGTGGCTTGTCGGTGGTTGTCTAGAGGTTCCCAGGGTCAGTACCCAGTGACTTCAGATGCTGACACATAAAAGTCCTTTTCAAGGTTTTTACTTTGCAGAAGTAACATCCAACAATAACATGGTCTCTGATGGGAATAGAGGGCACGGATGATAAAACTTCTGCGTTTTAGAAGGCCAAGTAGAGCGATGGCGTTTTAGAAGACCGGGTATGAGCGTGTAGAGCGAGGGCGTTTTAGAAGACCGGGTATGAGCGTGTAGAGCGAGGGCATTTTAGAAGACCGGGTATGAGCGTGTAGAGCGAGGGCATTTTAGAAGACCGGGTATGAGCGTGTAGAGCGAGGGCATTTTAGAAGACCGGGTATGAGCGTGTAGAGCGAGGGCATTTTAGAAGACCGGGTATGAGCGTGTAGAGCGAGGGCATTTTAGAAGACCGGGTATGAGCAGGTAGAGCGATGGCATTTTAGAAGACCGGGTATGAGCATGTAGAGCGAGGGCATTTTAGAAGACCGGGTATGAGCATGTAGAGCGAGGGCATTTTAGAAGAACGGGTATGAGCATGTAGAGCGAGGGCATTTTAGAAGACCGGGTATGAGCATGTAGAGCGAGGGCATTTTAGAAGACCGGGTATGAGCATGTAGAGCGAGGGCATTTTAGAAGACCGGGTATGAGCAGGTAGAGCGATGGCATTTTAGAAGACCGGGTATGAGCATGTAGAGCGAGGGCATTTTAGAAGAACGGGTATGAGCATGTAGAGCGACGGCGTTTTAGAAGAACGGGTATGAGCATGTAGAGCGACGGCGTTTTAGAAGAACGGGTATGAGCAGGTAGAGTGAGGGCGTTTTAGAAGACTGGGTATGAGCATGTAGAGTGAGGGCATTTTAGAAGACCGGGTATGAGCAGGTAGAGTGAGGGCGTTTTAGAAGAACGGGTAGAGCGAGGGCATTTTACAATACCGGGTACGAGTGATGGTAGAAGAGGTGAACCCGTCACTTGCTGAACCTCCTGTTTTTTGCCTCTCACATGAAAGAGGCCAAAGACAGTCCAAAATGTGACATGTTACATTCATCTTTAGGATGTATTATGATAAAAACATGGTCGCATCCCCCCCCCCCCCCCATATACTCGAATCACAGGGTGCTTCCCCCTCGACTGTATAAATTTAGCGCTGTGGTGGTAACTCCCCCTGCACAGCCTCATCCTCCAATCACAGGGATCTGTCAATGGGAAGACTTCAAGTTCCATCTTCCACCGAGACAAATAAACGCACAGAATGCCATGCGAGCAAAGTGACATCACCACACCCACAGACCACGCTTTATGACATCACCACACCCACAGACCACGCTTTATGACATCACCACACCCACAGACCACGCTTTATGACATCACCACACCCACAGACCACGCTTTATGACATCACCACACCCACAGACCACGCTTTATGACATCAGCCCAATAACAGAAGGCCTGTCATGTCCCAGGAGGGGGGGGGCAATAAATGTGGGGTGCTTCCAGGTATATGAGACCCCCCCAGGACTGAGCAGCCAATCACCGGGCTGAATATTGTCCCCTGGGGGTAGGAAGACAATAAAGTATAATATAGTGCAGATTCCCCGTCCTTGGATGTGGTGACTGCATTAGTTTTCTTTCCTTTTATGGTCACCCGGTGATCCTGCCAGTAACATACATCCTGTCCTAAATGTGACAACACTCACTGTATTAATGGAGGAGCAATGCTGACAGGACTAGAGGACACCTCCCCCTCTCTATAACATTGGGGGTTGTAGTCATCAGAGAGAGCCGGCAACAATGTATCCCATCACAGAGCCGCAACAATGTATCCCATCGCATAACAATGTATCCCATCGCATAACAATGTATCCCATCACAGAGCCGCAACAATGTATCCCATCGCATAACAATGTATCCCATCGCATAACAATGTATCCCATCACAGAGCCGCAACAATGTATCCCATCGCATAACAATGTATCCCATCGCATAACAATGTATCCCATCGTATCCCATCACATAACAATGTATCCCATCACAGAGCGGGCAACAATGTATCCCATCACAGAGCGGGCAACAATGTATCCCATCACAGAGCCGCAACAATGTATCCCATCACATAACAATGTATCCCATCACATAACAATGTATCCCATCACAGAGCCGCAACAATGTATCCCATCACATAACAATGTATCCCATCACAGAGCCGCAACAATGTATCCCATCAAAGAGCGGGCAACAATGTATCCCATCACATAACAATGTATCCCATCACAGAGCCGCAACAATGTATCCCATCACAGAGCAGGCAACAATGTATCCCATCACAGAGCCGCAACAATGTATCCCATCGCATAACAATGTATCCCATCGCATAACAATGTATCCCATCGCATAACAATGTATCCCATCACATAACAATGTATCCCATCGGAGCATAGGAGAGAGTAGAGGGATGGGGGGGGGGGGGGGGGAGGGGTGATCAGCATGGTTGTCCGCAGAACTTTTTTCAGGGGGGAGGCATCATTTTAAGGTCACCCATGCTCTGACCATTTCAACAATGTCATTATCACATTATCACAGTCAGAGACTGCAGACGTAGTACATGTGATGGTCAGAGACTGCAGACATGGCCCAAGAGACCGTCAGAGACTGCGGACATGGCCCAAGAGACCGTCAGAGACTGCGGACATGGCCCAAGAGACTGTCAGAGACTGCGGACATGGCCCAAGAGACCGTCAGAGACTGCGGACATGGCCCAAGAGACTGTCAGAGACTGCGGACATGGCCCAAGAGACTGTCAGATACTGCGGACATGGCCCAAGAGACCGTCAGAGACTGCGGACATGGCCCAAGAGACTGTCAGAGACTGCGGACATGGCCCAAGAGACTGTCAGAGACTGCGGACATGGCCCAAGAGACTGTCAGAGACTGCGGACATTGCCCAAGAGACTGCATACATGGCCCAAGAGACTGTAAGAGACTGCGGACATGGCCCAAGAGACTGTCAGAGACTGCGGACATGGCCCAAGAGACTGTCAGAGACTGCGGACATGGCCCAAGAGACTGTCAGAGACTGCGGACATGGTCCAAGAGACTGTCAGAGACTGCAGACATTGCCCAAGAGACTGCATACATGGCCCAAGAGACTGTAAGAGACTGTGGACATGGCCCAAGAGACTGTCAGAGATTGCGGACATGGCCCAAGAGACTGTCAGAGACTGCGGACATGGTCCAAGAGACTGTCAGAGACTGCAGACATTGCCCAAGAGACTGCATACATGGCCCAAGAGACTGTAAGAGACTGTGGACATGGCACAAGAGATGACCAGAGACTGCATACATAGCCCAAGAGACTGTCAGAAACTGCATACATGGCTCAAGAGACTGCGGACATGGCACAAGAGACTGTCAGAAACTGCATACATGTGGTGGGTGACAGACAGAGACAGGGGGGGGGGGGAGTGACAGAAAGAGACAGAGGGGGTGACTGAGAGAAAGGGGGTGAGAGAGAGGGGGTGAGAGAGAGAGGGGGTGACAGAGAGAGAGGAGTGTGACAGAGACAGAGGGGGTGAAAAAAGAGAGGGGGGGGTGAGAGAGAGAGAGAGGGGGGTGATGGGGGTCATCACTCCTGATCCAACCCCTGATTCCAGGGGGGGGGGGCACTTGCCCCCCCTTGCTCCTATCTGCGGACGCCCATGGTGATCAGTCACTGAAGAGGACCGGTCCCTTTCCCTGGATCAGCTCAGTGTTGGATTATAGAGACGTGTCCCCATCCATAGAATGTCAGTGTGACCTCTGGTGACCCCACACATCCTACCTCCTATACAGACCTCCGTCACACCCCAACCATCCAGAGGAAAGCTTCCAGAGGAGCCTTTTCCTGTACAAGACGGAGACTTCTCCTTCCTGGCTTCATGATTCTTACCAGACATCCACTTCCTCTTCTAAAGGACTACACCTCCCATCATGCCTCAGCCATCGCCTCTACGAGACTACACCTCCCATCATGCCTCAGCCATCTCCTCTATGAGACTACACCTCCCATCATGCATCAGCCATCTCCTCTACGAGACTACACCTCCCATCATGCCTCAGCCATCTCCTCTATGAGACTACACCTCCCATCATGCCTCAGTCATCTCCTCTACGAGACTACACCTCCCATCATGCCTCAGTCATCTCCTCTACGAGACTACACCTCCCATCATGCCTCAGTCATCTCCTCTATGAGACTACACCTCCCATCATGCCTCAGTCATCTCCTCTATGAGACTACACCTCCCATCATGCCTCAGTCATCTCCTCTATGAGACTACACCTCCCATCATGCCTCAGTCATCTCCTCTATGAGACTACACCTCCCATCATGCCTCAGCCATCTCCTCTATGAGACTACACCTCCCATCATGCCTCAGTCATCTCCTCTGTGAGACTACACCTCCCATCATGCTTCAGCCATCTCCTCTATGAGACTACACCTCCCATCATGCCTCAGCCATCTCCTCTATGAGACTACACCTCCCATCATGCCTCAGCCATCTCCTCTATGAGACTACACCTCCCATCATGCCTCAGTCATCTCCTCTGTGAGACTACACCTCCCATCATGCTTCAGTCATCTCCTCTATGAGACTACACCTCCCATCATGCTTCAGTCATCTCCTCTGTGAGACTACACCTCCCATCATGCCTCAGCCATCTCCTCTACGAGACTACACCTCCCATCATGCCTCAGCCATCTCCTCTACGAGACTACACCTCCCATCATGCCTCAGTCATCTCCTCTGTGAGACTACACCTCCCATCATGCCTCAGCCATCTCCTCTACGAGACTACACCTCCCATCATGCCTCAGCCATCTCCTCTATGAGACTACACCTCCCATCATGCTTCAGTCATCTCCTACAAGGGACTACACCTCCCATCATGCCTCAGCCATCTCCTACAAGGGACTACACCTTCCATCATGCCCCAGTGATCAGACCTACATCACTGATCATGCCTTAGCCCAGGGATATGCAATTAGCGGACCTCCAGCTGTTTCAGAACTACAAGTCCCAGGAGGCATAGCAAGAATCTGACAGCCACAAGCATGACACCCAGAGGCAGAGGCATGCTGGGACTTGTAGTTTTGCAACAGCTGGAGGTTTGCATATCCCTGCCTTAGCCATTTCTGCTATGGGACTACACCTCCCATCATTCCTGATCCATCCCCGGGGGTCCTATGATTTCGGAGGACTATGTGTACACCCGGTGCACGTTTTGTGTATCGCTCTTTATGTGTGTGCACTTTTTGTGGCACCAGGTGGAGTTTTTGGAGTGTGTTCACACACCACGGGCTTAAAAAAAAAAAAAAATCATGCCTGAGCCATGCATGTGTAATGAGATGGTGTGGGGGGGTATGAGATGGGGGGGGGGGGGGGGTCAGGCAGCAGCTGGGAGTAGTTGGTGTGCAGGGAGGAGGATCGCTCTGTGATTGGACAATGTCAGCGCTGTCGCTGCGTGCGATCTCCACCATGGATCCATTCTGGTTTTCCTCCTCTGTATTCATCTACAATCCCGGAGAACAATGGGGCACAGGCAGGAAAAACCTGTTTGTGTTTGTAGTTGTTCCTCTGCCTCCTCCTGTATAATAAACACACAGAATACCATAGTAATCATAGGTGGGTGGACTGGTGTCTTCTTTCAGCCTTACTGACCATGTAACACCATGCAGGGACAGCATTATTTTATCTGCATCTTCGTGTAATAAATTGGTGGCTGTGAAAATGAACAGATCTGTGCGGATATGGAGCCGCGATTAATCCCGCAATCCATGAACAGCGATCTGGAGCCGGCGATGTCATCACTACAGACGCTGATCATTTATCACCAATAGGGGGCAGAGTCATGTTATATCACATGTACAAAGATTACTAAGATACCTTCAAGATAATATAATAATAATATGTAAATGTAAGATTACAACAAGATAAGATAATACACAGATAATGATATTAATATATATATATAGTAAAAATAAAAACATACACAGAAAATAATAATAATAAAGATAAGGTCATACAATACAATATTAATAATGACAATGATACTAATAATGGTAATATATAAATGTAAGATTAAAGATAAGATAATGTGTAGGTAATAATAATATTTATGTAATATAAAAGATAACATAATATAACAATACAATAATAATGACAATGATACCGATAATATATAAATGTAGATAATACACAGATAATATTAATATAATAATAATATATACATGTAAAGTTAAAAAAATATATGATCATACACAGTAAATAGTCTCTCTCTTCACTCTACCTTCTCTTCTCTAACTTCTGTCTCCTCTCTCTTCTCGCTCTCCTTTCTCTCTCTCTCCTCTCTCCCCCCCCCCTCTCTCTCTTTTCTCCCCTCTCTCCCGCTCATCTCTAACTTCTGTCTCCCCTCTCTCTCTTCTCCATCTTCTCTCTGTCTCTCTATCTTCTCTCTGTCTTCTCTCTCTCCCCTCTCCCCCCTCTCTCCTCTCTCTCCCACCCCTTCTCTCTTTTCTCTTTCGCTCTCCTTTCTCTTCTCTCCTCTCCTCCCCCCCTCTCTCTCTCTATCTTTTTCTTCCTCTCTCTCTCTCTCTCTCTCTCTCTCTCTCCCGCTCATCTCTAACTTCTGTCTCCCCTCTCTCTCTTCTCCATCTTCTCTCTGTCTCTCTATCGTCTCTCTCTATTTTCTCTCTGTCTTTTCTCTCTCTCCTCTCCCCCCTCTCTCGCTCTCTCCTCCTCTCCCACCCCTTCTCTCTTTTCTCTTTCCCTCTGTTTTCGCTCTCTCTCTCTCATCCCCCCTCTCTCTTTTCTCTATATTCTCTAACTTCTATCTCCTCTCTCTCTTTTCTCTCTTGCCTCTCCTATCTCTTCCTCCTCCTCCTCTCTCTATCTATGTTTTCTCCCCCTCTCTCTCTTCTCTCTCTCTCTCCTCCTCCTCTCTATCTCCTCTCTCTCCTCTCCCCCCTCTCTCTTCCTCCTCCTCCCCCTCTCTCTTTATCGTTTCTCCCCCCCTCTCTTTCTCTTCCTCCTCCCCTCTCTCTTTCTCCCTCTTTTCTCGCTCTCCTTTTCTCTCTCTTTTCTCTCTTTTGTCTCCCCCCTCTCTCTCTCTCTCTCTCTCTCTCTATTTTCTCGCTATCTCCCCCCTCTTTCTCCCCCTCTCTCTCCTCCCCCTCTCTCTTCTCTCTCTGCTCCCTCTCTCTCTTCTCTCTTTCTCTCTTTCTCTCTCTCCTCTCTCTGTCTCTCTCTCTCTTTTCTCTCTCTCCCCCTCCCCCCTCCCCCCTCCCCCCTCTCTCCCCCCTCTCTTCTACCTCTCTCTCTTCTCCCCCTCTCTCTTCTTTCTCTACTCCCCCTCTCTCTTCTCTCTCTTTCTCTCTCCTCTCTCTCCTTTCTCTCTCTTCTCCCTCCCTCTCTCTTCTCTCTCTGCTCCCTCTCTCCCTTCTCTCTCTGCTCCCTCTCTCTCTTCTCTCTTTCTCTCTCCTCTCTCTGTCTCTGTCTCTCTCTCTCCCCTCCCCCCTCTCTCCCCCCTCTCTTCTACCTCTCTCTCTTCTCCCCCTCTCTCTTCTTTCTCTTCTCCCCGTCTCTCTTCTACCCCTCTCTCTCCTTTCTCTCTCTTCTCCCTCCCTCTCTCTTCTCTCTCTGTCTCTCTCTCTCTCTTTTCTCCCCCTCTCTATTCATCCTGTTTACTGTTATCACCAAAAGTAAAACACAATCCCAAATGTTGGGTTGACACCAGAACAGACAGAGGGGTGGGGAGGACTCCTATTCCTTAGACACACATCCTGCCTCTATCCCGCTAGGAGACTTCATGTAAAGTGCTCTCATGATTATGTACATATATGTATAGGGATGAATTTTCACGGTGATGTACCCTGCTGTGTTTTCTGTACTCCGGCATGTTCTCCCTTCTTAAATAAAGAACTTACAACAACAAAACAAAAAACTTCACCATTACAAGAGGGTGCAAAATCCTACAAATAATGAAAACATATTGTCATAACCAGTATGAAGGGGCATAACCGGGGCTTTTTTTTTTTTTTTTTTCAGAGAATAGGTGCAGGTACTCTCCACTTCCAAATTACATTTATATCTGCCCCCTACCCACCTCTGAATACGGTCTCCTGGTTCCACCCACTGCCCACCTCCCAGTACCGCCCCTTTTTGAGAATCCAGAACCAGGCATCATTTTGTGCTGCTAAGTGTAGCACTGACCCCCGAAGGAGCTGCTGGTTTTATTTGGGGATTACCGTTACCTCACCTGCTTGCGTCTCTGTCTTGGGGATTCCATGGAGAGTGGCCCAGAGAATGTTGAAACTGACACTGAATTGGGTTATTTATTTAGAAAAACAACAAAGTCTCTGTCTGGAATTTTGTGTTGAAAGCGGTACAATTATTTTGCATGGAAATTTGGCATTTTATATTGTAGGCATGCAATTCTTATGAATAACTCACTTAAATCTGTCCGAACCAGAGTCTAGTAGACATCCCGGGTATGATAAAGTTTGAAACACAAAATCATAAATTATAATAAAATAAAAATATATATAACAATTATTCAATAATGTAATCAAATCAAAAACACTGAAATTTGTTCAGTTGCAGAATAATCGCTGTCATTAAATTTAGTGTTTGATGATAAATTGTGATTCTAATTTATTATCGGTGTTTTCTAGCTGGTCTAAAACCACTTTTGACATAAAGGGACACTTTTTGGTTGCTATGGACAATCCCCAGTTTCCAGGCAGAAAAAAATCTTTTTATTATATAAAATGACATGCAGAGCACTGGGCAGACCACTAGGGACAAAGGGGATGTGTATTTTTGGTATACAGTACTGTAATCTGTAAGATTACAGTACTGTATGTGTGTTGTGTTTTTAAACTTTTTTGAATTTGGCGCCGATCTCCGCTCCCGTGCGTCGTAACGTCACAGGGAACGGAGATCAGCGGCACTCGGGCACTGTGTGAATCGAGCGGAGGAGCTCGCTCACACAGCGGGGAGACATCGCAGTATCCAGGGGACAAGGTAAGTAACTTCCCCCTGTATCCTGCAACGCAAGCCCGAGTCTGGCTCGGGGTTACCGCTTTTGGTACGGAAGTTCCTGCCCCGAGCCAGACTCGGGAATACCGCCAGGGAGGTTAATGAAGGGTAGAGGGTTAGGGGTGAGTTCAGGTACTTAAATTGCCGGGTGAAGGTATTAGAAGAATCCAGAGGATAAAACTGTTCCACAAACTGGATCCAGCAACCCCCGGATAGGCCTCTCTCACTAGGCCTAGCAGCCGGTGAGATGCTCGGTAAAGTCTCTGCCACAGACTTATGAGTTACACTTGAGCGTTACTGAGGGATTTGGATGAATTTAAAGAACTATCATACATTAACAGGTTCTCTCAGCCGATCCGGCGATACCATATGAGGGATGATCCAGGTTGCGTCCTTCAACCAAGTCTCCAGGCTCCTTCAGAGAAACCAGCCTTGGGCATGGCCTTCTCCTGAAAGAGTCCTCCCCTGGGGTTCTTCAGTTGCTGGGCCTCTCCCTTCAGATGAGACGGCACCGGACCTTCCTTGGATCAGTAGGTTCCCAAATTCGCTCGGACCTATCCCCTCAGTTGCGTCGCCTCGGGCCAGCCAGCCCCGAGACACAGGATGCATAGTTCCGCACCCCGAGGCCAGGAGGGCCATGGGGCTGGGTCAGGAGGACCACCAGAACCAAAAAGACAGAAGATAAAATCCCCCGCCAACATGGCGTCGGTACCTTAAATACCACCCTCCAGAACGCACAGCGGGAGAAACACTCCCACTGGGATGGTTCCGAGCAGTAAGTGGCATTCAATGCATCCAGCTAGACTGCGTTTCTACCCGTGGTGACAGCGACACCTGCGGTCAAGGAGAACCCAGTGCAACCCAGCTGGACTGGTACTGAAACCAGAAATTTAGAGAAATTATCCTGAAACCCAACTGTGGCTTCAGTTTGCGAAAAATTAGCAAAAAACGATGTCCTCATCGTCTGGGAAGAAAAAAAAGAAAGACTTTCAGTCCTGAAAGTCGGGTACCTGAACTTGAAATTGGGACGAGGGATGGAAAGGAAGGGGAAAAACATGAACATACAATATGTTTGAACAATTTGACATAAAACGAGTCACATCACACAGAAACCCCAATACCTGACTATCTACACCACCCACTCTCCGGCAGCTTGATAGACGATCTCAGTGATTCCTGAAACAAAACACACAAAACAAAAAACAAACATACTAAATGTACAGTTATAGGAGGCAAAATCCCATTTCCAGCAAAAAATGAGACTTTCTCTCCAGTGTATTTGGCCTATATGTCTACGTGCAATTGTTCAACTTTTTGTGTGAACTCCCACCATCTAGTGGCGAAAGCGATGAACTGCAAGTCCTTTATACAAGTGCTGTGGCCGGTAGATAACCTTGACACGGAGCTTTCCTCTGTGAAACCTGACACTATCTAGCTAGCCCCACAGTCCTTTTACAAAAACTTTTTTCAAGCAGAAAAAAAAACAGTCTCGGAGATTACTTTACCAATAAAACCGGGGGTCTGGTAAGGTTAACGTTTTCCCCTTGCCATCCACGGTGGTAATAAAGTATATTACGTTGTCTTTTCCTGGCCGGCAAATAATAACCTTGCCGGAGTAGATGTGTCTCCCAAAGTTCCAGTGCTGAAGACACCCGGTGAAGCGTTCATACATACTGGGGGGACATCCTTGTTTTCTGAAAGGCTTTGGTACCTTCAAAGGCCAGTCCCTTCAAAGGCCAGTCCCACACATCACTGGCATACCAATGCTCTCTGTTTTGCTAAATTTCTTGCATGACTTCCCTGGGAACATAGGGGAATTCTGTACTCTGTAGCCACCCGCTTGTTCAGCAGCCTCTGGGACGGTGCGAGCCTAGGCAAGGCTCGGCACTTCCATTCCCGGGAGGCACACAGGAGTCAGGTGATTTCTGTACCATAGCAAAAGCGGGCAATCTCTTGGAATCGAACAAACTGGTATTTTTCTGTCAGGGAAATACCGTACTTCGGCGCCGGGTTCCAAGAATGCGCGCGCGCGGTAGAGCGGCTCGGCAAACAGCACAGGTACGCGGGGCAGCGGGTGCGCATGCGCGGGTTCACGGCGCTCGGATATCTGCTGTAGCTCACCCAGTGTGGCTCACTGCTATGCGCAGCGCTGACAGAAGACGAGTGCGCATGCGCACTCGTCTGGGTACCCCACCTGACCATTTACCTGGCCTATAAAAGGCCTTCTCTATCCCTTCACTAATTGCTGGTTTGTTGTCTCTACTTCCTGAATCCCTGGCTCCAGTCCTTGTATCCTGTACCTTGTATCCTGTATCTGCTTGATTACCTGTGCCTGACCCGGACCCCTTCTGACCACCGCTGCTGTTACCTGTGTTTGACCCCTGGCCTGCCTCTTGGATATCCTTCTGCCTGATCATCTGTGCTTGACCCCCGGCTTTCCTCCTGGACATTCTCTGAGTTACTTACCTGTGTTCGACCCCTGGCTTGCCTCTTGGATATCCTTCTGCCTGATCATCTTTGCTTGACCCTCGGCCTGCCTCCTGGACATTCTCTGAGTTGCTTACCCATGTTTGACCCTCGACTTGCCTTCTGGATACTCTCTTGTTGCTACTGGTGTTTGACCCCTGGCTTGCCTTCTGGATACCCACTTGTTGACTTACCTGTGCTTGACCCTCGGCCTGGCTTCCTGGACTTCCAGTTCACGTATGCACCTCAGGATCTCCCTCCAGTGTGTGTTCCGGTACCTCTACAGCCTCTGCCTCATCGTGGTCCTGCCAGGTGTCTACTTCCAGTGCAGCTTCAGCCACACCAGGTCTACGTCGCTACTGCACACCACCTGCAACCCACCTGCTGGCAACCCGTGCATCTTTGTGCCCGGTGCCCTCTGTAGCCATTCCAGGGGCATCGTGCACCTAGTCGCAAGGGGAGCAGCTCTCAGCATTTCGCCCGGGTGAGTACCTGTGACATTTTCATAGGGTACTCGTTAATGGTTGTAGGGGTTCCCGCCCGAGGCAATGCACTCCCCGAATTTAAGGCTAGCCAGCCAGACACATTGCATGTTGCAGCCACATCATCTGCAATAGCCCATAACATTTCCTGGGACATAGACTCGAACAAATCATCATCCCCTGATAAGTCAGACAGGGAATCTATTTCTGAGACTCTTCTGCTGCCAAATATTTACACACAGTCCCACTCATTACAATTCCCCCAGAGTTCCCACCCGTATCTGCAGTGGATTCCTTAGGAGCGATCACTTTCCCCCGATCCGATCCAGGCAAGTTCTGAGGTAGGCCTCTACCGCGGCCGCAGGAGGCCTTCTCGTACCCTACTTTCTTGTGAGCCGGTGTAGGGATTTTAGATGCAGTGGAAGAAGCAGTGTCCATGATGTCCGGAGTGGCTCCTCCGGTGGTAGTAGCAGCAGCATCTCCCTCGGGAACACTGGCTGTAGTAGTCGGTCTTGCAGGTGCCTCGCCACAGGAGCATATGCAGCAGACTCCTCGGTGGCGATGCCCGTGGCCCAGTCCATTCGATAGGCACGAGGTGGCACGGTGGGTTGCTCTACTGTAAAGAGGTACTCTCCGCATTGCAAGCATCGGACAAACGGACGGAGACTTGCGACCAGTCACTCGCACTTGTTACCGAGCACTACTAGGGCCTCGACATCTCCTGGCGTGTACAGCCCAACACGCCCCTGCGGTCTCAGGCGAATTCCTGTGTCTGTAAGCAAAGTCCCAGGCAGTCTCACACTTGTGGCGTTTCCCACTGAGAACATCCTGGGTCCCATGATGGACGGTGTTCCTGGCATCCGGAACATTTTTCTTTAGCAAAGAAAACAATCAGATTCTTCCTTCTTTCTCCCTCGACACACTCATGCGGTGCCTCGTGCAGGAAAAGAACAGGCAAGACTCCTCCCACTGGTTCCTCCGGTCACGCAACTCGCGGGCTTTTCTCAACTCCGCCCACAGTCTACGCGCCAGGCAGTGGCCCGTAATTAACCCCTTGTAAAAATGGCGCAGTCCAAAACCCGCTACCGTGTAAATTCCACAAAAACAGTTCTCTTTAGTTGCGAGAGGTAACGGCAAATCCCGGACTCGAGCCCCCACGTGGGGCACTGACCCCCGAAGGAGATGCTGGTTTTATTTGGGCTTACCGTTACCTCACCTGCTTGTATCTCCATCTTGGGGATCCCGTGGAAAGTGGCCCAGAGAATGTTAAAACTGACACTGAATCCTCTTTTGGGTTATTTATTTAGAAAAACGACAAAGTCTCTTAATAAAGGGGTAGAGGGTTAGGGGGGAGTTCAGGACTTACATTGCAGGGTGAAGGTATTAGAAGAATCCAGAGGATAAAACTGTTCCACAAACTGGATCCAGCAACCCCCGGATAGGTCTCTCTCACTAGGCCTAGCAGCCGGTGGGATGCTCGGTAAAGTCTCTGCCACAGACTTATGAGTTACACTTGAGCGTTACTGAGGGATTTGGTTGAATTTAAAGAACTAACATACGGTACCAGTTTCTCTCAGCCGATCCGGCGATACCATATGAGGGATGATCCAGGTTGCGTCCTTCAACCAAGTCTCCAGGCTCCTTCAGAGAAACCAGCCTTGCGCACGGCCTTCTCCTGAAAGAGTCCTCCCCTGGGGTACTTCAGTTGCTGGGCCTCTCCCTTCAGATGAGATGGTACCGGACCATCCCTGGATCAATAGGCTCCGAAATTCGCTCTGACTTATCCCCTCAGTTGCATTGCCTTGGGCCAGCCAGCCCTGAGACACAGGATGCATAGTTCCACACCCCAGGCCAGGAGGGCCATGGGGCTGGGTCAGGAGGACCACCCGGACCACCCGAACCAAAAAGAATCCCCCCAACATGGCGTTGGTACCTTAAATACCACCCTGCAGATTGCACAGTGGGAGAAACACTCCCACTGGGCTGGTTACGAGCAGTAAGTGGCATTCAATGCATCCAGCTAGACTGCGTTTCTACCGGCGGTGACAGCGACACCTGCGGTCAAGGAGAACCCAGTGCAACCCAGCTGGACTGGTACTGAAACCAGAAATTTAGAGAAATTATCCTGAAACCCAACTGTGGCTTCAGGCAACTTAAATTTGCAAAAAACAATAGCGCCTGCTCGTCAGGAGCCAGCGCTACATACTCCCCCCTCCCATTTAGACGATGTCCTCATCGTCTGGGAAGAAAAAAAAAAGAAAGACTTTCAGTCCTGAAAGTCGGGTACCTGAACTTGAAATTGGGACGAGGGATGGAAAGGAAGGGAAAAACAGGAACATACAGTATGTTTGAACAATTTGAATTAAAACGAGTCACATCACACACAAACCCCAATACCTGACTATCTACACCACCCACTCTCCGGCAGCTTGATAGACGATCTCAGTGATTCCTGAAACAAGAGAAATTATCCTGAAACCCAACTGTGGCTTCAGGCAACTTAATTTAGCAAAAAACAATAGCGCCTGCTCATCAGGAGCCAGCGCTACATAAGTAATGTGTATAAAATTTGTTAATGATAACAAGAAATGCAGTAAAATAGATCCCCTATAGCCAGTAACAATAGATCCCCTCAGCAATAATACATCTCTCAGCAGCCAGCGTCAATAGACCCGCCAGCAGCCAGCAACAATAGATCCCTCCCTCAACAGTAGATCCCTCCCAGCAACAATAGACCCCCCCCCCCCCAGAAGCCAGCATTAATAGATCATCCAGCACACCTCAGCTCCCCTTGTTATTACATACACTAAGTCACATTACATGAGACCCCACAGGAACAATAGATCCCCCAATAGCAACAATAGACCTCCCCAGCAACAAGAAACCCACCCACTACAATAAATTCTCCCAGCAACAATAGATCCCCAGCAGCCAGCATTAATCGATCCTCCAGCACCCCTTGTCATTACATACGTTCAGTGCTGGAGGTGCCGGAACTGCGTTCCCTCACGTTCCCACTGAAAAAAAGCCCTGGGCATAACAAGGCAGAAAACAAGGTAATGGTTCATTGAGAACATCGGGGACATCTGTAAAGACAAAATGTTGCCATGGACGTCAACTGTCGCGGAAAGTCTCTTTTTCGTCTTGCAAAGTGGCTGTAAGGTCCTCCAAGTCCCTAAGTTCATTTACCTTGGAAATACCAAAGACAAAGGGTGGTGGGGGGGGGGTTTAACTTCCTTCCAGCGGAGTGCGACGCAAGCCTTGGCCACATTCAGGAGCTGAATGGTGACGGAGACCTTATCTTTCTTGATGGGTCTTCCAGACAAGTACAACAGGCTGGCCGAGGGGCCGTCATGCAAGTCCATGGCAGTTGTTTAACCGCTTGCCTAGTGGACACTTTCACCCCCCTTCCTGCCCTGGCCCATTTTCAGCGCTGTCACACTTTGAATGACAATTACTCAGTCATGCTACACTGTACCCGAATGCAATTGTTATAATTTTTTTTCGCACAAATAGAGCTTTCTTTTGATGGTATTTAATCACCACTGGGTTTTGTTTATTTATTTTTTTGCACTATAAATGAAAAAAGTTTGAAAAACAAAAAGAAAAAAAAAAGCCTTCTTCGCGCCATGGGCAAGCTGGGTCGGGGACGTTACAAGGGGGCGGTGCCACCAGGTGATGTTGTCGGGTGGCCCCGCCCCTTAGCTATTTAAGAACTGTCAGACGGTAGAGCAGGTGATGTGTCGAATACTGTCCCCCGTACTGTTGCGCAGTACGGAGGACAAGGAGACGCCGAAGGTTTCCGAAGATGAACGGCGCCTGCACCATTCGTCCAGGTTCAAGCCCCACCATCCAAGTGGAAGCGTGGCGAACGAAGCGAGCCCGCGAGGGGCCCTGTTACTTTGTGCTACCGTATGTCCACTTGGATGGTGGGGCTCGCACCTACCTCTACTCAGTGCGCAGGCGCCGTTCTTCTTCGGAGAATTTCGGAATCTTCTTGTCCTCTGTACTGCGCAAGCGCTGCGCCTGCGCAGTACGGGGCGGACACTATCCGATGGCCGGACAGTTTTTGAAAGAACAGGCGGACGGCAGAAGCCTTCGGCACGAGGGAAGCAGTTTTTTTTGTTTGTTTTTTTCAGTTCGGCAGTGGTGGTGGGCATTGTGATTCACGATGGATTTACCCCGAGGGACATTGTTTTTTTTAATAAACTGTCTCTGTGTTTTTATTTCTTTTTACAATTTTTTTTTGTGAATGGGTAGCGCCCATAGTTACATAGTTAGTCAGGTTGAAAAAAAGACACAAGTCCATCTCATCAAAAATTAAATAAATAAAATAAAAAATATCATACAATCCCATATACCCAATACCCCAAACTCATTCAAATAGGGGGGAGCTGGGATTTGTGGGCCCCCTTGTTAAAGGGGGCTTCCAGATTCCGATAAGTCCCCTGCCCGTAGACCCCCACAACCACCAGCCAGGGTTGTGGGGAAGAGGACCTTGTCCCCATCAACATCATCATGGGGACAAGGTTCTTTGGGGTGGGGGGATGCATAGCCCCTTCCGCCCTAATGCTCCTCACCCATGTTGAGGGCATGTGGCCTGGTATAGTTCTGGGGCGGGGCACTTGGACCTCCCACCCCCTTTGCTGGCCTGCCAGGCTGCATGCTCGGATAAGGGTCTGGTATGGGTTTTGGAGGGGGCCTCAAGCCATTTTTTCTTGACATGGTCTTTCCCTCAAAATCCATACCAGACCTAAGAGGCATGGTGAGTTTTTTAAGTTGTCATTCTTTCCCACACTTCTTTGCAAAATGAGACTTTTTCATAGCCTAGCTACATAGAGAGGCACTGATGGGTGCTGATGAGGCTAAACTGATGGGCACTATTATGAACTGATGAGGCTGTAATGATGGGTGGTGATGAGACTCCATTGATGGGTGCTGATGAGGCCGCACTGATGTACGCTGATGTGCACTAAGGCTGCAATGATGGGTGCAGATGAGGCTGCACTGATGGATCCTTATAAGACTGCAGTGATGGGTGCTGATGAGGCTAGACTGATGGGCACTGATATGAACTGATGAGGTTACACTGATGTCCACTGATAAGGCAGCACTGATGGGCACTGATGAGGTTCCACTGAAGAGGTAGCACTGATAAGCAGAACCGGTGTGCGCTGATCAGCAGCACTGATGACATGGCACCGATCAGTTACACCAATGTGCACTGAGGGGCGCTGATGAGGTTCCACTGATGAGGCAGCACTGATAAGCAGCACTGATGGGCACCGATAAGCAGCACTGTTAATGCACTGATGAGGAAGCAGTGTTGAAGCAGTACTGATGGGCACTGTGTGACAATGATGGGCACTGTGGGTACAGTAAAGCACTGAAGAAAAATCACTGTTGACACAGATCTTCCTTCTTCTCTCACACTCGGTCTCTGTGTGAGGGAAGGAGACCTGTCAACCGCTGATGAGTTAATTTATTTACATTTGAGATCGCTGGTCATTGGAAACAGCGATCACATAGTAAATAGCCGTTGTGATTGGCCATTTACCACGATCTGTAATTGTCCAAGGAACACAGTGATTCTTCTCGATGTGCGCCTGCGGGGACGCACGTGAAGTGTGTTCTCATAAGGACATCTATAGACGCCCTCCCTGGCAATGCGAGTCTGTGCTGTAGCTGTCTTTCTGCTATAGCGCCTGCTGGGGGGTAGTTATTGATGCCAGTTACTCCTCGCCGGAAAGATTGGAGCTTCGGCATTGCCAGAAAATGTGAAGAAAGGTGCCGCTATCAACGCCACACCAAGAAACATTAGAAAGCTGGGGTGAGATGTGGTGAAGCTTGGTAGAGACCTGATGCCAGCGGGCAAGCAATTTATAATTGGTCTCTTTGACCCTGGTTGCCGTGGAAAATTTTTGGGTGAAGTGTAGAATTTTCTCCTTCTGTGGCGTCGTAAAGGACACACCTAATTCAGACTCCTATTTGCAAAGGAAAGGGGTGGGGGCAGGGCGGGACTTAGGTTGGTTGGGGCCCCTGGGCTTGAGTCACTTTCGGGCCCTACCTTGTATACATTACCGTATTTAATGGCGTATAACACGCACCCTATGTATCTCGGTGGGGCCCTCTATTGGTCGGGGCCCATGGGCTTGAGCCCAGTCAAGCCCAATGGTGTGTCCGGCCCTGGGTGGGGGGGGGGGGGGGGTAATCTGCTTCTGGATGGATAAGAGATGAATAGATTGTAGAGAGACTGTGGTGAACCGGGTCGCACTTATGACATATGGTTTCAAGGGCAGTCAATGGGTGAGTAATGCCCGAGGAGTGAGTGAAGGTAAGATCAAAGCTGGAAGCCTCCCCAGAAGTCCAACCGGGTAAGATCAGTAGTGAATAGAGACCCATCAGAAGACAGGAAGTCCATCAGATGAGTATACCCACTAGTTTTGAGGTGGAGGAATTGCTGGTTGTGAAGTCCTGGGGCAAAGTCGGGGGTTGCCCTAAAAAGGAACCATAGGGGGAATTAACATGCTGTGGAACTCTTCCTGAATGACCCCTTAGGTACTACCAACTGTGCGGTGTGCACCAAGATCTCGGGGGAAAGGGTGGACCAGCCAGGGCCAGCTCAAGGACGTGCCCTAAGAGTCTTCCATTTCCATAGCAACCCAGGGTTTCGCCTCACTGTGACAATGCCAGTCAACCAGACATGCAAGGTGGGCAGCTCAGTAATAGGAGCGTATATACGGCAGGCCTACCCTCCCCAAGGATCTTAGGTAGAAACACCAAATGCAAGGTGGGGCGAGGCTTCCTGCGAGAACAAATGAAGGTGAGCGGGTCAGTGAGAAAAAAAATAATTAAATAGTCGGCAAATGCCACAACCTTATGTAGCGCCGACTTTTCAAAGTGTGCGCTATTCTTGTAAATTTAGTTTTTCCCAGAACTGTAATTGAGTTTGGGGTTAATTATTCTAGGTTATACTTTGGCATCAGTTTGGCTGGGCTGTACTAGAGTTCTGCCTGGTCATAGGTGAGGTGAGCACCTGTGACTGGCTGAGAAGGCAGTCTGGTTGGACGCATTGGGTACCAATCTTTTCCCGGAGCCAATCAGTGGGCGCGTCTGGCCCCGCTGTGTATTCCGGGAAGGGGTGCTTAAGGTGCTGAAGTCACGTGATGTAGGAGTTCGGGGAGAGTTGCGTTCCTGGTTCCGGAACCGGACCAGCCTGGTCCAGGAGTGTCTGCTGACCCCGTAAGCCTGGTCATCCTGACCAGTCCCAGAGGCCTTCATGGTCTGGGGTGGGGATCCATCCGTTTCCGAGCCTTGGAACTGGCTAGTTCGAGGCGCAGTAACTGAAGGAGGATTCTGAAGTGTCCCGGTGCCCTCTCAGGATTGGAGAGGCCCAGCAACTCGACGAACGACCAGGGGTGGACTCTTTGAAGGAGGGCCACGCATGAGGCTGGCTGCTCAGTAAGAGCCTGGAAGCTGAGATGTATGGACACTAGTTGAATCCATATTTCCTATGGTATTGCCGGATCGGCTGAAAGATACAGGTACCATAGGAAAAGTTCATAACCCATCCTTCGGTTACAACCAAGTCTGTGGCAGAGACTTTTACATGTTCACTTGAAGTTTCACAACCAAGTCTGGGGCAGAGACTTTGCTAAGTCCGAATCACTTGTTGGCTGCTAGAGCTTCAAACAAGGGTTTATCCAACAGTGAATTATCCATTTGTGAGTGGCTACTCTCTGGATCATCTAGCCACCTGATTACTTTGCACTTAAACCCCCCTCGTGACCAGACCAATTTTCAGCTTTCGGCGCTGACGCACTTTGAATGACAATTGCGCGGTCATACAACACTGTACCCAAATGAAATTTTTATCATTTTTTTCCCACAAATAGAGCTTTCTTTTGGTGGTATTTAATCACAGCTGGGGTTTTTATTTTTTGCTAAACAAACAAAAAAAGGTGGAAAATTAAAAAAAAAAAAAAAATCATGTTTAATAGTTTGTTATAAAATTTTGCAAACAGGTAATTTTTCTGCTTCATTCATATGCACTGATAGGCTGCACTGGTTGGCACTGATAGGCTGCACTGGTGGGCACTGATAGACTGCACTGGTGGGGACAGATAAGTCGGTACTGATGGGGACAGCAAAGATGGCACAGATGGGTGGCACGGATGGGTGGCACCGATGGGCACTGATGGATGACACTGATGGATGACACTGATGGGCACTGATGGGCACTGATGGGTGACACTGATGAGCACTGGTAGGTGACACTGATGTGCAGCACTGGCACTGTGGGCACTGACAGATGGCACTGTGGGCACTGACCGATGGTACTGTGGGCACTGACCAATGGCACTGTGGGCACTGACAGATGGCACTGTGGGCACTGGTAGGCGGCACTTTATTAGGCAATAGTGGGCACCATGTATTGGGCACATTGCTTGGCACATTGCAGCGAGAGGGACTGATGTCCCTCTCACTGCCGCCGGTGATCGGCTTTTTTTTTTTCTCCTCGCGCTGTCAGCGCGAGGAGGAAAAAAAAAAAAAAAGCCGATTACCGGCTCTGTTATTGTCACATGATCAGCTGTCATTGACTGACAGCTGATCACGTGGTAATGGGTCGGGATCGACCCCTTACTCGGATCTGTGATCCAGCGAGTCTCACAGACTCGCTGATCACAAAGCGCGCCGCGCGCGCCCTTCAGGGGGCGCGCAGGCAGCTCGTGGCCGGGACTACGTCAATAGACATAGTCCCGGCACATTAGATCCGCGCTGTAGCCGTCATTCAGCTATAGCGCGGATCTCAGGTGGCTAGAGCACGGGTCTCAAACTGGTTGCCCTCCAGCTGATAGGAAACTACAAGTCCCATCATGCCTCTGCCTGTGGGAGGAGTCATGCTTGTAACTGTCAGCCTTGCAATGCCTCATGGGACTTGTAGTTTTGCAACAGCTGGAGGGCCGCCAGTTTGAGACCCCTGATCTAGAGAGACATTTATCTGAATGTCAGCAGTTCTAAAGTGCCTGAGCTTTATCACCCATGCCCTCTATTACCAACTAAGAGACTGTGTTCTGTTTCAACGTTTTATGCAAATAAAAATCCTCAAAAGGACTTTAAGTGTCAGTCTCAGCAATTACTGGGTATTAACCCTGGGAACCCCTAGACAGCGAACGACGAGCTACAAGGAGGAGGTAATCGGTAAGCCCAGAAATCCATAGCTGCCCCACAGGGGGTAATGGCACTACACTTATTAATACCAGAGGTATTTCTGTATCCAGCTGTTATGGTCGGCACAAATTGTACATATACAAGGTTCTAATATTAAGATAAAGATTAGTGGGGAGAGGGGGAACCCCTTTGCACGTCCAGTTGGAGATAGGAAAGAAATCCTAAACAGAGGCTGAGGGCTATGAATAGAGAGATGTAATCCAACGAAGCATGGACGTCCCGAGTCCAATGTGAGCCAAGTTTGACTGCATTCTTTTCCAGTTTACCAGTCAAATGCCCTTTCGGCAACGGTAGTAGAGTAGAATGAGCAGGCGTTTGAGGGTCTTGGCATCATGAATCAGGTTAAGGATGCAGATGATATTGTCCCTAGGCTCCCTGAGCCAAACAAAACCTGCCTGGTCCCAATGTATCAAATAAGGGATATGAGGCAGAAGGCGATTAGCCAGGGATTTTCGCAAACAGCTTCAAATCAGTGTCCGGTGATGCAACGGGGCAGTAGCTACCGCATTGTGAAGGGTCCTTAACCTCCTTAGGAATCAGAGAAATGTAGGCCCAGAGCGCATCCGGGGGCATAGCTTTACCTTTTGTCAAGGAATTGAATGCTGCCACCATGTGAGGAGAGAGTAGATCAAAAAAGGTCCTATAATAGGCCGAAGTCAAGCCTATCCGGTCCTGGAGCTTTCTTGGCTTTCAATTGCACAAGCGCAACCCTTAGCTCCTCCACAGTGATCAGAGCATCCAACTTCCGACAGATAGAGGGGGTAAGGGTGGGCATGCCTGAAGAGGCAATGTAAGAGTGAATCTCAGGCCGTGCACCCTGGGAGAGGTCCCGGGAGGCGGACAGCCTGATATTATACAAAGCCAGGAAGAAAGAGTGAAATTCGGAGGCCATAGAGCAGGGGTGCCCAACCTTTTGAAGAGCGAGGGCCACTTAAGCGACTTAGTAACCAGTCGCGGGCCACAATGAGCAGAGTGGGCCGATGACAGGTCTGTGTCCACTCTGCATATGCAGAGTGGACACAGACACAGCCCACTCTACTCTATGGGCCCTCTGATGCGATCAGATGCAAGGGGACGGATCCACTTCTGTTTTTTAGCAGATTGGATCTGAGGTAGGCAGGTGTAAAGAACACAAGTATTTTTTCATCTGCCGCTCCATAGAGGTGAATAGAGGGTCCGATTGGGTTGGACCATTCGTGTAAAAGGGGCCTAAGGCTGCTTTTACACTGTAGGTTTGTGGTCTACCCACGCCGCAGGTGCAGCACAGTTCACCTGTGGTTTTTCTGTAGGTTAGCTGCACTTTGCCATACAATTCTATTATATCCTGCAGGTTTGGTGCACTTTCTGAAAGCGCCCCAACCCGCAGGTTAAACCAGAAGTCTATATGGCTCAGTGCAGGTAACCCGCAGGTGCACCTGCGGATCAGTTTGAAAGCAGCCCAGTAACCACTGCAGAACAGATATGCCCTTACATACACTGTGATTTTAGTGAGTTCCATTCAGTTTTTGCCAGCTGCTGCTGTCCCAGGCAGAGCGCATTTGGTATCACTCCGCCTATGACAGGAGCCGGCGCTATACAGGAAGCGTTGGCTTATGCGGCTCTGCAGGCGCTTGATTCCTCTACCGTCGGCTTCATTCACAACACTGATGCTCTGGGATGGCGGGTCGGCAACCTGCAATCTGGGCTTGCCAACCTGAAATCTCAGGGCAAGAGGTCGTGGGCCACATCAGAGGGCTCCGCGGGCCACATGTGGCCCCCGGGCCACTGGTTGGGCACCCCTGCCATAGAGTCAGAGGAAGCAAGTTTCTGTCCCAAGGCAGACATGAGGTGATTGGTGTAAGTTAGTGTTCGAATGCCAAAGAGTGCTCGAGCAAGGAGGGAGCCAGGTTAGTTGGAATACATGGTACCCTGAGACCAGGCCAATATTTGTTTTACCTTATGGAACAGGAGAAAATTGAACTCCTCTCGTGTCTTAAGAAGCTCTTGGTAGGTTTGCCTTGTGGGGGCCCTCTAGATGTTGAAGTCGAGCTAGAAGAGTATCGACCTGGAGAGAACGTTCTAATTTATTCGCCATCAAGGAGCCCTGGGTGACTGGTTTGTGGGCCTCCCAGAGCAGAAAGAGGTTGTCCACCAAATCGGTATTTCATGAGTATTCCGAAATAGAACGCTCAATGGTGGCGCAAATTTCGGGGGATTGGCTTAGGGCCTCGTTTAAGTGCCACAAAGCAGGGCTTCGGATGGTGGGTCCCCAACTGCGGGTCCAGATAAACAGGAGCGTGGCCAGAAAAGGTGATTTCACCTACTGTATATGGGTCCTTCTGTTGGAGCAAAAAATAGTCTAGGCATGAATAGGTGTGGTGCACTGCACAATAAAAGGAATAGTCCCTATCTTGGGGGTGAGAGATCCGCCAAGGGTCAACGAGATAAAATTCTGCATTAAGGAGACATCAAGAAGGGGGTCCATCGCAAAATTGAGGGTCCCCACCAAATACCAGAGTCCCTTCCATACAGAGGCGGCTCTAGGCTTTGTGAGGCCTTAGGCGAAACTTACACATGAGGCCCCAATCATGCCCGTAATATGAAAAAAAATACAAGCACACAGAAAAGAGGGTGAGATAAAGAGGGGGGGAGAGAGAGAATCAGTGATTGAGCACAGGCAAATTAGGAGGCCGCGAGGCCCCTGTGAGTGTGAGGCCTTAGGTGTCCGCCTAATTTGCCTAATTAGAGAGCCACCTCTGCTTCCATAAAATCCAGCAATGCCGGGAGCAAGTTCCTCAAAAAGGCTAGGTGGTTCACATTTGGAAAATAAATGTTAGAGAGGTTACCCGTTAGCTCACCAATTTTGCTGTTTTGAGTATGGGACCGGAAGTGTAGGGTAATCCCCACAATGGGGACACAGACGGCAAACAAAAACAGGTTAAGTTTTCCCTTTAGTTCTACCTTAACTGTTTGCCGACCAGCGCACCTCGATTTACGTCGGCAGAATGGCACTGGTGGGCAAAAGGGCATACAGGTAGGTCCCCTTTAAGAAGCGGCACTGCGGGCGCGCGGGCCATGTTCTCCGTGACCGCGGGTCCCGTGGACTCGATGTCCGCCGGGTGCCCGCGATCGTGTCACAGAGAGATGATTTTGTAAACAAGGCATTTCCCCGTTCTGCCTTGTGTCCTGACAGAGATCACTTCTCCCTTTCATTGAGAGCAGTGATCGCTGTCATGTGTGCTGAAGCCCACAGTTAGAATCACTCCCTAGGACACACTTAACCCCATTCATCGCCCCCTAGTGGTTAACTCCTTAACTGCCAGTGTCATTTACACAGTAATCAGTGCATTTTTATAGCTCTGTTTGCTGTATAAATGACAATGGTCCCAAAATAGTGTAAAAAATGTCCGCTGTGTCCGCCATAATGTCGCAGTCCCGATAAAAATCGCAGATCGCCGCCATTACTAATAAAATAAAAAATAATTTTTTTTTTTTACCAAAAATATGTAGAAGAATACGTATCGGCCTAAACTGAGGGAAAAAATATATTTTAAATATATTTTTGGGGGGATATTTCTTATAGCAAAAAGTAAAAAATAATGTGTTTTTTTCAAAATTGTCGCTCTATTTTTGTTTATAGTGCAAAAAATAAAAACCGCAGAAGTGATCAAATACCACCAAAAGAAAGATCTATTTGTGGGAAAAAAAGGACGCCAATTTTGTTTGGGTGCAACGTCGCACGACCGTGCATTTGTCAGTTAAAACGGACACAGTGCCGAATCGCAAAAAGTGCTCTGGTCAGGAAGGGGGTAAAACCTTCCGGGGCTGAAGCGGTTTAACAGAGATAAAGCGCCGCTAAAACGAGTGGCACTTAAAGGGGAGAAACCGCAGCCTTTATATAAAACACAATGTGATCTGTTCTATAGATAATTGTGCTGTACCCCCTGCCGCAAAAAAGATTGGAACAGTGCCATTGCCTCCAATAGGCTGTGACTTGTCATGCGATTTAATCTCTCAAATTGCATGACAAATCGCTCCAATGTGAACCTAGGCTTAGGCCCCTTTCACACTACCGCGACTTCAAAGACGTGCGATTTTACCGCAATTTCAGGGAATGCCTGTGTAACTCGCGTCAAAGTCGGACCAAAGTAGTGCAGGGACTACTTAGAAGTCGGCACGGCTTGAAGTGGTACTAATATGAATGGCTGTCATTGGAAATCATGGGGAACGACTTGTCATGCTACTTTGCAGTCCCAAATCCTGGGAGAAGTCGTATAAGTGTGAAAGGGGCCTTATGGATGATAAGTTCACCTTTAGGAGCACTTGCCGCCCGCCCATTGTCAAAAGACGTTGGCAAAGTGGTTGTAAAATCCTGACAGGACGTCATATGACGTCCTCAGGATTTTGAGCCGCTGCGCGCCCCCAGGGGCGCGCATCGCGGCGATCGTTGTTGCGGGGTGTCAGTCTGACACCCGGCAACTACAATCTTGGTAAAGAGTCTCCGACGGATCAGCCGTGACCAATCACGGCTGATCACAGTGTAAATAGGAAGAACCGGTAATCGGCTTTTCCTCACTCGCGTCTGTCAGCCGCGAGTAGAGGAGAGCCGATCGGCTGCGCCTCTGACAGGGGGGGTCTGTGCTGATCAATTATCAGCGCAGCCCCCCCCCCCAGGATGCCCACACTGGACCACCAGGGATGCCACCACACTACCAGGGATGCCCATCACAAGGTATGCCAACCTAGACCACCAGGGATGACACACAGTGCCCACAATGGATGCCAATCAGTGCCCACAATGGGCATCACTGATTGGCATGCATTATTGTTTGGCACTGATTGGCATCCATCACTCCAAAATAATGCTGCCTATCAGTGTCTATTTGTGCCACCTATCAGTGCCTATTCGTGCCACCTATCAGTGCCCACCCGTGCCAACTATCAATGCCCATCCATGCCGCCTATCAGTACCCATCCATGCTCATCTGTGCCGCCTATCCATGCCCATCTGTGCCGCCTATCCATGCCCATCCGTGCTGCCTATCCATGCCAATCCGTGCCAGCTATCAGTGCCAATTGTTGCCACCTATCAGTGCCCATCCGTGTCGCCCATCAGTGCCGCCTATCAGTGCCGCCTATCAGTGCCGCCTATCAGTGCCCATCAATGCCACCTCAGTGCCACTTCATTGGTGCCACCTCATCGGTGCCCATCAGTGCCGCCTTATCAGTGCCCATCAGTGAAGGAGAAAACTTACTTATTTACAACGTTTTGAAACTGAAACAAAAAAAACATTTTTTTTTCAAAATTTTCGGTCTTTTTTGATTTGTTTAGCAAAAAATAAAAACCGCAGAGGTGATCAAATATCACCAAAAGAAAGCTCTATTTGTGGGAAAAATATGATAAAAATTTCATTTGGGTACAGTGTTGTATGACCGCGCAATTGTCATTCAAAGTGCGACAGCGCTGAAAGCTCAAAATTGGTCTGGGCAGGAAGGTGTTTAAGTGCCTGGTATTGAAGTGGTTAAATGTTACACCGATATTTTGGGTGTAACATGCTACTATGCACCCGCCTCCCGCTGCCAGCGCACCCCACTCTGTGACAGCAGGCGGGGGATCTTCTCCCAGCACCCGCTGGCTCCACCATGGCTGCTGTTAGAAATCACGTGGGCCCCATATTTCCTGATGCAAAGTATCAAAATAATATTTTCGAAAAAAAATCATTAAAATCACGATTAATGGACACAAACACAACATACCTTACATAATTCCTGCTAAATCTAAGTGATAAAACTGTATTGCGTTACTAAATAAAGCTCTGTGTGTGTGAATAAAGGACTTAAAAAAAAATAAAATATTCTGTGTGTGTTTTTTTTGTAATGGGGTCTTGGGGCTCATTCACATGAGTGATGTGGCCTGTAGAGTGTGTTTTTTTTTCCGTGGTTGGAGCTGTGTGTAGGCAGGCCTATGTAATGCTATGAGGACCCAGCAGTTGTATGAACACAGCCTCAGGTTCTAATTTGTCAGGCATGTGAACGGCCCCCAAACATAGACAGTGTGCTTTCGGGGGGGTCACTCACCCACACCTGCACACCTGTCGGATTAGGACCTGCGGCTGTGTTCATACAACTGCTGCAGGACCATAAAGTAACGGGCGGCTCCAGCCCCACAAACAAACCACTCATTCACACTGTATGGGCAAGAGAACCTGTTTGAATGAGCCCTTCTTTTATTTATTTATACAATTTTTAACAATGTCTGGGGGGGGGGGAGGGCTTTGATTAAATATCAGGGGTGTAAACAAAGCTCTGATGTACCAGTTTTGGAGACAGAAAAAGGGACTGAGGACATCAATTCCCTTTCTCTGCAGCCTCAGCTGCACCGAACAGCGAATAAACAATAATTGCATTGTACAGAGGCTCCTGTTCATTCACAAACTGAAGCATAGTAAACACAGTTGACTATGTTTCAGTTATGAACGAGCACAGTGAGTGATCGGTACCAGTCACTCAATGTCTTCATTCAGGGAAGAAAGGGTCCGCTACATGTGACATATTTCCAGCGCTCCTTATCCTGAAACATCCCCAGGGGGCCTGGGTAGCAGGGGGAAGAGAATGGTGTACAGGGCAGGTGATCGGCATGGGAGGGGGGGGCAATTACTGGAACCCACTCACTGTATGGCTCTTTCTGTTGCAGCTGAAAGGTGGCTTCTCCTCTTTCCCCTCCCACTGGCTCTCTCTGCTGCAGCTGAAAAGTGTCTTCTCCTCTTCCTCCCCCCACTGGCACTCTCTGCTGCAGCTGAAAGGTGGCTTCTCCTCTTCCTCCCCCCACTGGCTCTCTCTGCTGCAGCTGAAAGGCGACTTCGCCTCTTCCCCCTCCCACTGGCTCTCTCTGCTGCAGATGAAAGGCAGCTTCTCCACTTCCTCCCCCACTGGCTCTCTCTGCTGCAGCTGAAAGGCGGCTTCTCCTCTTCCTCCCCCCACTGGCTCTCTTTGCTGCAGCTATAAGGCAGCTTTTCCTTTTCCTCCCCCCACTGGCTCTCTCTGCTGCAGCTGAAAAGTGGCTTCTTCTCTTCCCCCTCCCACTGGCTCGTTCTGTTGCAGCTGAAATGCAGCTTTTCCTCTTCCCCCTCCAACTGGCTCTCTCTGTTGCAGCTGAAAGGCAGCTTCTCCTCTTCCTCCCCCCACTGGCTCTCTCTGCTGCAGCTAAAAGGCCGCTTCTCCTCTTCCCCCTCCCACTAGCTCTCTCTGTTGCAGCTGAAAGGTGGCTTCTCCTCTTCCCTCCCCCACTGGCTCTCTCTGCTGCAGCTGAAAAGTGGCTTCTCCTCTTCCCTCTCCCACTGGCTCTCTCTGCTGCAGCTGAAAAGCGGCTTATCCTCTTCCTCCCCCCACTGGCTCGCTCTGTTGCAGCCGAAAAGCGGCTTCTTCTCTTCCCCCTCCCACTGGCTCTCTCTGCTGCAGCTGAAAAACGGCTTCTCCTCTTCCTACCCCCACTGGCTCTCTGTTGCAGCTAAAAGGCGGCATCTCCTCTTCCCCATCCCAATGGATCTCTCTGCTGAAGCTGAAAGGCGGCATCTCCTCTTCCCCCTCCCAATGGATCTCTCTGCTGAACCTGAAAGGCAGCATCTCCTCTTCCCCCTCCCACTGGCTCTCTCTG
Source organism: Lithobates sylvaticus (assembly GCA_028564925.1). Lineage (NCBI taxonomy): Eukaryota > Metazoa > Chordata > Amphibia > Anura > Ranidae > Lithobates > Lithobates sylvaticus. The sequence goes on along the minus strand of CM053026.1, from coordinate 776,982,612 downwards.
CTGAAGCTGAAAGGCGGCTTTTCCTCTCCTCCTCCCAATGGATCTCTCTGCTGAAGCTGAAAGGGGGCTTCTCCTCTCCTCTGCCCAATGTTTTTCTCTGCTGTAAAAAGTGTTTAGAAAAAGTGTAGTACAAACATTGCCATTTTTAATGTCTGGTAAACAAATGAACGACTTCAGGATCGCCGTTTTTTTCTGCTATAGGGTGGCACCTGTGCCCTGGATCACGTATATATATATATATATATAGCACTGACCCCGAAGGAGCTGCTGGTTCTTGTTGGGCCTGTACTCTGATTCTACAACCCCCAGTAACTTGGCTCAATCCCCTTGACACAGCTGTGGTACAGTACGGTGTGAAGGTAATTACAGAGGATGACCCCCACATGTACAATATAACAATAATGTACCTTTACCTGTACCGGGGTCTTCACTGCTTCGCCTGTGAGAGAAGGAACAACACTTCACACCAATTATAGTTAACCACCTGATTACTGGGCACTTAAACCCCCTCGTGACCAGACCAATTTTCAGCTTTCGGCGCTGACGCACTTTGAATGACAATTGCGCGGTCATACAACACTGTACCCAAATGAAAGTTTTATCATTTTTTCCCACAAATAGAGCTTTCTTTTGGTGGTATTTAATCACAGCTGGGGTTTTATTTTTTGCTAAACAAACAAAAAAAGATGGAAAATTAAAAAAAAAAAAATCATGTTTAATAGTTTGTTATAAAATTTTGCAAACAGGTAATTTTTCTGCTTCATTGATATGCGCTGATGAGGCGGCACAGGTGGGCACTGATAGGCTGCACTGGTGGGCACTGATAGGCTGCACTGGTGGGCACTGATAGGCTGCACTGGTGGGGACAGATAAGTCGGTACTGATGGGGACAGCAAAGATGGCACTGATGGGCACGGATGGGTGGCACGGATGGGTGGCACGGATGGGCACTGATGGATGACACTGATGGGTGGCACTGATGGGTGGCACTGATGGGCACTGATAGGTGACACAGATGAGCACTGGTAGGTGACACAGATGAGCACTGGCAGGTGACACTGATGTGCAGCACTGGCACTGTGGGCACTGAGAGATGGCACTGTGGGCACTGAGAGATGGCACTGTGGGCACTGGTAGGCGGCACTTTAATGGGGCAAAGGTGGGCACCATGGATTGGGCACATTGCAGTGAGAGGGACTGATGTCCCTCTCACTGCCACCGGTGATCGGCTTTTTTTTTTTTCTCCTCGCGCTGTCAGCGCGAGGAGGAAAAAAAGCAGATTACCGGCTCTGTTATGATCACATGATCAGCTGTCATTGGCTGACAGCTGATAACGTGGTAAGGGGTCGGGATCGACCCTTACTCGGATCTGTGATCCAGCGAGTCTCACAGACTCGCTGATCACAGAGCGCACCGCGCGGGCCTTTCAGGGGGCGCGCAGGCAGCTCGTGGTCGGGACGACGTCAATAGACGTCGTCCCGGCACATTAGATCCGCGATGTAGCCGTCATTCGGCTATAGCGCGGATCTCAGGTAGTTAACCAACACTTTTTTTTTTTTACTGGAACTGGTAGAAAAGTCCCCCAAGGCTCTGTTCTTGGAGCCCTTCTCTTCTCTATCTACACCTCCTCCCTTGGTCACTTGATAACCGCCCACGGCTTCCAATACCACCGCTGATGACACCCAAATCTACCTGTCTACTCCTCACCTCACTCCTTCAGTCTCCTCTCACATTACTAACTTACTAACGGACATCTCAGCATGAATGTCGCACCACTTCCTTAAATTAACCACTTCAGCCCCGGACCAATTGGCAGCCAAAGGACCAGGCCCCTTTTTGCGTTTCGGCACTGCGTCGCTTTAACTGACAATTGCGCGGTCGTGCGGCGCGGCTCCCAAACAAAATTGGCGTCCTTTTTCTCCCACAAATAGAGCTTTCTTTTGGTGGTATTTGATCGCCCCTGCGGTATTTATTTTTTGCGCTATAAACAAAAATAGAGCGACAATTTTGAAAAAAATGCAATATTTTTTGCTTTTTGCTATAATAAATATCCCCAAAAAATATAAAAAAAATTTTTTTTTCCTCAGTTTAGGCCGATACGTATTCTTCTACATATTTTTGGTAAAAAAAAAAAATCGCAATTGGCGATTATTGATTGGTTTGCGCAAACGTTATAGCGTTTACAAAATAGGGGATAGTTTTATAGCATTTTTATTAATTTTTTTTTTTTTTTACTAGTAATGGCGGCGATCAGCGATTTTTATTGTGACTGCGACATTATGGCGGACACATCGGACATTTTTGACACATTTTTGGGACCATTGTCATTTATACAGCAATCAGCATTGATTCCTGTATAAATGACGCATGCAGTGAAAGAGTTAACCACTAGGGGGAGGGGTTATGGGCTGTGACGTGTTGTGTTTTTTTTTACATTAGGGGGTGTGGCTGATGTCTGACGTCATTGATCGGCTTTCCCGATGACAGGGAACAGCCGATCAGTGACAGGCAGTGCAGGAAGCGCGGGGAGAGGTTTGTTTACACAGACCTCTCCCCGTTCTTCAGCTCTGTGACCCGATTGCGGGACACCAGCGGCGATCGGGTCCGCTGCTCCCGCGGACGTGGTCACGGAGCTCCCGACCGGGTCGCGAGAGCGCCGCCGGCGGTGCGCGCGCGACCCACGGCTGGGCTCTTAAAGGACCACGTACCTGTACGTGGTTTTGCCTAGCCGTGCCATTCTGCCGACGTATATCGGCGTGAAGCTCCCTAAAACTGAGCTATTAATATTCTCCCCCGCCCCCCTCCATGGATTTTCCATCAAAATCAACAATGCAACCATCAGTCCCTCCCCTCCCCCAGGGTACTTGGTGTAATCCTAGACTCGGACTTGTCATTTCAGCCTCAAGTCCAATCGCTGTCAAAAGTTTGTAGACTTCACCTCCGTAACATCTCTAAAATTCGCCCCTTTTTACCAAATGAAACCACCAAGCTCCTCATTCACTCTCTTGTTATCTCTCGCCTTGACTAGCAACTCCCTTCTCATTGGCCTGCCTCTCCATAGGCTCCTCCCCTCTTCAGTCTATCATGAATGCTTCTGCCAGACTTATCCACCTCACCAACCGTTCAGAGTGTGCCAACCCTCTCCTCCAATCCCTACACTGGCTCCCAATCAGTGTCTGTCAACCCTCCCCTCCAATCCCTACACTGGCTCCCGATCAGTGTCTGCCAACCCTCCCCTCCAATCCCTACACTGGCTCCCGATCAGTGTCTGCCAACCCTCTCCTCCAATCCCTACACTGGCTCCCAATCAGTGTCTGTCAACCCTCTCCTCCAATCCCTACACTGGCTCCCGATCAGTGTCTGCCGACCCTCTCCTCCAATCCCTACACTGGCTTCCGATCAGTGTCTGCCAACCCTCCCCTCCAATCCCTACACTGGCTCCCAATCAGTGTCTGCCAACCCTCTCCTCCAATCCCTACACTGGCTCCCAATCAGTGTCTGACAACCCTCTCCTCCAATCCCTACACTGGCTCCCAATCAGTGTCTGCCAACCCTCTCCTCCAATCCCTACACTGGCTCCCAATCAGTGTCTGCCAACCCTCTCCTCCAATCCCTACACTGGCTCCCAATCAGTGTCTGCCAACCCTCTCCTCCAATCCCTACACTGGCTCCCTATCAGTGTCTGCCAACCCTCTCCTCCAATCCCTACACTGGCTCCCAATCAGTGTCTGCCAACCCTCTCCTCCAATCCCTACACTGGCTCCCAATCAGTGTCTGACAACCCTCTCCTCCAATCCCTACACTGGCTCCCAATCAGTGTCTGCCAACCCTCCCTCCAATCCCTACACTGGCTCCCAATCAGTGTCTGCCAACCCTCTCCTCCAATCCCTACACTGGCTCCCAATCAGTGTCTGCCAACCCTCTCCTCCAATCCTACACTGGCTCCCAATCAGTGTCTGACAACCCTCTCCTCCAATCCCTACACTGGCTCCCAATCAGTGTCTGCCGACCCTCTCCTCCAATCCCTACACTGGCTCCCAATCAGTGTCTGCCGACCCTCTCCTCCAATCCCTACACTGGCTCCCAATCAGTGTCTGCCGACCCTCTCCTCCAATCCCTACACTGGCTCCCAATCAGTGTCTGCCAACCCTCTCCTCCAATCCCTACACTGGCTCCCAATCAGTGTCTGCCAACCCTCTCCTCCAATCCCTACACTGGCTCCCAATCAGTGTCTCCCAACCCTCTCCTCCAATCCCAACACTGGCTCCCAATCAGTGTCTGCCAACCCTCTCCTCCAATCCCTACACTGGCTCCCAATCAGTGTCTGCCAACCCTCTCCTCCAATCCCTACACTGGCTCCCAATCAGTGTCTGCCAACCCTCCCCTCCAATCCCTACACTGGCTCCCAATCAGTGTCTGCCAACCCTCCCTCCAATCCCTACACTGGCTCCCAATCAGTGTCTGCCAACCCTCCCCTCCAATCCCTACACTGGCTCCCAATCAGTGTCTGCCAACCCTCCCCTCCAATCCCTACACTGGCTCCCAATCAGTGTCTGCCAACCCTCCCCTCCAATCCCTACACTGGCTCCCAATCAGTGTCTGCCGACCCTCTCCTCCAATCCCTACACTGGCTCCCGATCAGTGTCTGCCGACCCTCTCCTCCAATCCCTACACTGGCTCCCGATCAGTGTCTGCCGACCCTCTCCTCCAATCCCTACACTGGCTCCCGATCAGTGTCTGCCGACCCTCTCCTCCAATCCCTACACTGGCTCCCGATCAGTGTCTGCCGACCCTCTCCTCCAATCCCTACACTGGCTCCCGATCAGTGTCTGCCGACCCTCTCCTCCAATCCCTACACTGGCTCCCGATCAGTGTCTGCCGACCCTCTCCTCCAATCCCTACACTGGCTCCCGATCAGTGTCTGCCGACCCTCTCCTCCAATCCCTACACTGGCTCCCGATCAGTGTCTGCCAACCCTCTCCTCCAATCCCTACACTGGCTCCCGATCAGTGTCTGCCCACCCTCTCCTCCAATACCTACACTGGCTCCCAATCAGTCACTGCCAACCCTCTCCTCCAATCCCTCCACTGGCTCCCAATCAGTGTCTGCCAACCCTCTCCTCCAATCCCTACACTGGCTCCCGATCAGTGTCTGCCGACCCTCTCCTCCAATCCCTACACTGGCTCCCAATCAATGTCTGCCAACCCTCTCCTCCAATCCCTACACTGGCTCCCACTCAGTGTCTGCCAACCCTCTCCTCCAATCCCTACACTGGCTCCCAATCAGTGTCTGCCGACCCTCTCCTCCAATCCCTACACTGGCTCCCAATCAGTGTCTGCCGACCCTCTCCTCCAATCCCTACACTGGCTCCCGATCAGTGTCTGCCGACCCTCTCCTCCAATCCCTACACTGGCTCCCGATCAGTGTCTGCCGACCCTCTCCTCCAATCCCTACACTGGCTCCCGATCAGTGTCTGCCAACCCCCTCCTCCAATCCCTACACTGGCTCCCGATCAGTGTCTGCCGACCCTCTCCTCCAATCCCTACACTGGCTCCCGATCAGTGTCTGCCGACCCTCTCCTCCAATCCCTACACTGGCTCCCGATCAGTGTCTGCCGACCCTCTCCTCCAATCCCTACACTGGCTCCCGATCAGTGTCTGCCGACCCTCTCCTCCAATCCCTACACTGGCTCCCAATCAGTGTCTGCCAACCCTCTCCTCCAATCCCTACACTGGCTCCCAATCAGTGTCAGCCAACCCTCTCCTCCAATCCCTACACTGGCTCCCAATCAGTGTCTGGCAACCCTCTCCTCCAATCCCTACACTGGCTCCCAATCAGTGTCTGCCAACCCTCTCCTCCAATCCCTACACTGGCTCCCAATCAGTGTCTGCCAACCCTCTCCAATCCCTACACTGGCTCCCAATCAGTGTCTGCCAACCCTCCCCTCCAATCCCTACACTGGCTCCCAATCAGTGTCTGACAACCCTCTCCTCCAATCCCTACACTGGCTCCCAATCAGTGTCTGCCAACCCTCTCCTCCAATCCCTACACTGGCTCCCAATCAGTGTCTGCCAACCCTCTCCTCCAATCCCTACACTGGCTCCCAATCAGTGTCTGCCAACCCTCTCCTCCAATCCCTACACTGGCTCCCAATCAGTGTCTGCCAACCCTCTCCTCCAATCCCTACACTGGCTCCCAATCAGTGTCTGCCAACCCTCTCCTCCAATCCCTACACTGGCTCCCAATCAGTGTCTGCCAACCCTCTCCTCCAATCCCTACACTGGCTCCCAATCAGTGTCTGCCAACCTCTCCTCCAATCCCTACACTGGCTCCCAATCAGTGTCTGCCAACCCTCTCCCAATCCCTACACTGGCTCCCAATCAGTGTCTGCCAACCCTCTCCTCCAATCCCTACACTGGCTCCCAATCAGTGTCTGCCAACCCTCTCCTCCAATCCCTACACTGGCTCCCAATCAGTGTCTGCCAACCGTCCCCTCCAATCCCTACACTGGCTCCCAATCAGTGTCTGCCAACCCTCCCTCCAATCCCTACACTGGCTCCCAATCAGTGTCTGCCGAACCTCTCCTCCAATCCCTACACTGGCTCCCAATCAGTGTCTGCCAACCCTCTCCTCCAATCCCTACACTGGCTCCCGATCAGTGTCTGCCGACCCTCTCCTCCAATCCCTACACTGGCTCCCGATCAGTGTCTGCCGACCCTCTCCTCCAATCCCTACACTGGCTCCCGATCAGTGTCTGCCAACCCTCTCCCCAATCCCTACACTGGCTCCCGATCAGTGTCTGCCGACCCTCTCCTCCAATCCCTACACTGGCTCCCAATCAGTGTCTGCCGACCCTCTCCTCCAATCCCTACACTGGCTCCCAATCAGTGTCTGCCGACCCTCTCCTCCAATCCCTACACTGGCTCCCAATCAGTGTCTGCCGACCCTCTCCTCCAATCCCTACACTGGCTCCCGATCAGTGTCTGCCGACCCTCTCCTCCAATCCCTACACTGGCTCCCAATCAGTGTCTGCCAACCCTCTCCTCCAATCCCTACACTGGCTCCCGATCAGTGTCTGCCGACCCTCTCCTCCAATCCCTACACTGGCTCCCAATCAGTGTCTGCCAACCCTCTCCTCCAATCCCTACACTGGCTCCCAATCAGTGTCTGCCAACCCTCTCCTCCAATCCCTACACTGGCTCCCAATCAGTGTCTGCCAACCCTCTCCTCCAATCCCTACACTGGCTCCCAATCAGTGTCTGCCAACCCTCTCCTCCAATCCCTACACTGGCTCCCAATCAGTGTCTTCCAACCCTCTCCTCCAATCCCTGCACTGGCTCCCAATCAGTGTCTGCCAACCCTCTCCTCCAATCCCTACACTGGCTCCCAATCAGTGTCTGTCAACCCTCTCCTCCAATCCCTACACTGGCTCCCAATCAGTGTCTGCCAACCCTCTCCTCCAATCCCTACACTGGCTCCCAATCAGTGTCTGCCAACCCTCTCCTCCAATCCCTACACTTGCTCCCAATCAGTGTCTGCCAACCCTCCCCTCCAATCCCTACACTGGCTCCCAATCAGTGTCTGCCAACCCTCCCCTCCAATCCCTACACTGGCTCCCAATCAGTGTCTGCCAACCCTCCCCTCCAATCCCTACACTGGCTCCCAATCAGTGTCTGCCAACCCTCTCCCCCAATCCCTACACTGGCTCCCGATCAGTGTCTGCCAACCCTCTCCTTCAATCCCTACACTGGCTCCCGATCAGTGTCTGCCAACCCTCTCCCCCAATCCCTACACTGGCTCCCGATCAGTGTCTGCCAACCCTCTCCTTCAATCCCTACACTGGCTCCCGATCAGTGTCTGCCAACCCTCTCCTCCAATCACTACACTGGCTCCCGTTCAGTGTCTGCCAACCCTCTCCTGCAATCCCTACACTGGCTCCCGATCAGTGTCTGCCAACCCTCTCCTCCAATCCCTACACTGGCTCCCAATCAGTGTCTGCCAACCCTCTCCTCCAATCCCTACACTGGCTCCCAATCAGTGTCTGCCAACCCTCACCTCCAATCCCTACACTGGCTCCCAATCAGTGTCTGCCAACCCTCTCCTCCAATCCCTACACTGGCTCCCAATCAGTGTCTGCCAACCCTCTCCTCCAATCCCTACACTGGCTCCCAATCAGTGTCTGCCAACCCTCTCCTCCAATCCCTACACTGGCTCCTAATCAGTGTCTGCCAACCCTCCCCTCCAATCCCTACACTGGCTCCCAATCAGTGTCTGCCAACCCTCCCCTCCAATCCCTACACTGGCTCCCAATCAGTGTCTGCCAACCCTCCCCTCCAATCCCTACACTGGCTCCCGATCAGTGTCTGCCGACCCTCCCCTCCAATCCCTACACTGGCTCCCGATCAGTGTCTGCCGACCCTCCCCTCCAATCCCTACACTGGCTCCCGATCAGTGTCTGCCGACCCTCTCCTCCAATCCCTACACTGGCTCCCGATCAGTGTCTGCCGACCCTCTCCTCCAATCCCTACACTGGCTCCCGATCAGTGTCTGCCGACCCTCTCCTCCAATCCCTACACTGGCTCCCGATCAGTGTCTGCCGACCCTCTCCTCCAATCCCTACACTGGCTCCCGATCAGTGTCTGCCGACCCTCTCCTCCAATCCCTACACTGGCTCCCGATCAGTGTCTGCCGACCCTCTCCTCCAATCCCTACACTGGCTCCCTATCAGTGTCTGCCGACCCTCTCCTCCAATCCCTACACTGGCTCCCGATCAGTGTCTGCCGACCCTCTCCTCCAATCCCTACACTGGCTCCCGATCAGTGTCTGCCGACCCTCTCCTCCAATCCCTACACTGGCTCCCGATCAGTGTCTGCCGACCCTCTCCTCCAATCCCTACACTGGCTCCCGATCAGTGTCTGCCGACCCTCTCCTCCAATCCCTACACTGGCTCCCAATCAGTGTCTGCCGACCCTCTCCTCCAATCCCTACACTGGCTCCCAATCAGTGTCTGCCAACCCTCTCCTCCAATCCCTACACTGGCTCCCAATCAGTGTCTGCCAACCCTCTCCTCCAATCCCTACACTGGCTCCCAATCAGTGTCTGCCAACCCTCTCCTCCAATCCCTACACTGGCTCCCAATCAGTGTCTGCCAACCCTCTCCTCCAATCCCTACACTGGCTCCCAATCAGTGTCTGCCAACCCTCTCCTCCAATCCCTACACTGGCTTCCAATCAGTGTCTGCCAACCCTCTCCTCCAATCCCTACACTGGCTCCCAATCAGTGTCTGCCAACCCTCTCCTCCAATCCCTACACTGGCTCCCAATCAGTGTCTGCCAACCCTCTCCTCCAATCCCTACACTGGCTCCAAATCAGTGTCTGCCAACCCCTCTCCTCCAATCCTTACACTGGCTCCCAATCAGTGTCTGACAACCCTCTCCTCCAATCCCTACACTGGCTCCCAATCAGTGTCTGACAACCCTCTCCTCCAATCCCTACACTGGCTCCCAATCAGTGTCTGCCAACCCTCCCCTCCAATCCCTACACTGGCTCCCAATCAGTGTCTGCCAACCCTCTCCTCCAATCCCTACACTGGCTCCCAATCAGTGTCTGCCAACCCTCTCCTCCAATCCCTACACTGGCTCCCAATCAGTGTCTGACAACCCTCTCCTCCAATCCCTACACTGGCTCCCAATCAGTGTCTGCCAACCCTCTCCTCCAATCCCTACACTGGCTCCCAATCAGTGTCTGCCGACCCTCTCCTCCAATCCCTACACTGGCTCCCAATCAGTGTCTGCCGACCCTCTCCTCCAATCCCTACACTGGCTCCCAATCAGTGTCTGCCAACCCTCTCCTCCAATCCCTACACTGGCTCCCAATCAGTGTCTGCCAACCCTCTCCTCCAATCCCTACACTGGCTCCCAATCAGTGTCTGCCAACCCTCTCCTCCAATCCCTACACTGGCTCCCAATCAGTGTCTGCCAACCCTCTCCTCCAATCCCTACACTGGCTCCCAATCAGTGTCTGCCAACCCTCCCCTCCAATCCCTACACTGGCTCCCAATCAGTGTCTGCCAACCCTCCCCTCCAATCCCTACACTGGCTCCCAATCAGTGTCTGCCCACCCTCCCCTCCAATCCCTACACTGGCTCCCAATCAGTGTCTGCCAACCCTCCCCTCCAATCCCTACACTGGCTCCCAATCAGTGTCTGCCAACCCTCCCCTCCAATCCCTACACTGGCTCCCAATCAGTGTCTGCCAACCCTCCCCTCCAATCCCTACACTGGCTCCCAATCAGTGTCTGCCGACCCTCTCCTCCAATCCCTACACTGGCTCCCGATCAGTGTCTGCCGACCCTCTCCTCCAATCCCTACACTGGCTCCCGATCAGTGTCTGCCAACCCGCTCCTCCAATCCCTACACTGGCTCCCGATCAGTGTCTGCCAACCCTCTCCTCCAATCCCTACACTGGCTCCCGATCAGTGTCTGCCGACCCTCTCCTCCAATCCCTACACTGGCTCCCGATCAGTGTCTGCCGACCCTCTCCTCCAATCCCTACACTGGCTCCCGATCAGTGTCTGCCGACCCTCTCCTCCAATCCCTACACTGGCTCCCGATCAGTGTCTGCCGACCCTCTCCTCCAATCCCTACACTGGCTCCCAATCAGTGTCTGCCGACCCTCTCCTCCAATCCCTACACTGGCTCCCGATCAGTGTCTGCCGACCCTCTCCTCCAATCCCTACACTGGCTCCCGATCAGTGTCTGCCAACCCTCTCCTCCAATCCCTACACTGGCTCCCTATCAGTGTCTGCCAACCCTCTCCTCCAATCCCTACACTGGCTCCCAATCAGTGTCTGCCAACCCTCTCCTCCAATCCCTACACTGGCTCCCAATCAGTGTCTGCCAACCCTCTCCTCCAATCCTACACTGGCTCCCAATCAGTGTCTGCCAACCCTCTCCTCCAATCCCTACACTGGCTCCCGATCAGTGTCTGCCGACCCTCTCCTCCAATCCCTACACTGGCTCCCGATCAGTGTCTGCCGACCCTCTCCTCCAATCCCTACACTGGCTCCCGATCAGTGTCTGCCGACCCTCTCCTCCAATCCCTACACTGGCTCCCGATCAGTGTCTGCCGACCCTCTCCTCCAATCCCTACACTGGCTCCCGATCAGTGTCTGCCAACCCTCTCCTCCAATCCCTACACTGGCTCCCGATCAGTGTCTGCCGACCCTCTCCTCCAATCCCTACACTGGCTCCCGATCAGTGTCTGCCGACCCTCTCCTCCAATCCCTACACTGGCTCCCGATCAGTGTCTGCCGACCCTCTCCTCCAATCCCTACACTGGCTCCCGATCAGTGTCTGCCGACCCTCTCCTCCAATCCCTACACTGGCTCCCGATCAGTGTCTGCCGACCCTCTCCTCCAATCCCTACACTGGCTCCCGATCAGTGTCTGCCGACCCTCTCCTCCAATCCCTACACTGGCTCCCGATCAGTGTCTGCCGACCCTCTCCTCCAATCCCTACACTGGCTCCCAATCAGTGTCTGCCAACCCTCTCCTCCAATCCCTACACTGGCTCCCAATCAGTGTCTGCCAACCCTCTCCTCCAATCCCTACACTGGCTCCCAATCAGTGTCTGCCAACCCTCTCCTCCAATCCCTACACTGGCTCCCAATCAGTGTCTGCCAACCCTCCCCTCCAATCCCTACACTGGCTCCCAATCAGTGTCTGCCAACCCTCCCCTCCAATCCCTACACTGGCTCCCAATCAGTGTCTGACAACCCTCTCCTCCAATCCCTACACTGGCTCCCAATCAGTGTCTGCCAACCCTCTCCTCCAATCCCTACACTGGCTCCCAATCAGTGTCTGCCAACCCTCTCCTCCAATCCCTACACTGGCTCCCAATCAGTGTCTGCCAACCCTCTCCTCCAATCCCTACACTGGCTCCCAATCAGTGTCTGCCAACCCTCTCCTCCAATCCCTACACTGGCTCCCAATCAGTGTCTGCCAACCCTCTCCTCCAATCCCTACACTGGCTCCCAATCAGTGTCTGCCAACCCTCCCCTCCAATCCCTACACTGGCTCCCAATCAGTGTCTGCCAACCCTCCCTCCAATCCCTACACTGGCTCCCAATCAGTGTCTGCCAACCGTCCCCTCCAATCCCTACACTGGCTCCCAATCAGTGTCTGCCGACCCTCCCCTCCAATCCCTACACTGGCTCCCAATCAGTGTCTGCCGACCCTCTCCTCCAATCCCTACACTGGCTCCCGATCAGTGTCTGCCGACCCTCTCCTCCAATCCCTACACTGGCTCCCGATCAGTGTCTGCCGACCCTCTCCTCCAATCCCTACACTGGCTCCCGATCAGTGTCTGCCAACCCTCTCCTCCAATCCCTACACTGGCTCCCGATCAGTGTCTGCCGACCCTCTCCTCCAATCCCTACACTGGCTCCCGATCAGTGTCTGCCGACCCTCTCCTCCAATCCCTACACTGGCTCCCGATCAGTGTCTGCCGACCCTCTCCTCCAATCCCTACACTGGCTCCCAATCAGTGTCTGCCGACCCTCTCCTCCAATCCCTACACTGGCTCCCGATCAGTGTCTGCCGACCCTCTCCTCCAATCCCTACACTGGCTCCCAATCAGTGTCTGCCGACCCTCTCCTCCAATCCCTACACTGGCTCCCGATCAGTGTCTGCCGACCCTCTCCTCCAATCCCTACACTGGCTCCCGATCAGTGTCTGCCAACCCTCTCCTCCAATCCCTACACTGGCTCCCAATCAGTGTCTGACAACCCTCTCCTCCAATCCCTACACTGGCTCCCAATCAGTGTCTGCCAACCCTCTCCTCCAATCCCTACACTGGCTCCCAATCAGTGTCTGCCAACCTCTCCTCCAATCCCTACACTGGCTCCCAATCAGTGTCTGCCAACCCTCTCCTCCAATCCCTACACTGGCTCCCAATCAGTGTCTTCCAACCCTCTCCTCCAATCCCTGCACTGGCTCCCAATCAGTGTCTGCCAACCCTCTCCTCCAATCCCTACACTGGCTCCCAATCAGTGTCTGTCAACCCTCTCCTCCAATCCCTACACTGGCTCCCAATCAGTGTCTGCCAACCCTCTCCTCCAATCCCTACACTGGCTCCCAATCAGTGTCTGCCAACCCTCTCCTCCAATCCCTACACTTGCTCCCAATCAGTGTCTGCCAACCCTCCCCTCCAATCCCTACACTGGCTCCCAATCAGTGTCTGCCAACCCTCCCCTCCAATCCCTACACTGGCTCCCAATCAGTGTCTGCCAACCCTCCCCTCCAATCCCTACACTGGCTCCCAATCAGTGTCTGCCAACCCTCCCCTCCAATCCCTACACTGGCTCCCAATCAGTGTCTGCCAACCCTCCCTCCAATCCCTACACTGGCTCCCAATCAGTGTCTGCCAACCCTCCCCTCCAATCCCTACACTGGCTCCCAATCAGTGTCTGCCAACCCTCTCCTCCAATCCCTACACTGGCTCCCAATCAGTGTCTGCCGACCCTCTCCTCCAATCCCTACACTGGCTCCCGATCAGTGTCTGCCGACCCTCTCCTCCAATCCCTACACTGGCTCCCGATCAGTGTCTGCCAACCCTCTCCTCCAATCCCTACACTGGCTCCCGATCAGTGTCTGCCAACCCTCTCCTCCAATCCCTACACTGGCTCCCGATCAGTGTCTGCCAACTCTCTCCTCCAATCCCTACACTGGCTCCCTATCAGTGTCTGCCGACCCTCTCCTCCAATCCCTACACTGGCTCCCAATCAGTGTCTGCCGACCCTCTCCTCCAATCCCTACACTGGCTCCCGATCAGTGTCTGCCAACCCTCTCCTCCAATCCTACACTGGCTCCCAATCAGTGTCTGACAACCCTCTCCTCCAATCCCTACACTGGCTCCCAATCAGTGTCTGCCAACCCTCTCCTCCAATCCCTACACTGGCTCCCAATCAGTGTCTGCCAACCCTCTCCTCCAATCCCTACACTGGCTCCCAATCAGTGTCTGCCAACCCTCTCCTCCAATCCCTACACTGGCTCCCAATCAGTGTCTGCCAACCCTGTCCTCCAATCCCTACACTGGCTCCCAATCAGTGTCTGCCAACCCTCTCCTCCAATCCCTACACTGGCTCCCGATCACCCAGCAAATTAAATTCAAAATACTAAACCACAACTTACAAAGCCATCCACAACTCTGCCCCCCAAGCTACATCACCAATCTTGTCTCCAAACATATCCCAAATCGTCCTCTTCGCTCTTCTCAAGATCTCCTCCTGTCAAGCTCTCTCGTCTCCTCCTCCCATGCTTGTCTCCAGGATTTCTCCAGAGCCTCTCCCATCCTCTGGAACTTACTACCTCAACCTGTCCGGTTATCTCCTACTCTAGCCACCTTCAAACGATCCCTGAAAACTCATCTCTTCAGGGAAGCCTATCACGCCTCCAACTAATCTTCTACCACTTCCATCGGCTCATTCCCCACAGTTACAACCTTTTGTACCACCTCCCCCACCCTATTAGATTGTAAGCTCTTCTGAGCAGGGTCCTCTTAATCCTCTTGTATTTTATTGTATTATAACTGTATTGTCTCCCTTTTATATTGTAAAGTGCTGCGTAAACTGTTAGCGCTATATAAATCCTGTAATAATAATAATAAAAGCAATAATTACATTAACCGCTTCCCGACCGCCTCACTACATCGGCAGAATGGCACGGCTAGGCAAAACCACGTACAGGTACGTGGCCCTTTAAAAGCCTAGCCGTGGGTCGCGCGCTCGCGACCCGGTCGGGAGCTCCGTGACCACGGCCGCGGGACCAGCGGACCCGTTTGCCGCTGGTGTCCCGCGATCGGGTCACAGAGCTGAAGAACGGGGAGGGGTCTGTGTAAACAAACCTCTCCCCGCGCTTCCTACACTGCCTGTCACTGATCGGCTGTTCCCTGTCATCGCGAAAGCCGATCAATGATGTCAGACGTCAGCCCCGCCCCCTAATCTAAAAAAACACACACGTCACAGACCATAACCCCTCCCCGCCCCTAGTGGTTAACTCTTTCACTGCCAGTGTCATTTATACAGGAATCAATGCATTTAAATAGCAGTGATTGCTGTATAAATGACAATGGTCCCAAAAATGTATCAAAAATGTCCGATGTGTCCGCCATAATGTCGCAGTCACAATAAAAATCGCTGATCGCCGCCATTACTAGTAAAAAAAAAAATATTAATAAAAATGCTATAAAACTATCCCCTATTTTGTAAACGCTATAACTTTTGCGCAGACCAATCAATAATCGCTAATTGCGATTTTTTTTTACCAAAAATATGTAGAAGAATACGTATCGGCCTAAACTGAGGAAAAAAAATGTTTTTTTTATATATTTTTTGGGGATATTTATTATAGCAAAAAGTAAAAAATATTGAATTTTTTTCAAAATTGTCGCTCTATTTTTGTTTATAGCGCAAAAAATAAAAAAACGCAGGGGCGATCAAATACCACCAAAAGAAAGAAAGCTCTATTTGTGGGGAAAAAAAAGGACGCCCATTTTGTGTGGGAGCCACGTCGCACGACCGCGCAATTGTCAGTTAAAGCGACGCAGTGCCGAATCGCAAAAAAGGGGCCTGGTCCTTTGGCTGCCAATTGGTCCGGGGCTGAAAGTGGTTAATTGCACTGTCACACAAACGTAGTGCCACAGCACAGTGGATATTCACAGCAGTTTTCTTACATATAAATAACTCTGGGATGCACAGGCGTCTCCAAGGGGGACCAATGCCCAGAGGAACAATTCCTTACCCACTTCCAGCACGCCGTAATAAACGCAAAATTTCAAAACCGGCAATACTGTACAACCCACTAGCTAGGGAGCTCCCCCAGTTCTCTCTATCTGAGATGAATGCAAGGCCCTGCAATGAAGATGTAGTCTTTATTCTTCTGTCTTCTGCTAGCTATTGTGCTGAAATAATTGTAATCCAAAAAGGGTTTGGTAAATATGAACAGTGCAGAATGAGTATTGAAACTGTGATGGTAATGTGGCACACTTATGACTACCTGCGGTGTAGTCGTCTCTGATCCACCAGCGTCAGTTCTCGGTGAAGTATAGGCTTGAGGCCTGCTGAACTCGGTCTGATAGAGTGCAACCGCCACTACGGGACTACCAGTCCCAGCAACACTGTTAAAGGTGTCTTAACCACTTCAATACCGCCCATAGTCATATGAGGCCCACAAGGTGGATCTCCCATCCTGGGTGGGCGTGATATGACGTCCTCGGATTCCCGGCCGCCTGGGGGGCGAGCGCGGCATCGCTCGGGACCCGGTGCGAGTGCCCGGCGGCCGCGATGTCCGCGGGCACCCGCGATTGCCCATTAAAACAACGGGACCGTGCGGGACCGTGGAGCTGTGTGTGTAAACACACAGCTCCACGTCCTGTCAGCGGAGAGGAGACCGATCATGTGATCCCAGTACGGAGGAACACATGATCGGTCTCCTCCCCTTGTGAGTCCCCTCCCCCCACAGTAAGAATCACTCCTATTAGGGAACACATTAACCCCTGCAGCGCCCCCTAGTGTTAACCCCTTCCCTGCCAGTCACATTTACACAGTAATCAATGCAATTTTATAGCAACGATCGCTGTGTAAATGTGAATGGTTCCAAAAATGTGTCAAAAGTGTCCGAAGTGTCCGCCGCAATGTCGCAGTCACGAAAAAAAAAATCGCAGATCCCCGCCATTACTAGTAAAAAATAAAAATAAAAAAAATTCAATAAATCTATCCCCTATTTTGTAGACGCTATAACTTTTGCGCAAACCGATCAATAATCGCTTATTGCGATTTTGTTTACCAAAAATATGTAGAAGAATACGTATCGACCTAAACTGAGGAAAAAAATTGTTTTTTTTTTTTTTTTAAAAATGGGATATTTATTATAGCAAAAAGTAAAAAATATTGTGTTTTTTTTTCAAAATTGTCGCTCTTCTTTTGTTTATAGCGCAAAAAATAAAAACCGCAGAGGTGATCAAATACCACCAAAAGAAAGCTCTATTTGTGGGAAAAAAAGGACGTCAATTTTGTTTGGGTGTAACGTCGCACGACCGCGCAATTGTTAGTTAAAGCGACGCAGTGCCGAAATCGCAAAAAGTGCTCTGGTAAGGAAGGGTGAAAAATGGCCTGGAGCTGAAGCGGTTAAGGGCCGTACACACGATCGGACTTTTTGACAACAAACATGCAAATGAGCTGTTTTGGAGCAACATCCGACCGTGTGTACGCTCCATCGGACCAACTTTTTCAGTTTTCATCTGACTTTTGTTGGCTGTGGGAACGGACCAACTTTCTGCCAACAAAAGTCCGATGGAGCAAAGTCCGACCGTGTACACCAAACCATCGGACTTTTGTACAAAGTACAAACACGCATGCTCAGAACCAATGCAAAAGATCAGACAACAATACAGAGGTTGACCAAAGGAGGCGCTGGAGTATTCGAACGTCCTCTTTTGAAGTGTCGTCAGTACGTTGAAACGTCACTACGTTCGTGTTTGTTGCCTAAAAAGTCCGATCGTGTGTATGCAATACCAACTTGGGGCCAACGCCCTTTGCACAAAAATACACGGGAAAGTTTGTACAAAGTCCGATCGTGTGTATGAGGCTTTAGTGTGTAAAAGTGTGTTTTAGATTATGGGCGGCGGCCCTCTCACCAGCTCCAGGCCTGGAAGAAGTCCGATCGTGTGTATGCAATACAAACTTGGGGCCAACGCCCTTTGTACAAAAATCCACGGGAAAGTTTGTTCAAAAGTCCGATCGTGTGTATGAGGCTTAAGTGTGTAAAAGTGCGTTTTAGATTATGGGCGGCGGCCCTCTCACCAGCTCCAGGCCTGGAAGAAGTCCGATCATATGTATGCAATACAAACTTGGGGCCATCGCCCTTTGTACAAAAATCCACGGGAAAGTTTGTACAAAGTCCGATCGTGTGTATGAGGCTTAAGTGTGTAAAAGTGCATTTTAGATTATGGGCGGCGGCCCTCTCACCAGCTCCAGGCCTGTAAGAAGTCCGATCGTGTGTATGCAATACAAACTTGGGGCCAACGCCCTTTGTACAAAAATCCACGGGAAAGTTTGTACAAAGTCCGATCGTGTGTATGAGGCTTAAGTGTGTAAAAGTGCGTTTTAGATTATGGGCAGCGGCCCTCTCACCAGCTCCAGGCCTGGAAGAAGTCTGATCGTGTGTATGCAATACAAACTTGGGGCCAACGCCCTTTGTACAAAAATCCACGGGAAAGTTTGTTCAAAAGTCCGATCGTGTGTATGAGGCTTAAGTGTGTAAAAGTGCGTTTTAGATTATGGGCGGCGGCCCTCTCACCAGCTCCAGGCCTGGAAGAATAGGAACCCTTCACTCCGGGCTATATGGATCTTGCTTTAAGCCAGCGTCGTCACGCTGCTTCTCTTCCGCAAGATGACCGGGACTCTCAGATGGCTCCGTCAGGCGTCTCTGGATCCCTCTCGATTCCGGTCACACCACAGCTTCCGCACCCGGATATCAAGCAGAGTCGCTGGTTGTTTTGCTCCTCGAAGGCCGGAGGCTGTGCTCTCCGGAAAGGCCTCCTCACAGGTCCTTACTGGCAGGTCACGCGTCCCGAAGAGAACAAAAATGGCCGCGCGTGTCCTTTTATACCTACCCGGCACGCAGCTCCACTCCTGAGTGTCCATGGGTAGGTCACTTGGCATTGTGGGTAGGTAGGTCACTTGTAAATGTAAACAAACAATCACTTTCTGTAACATCTCCGTTGTCTTTGTAATAGAAAATCACTGAAGTCCATTTCCCTTATAAACCACTAGATGGTGCTATACACCAAATTATAGTACTTCTCATAAATTAACATTGCGTTATATATATATATATATATATATATATATATATATACCTGATCCAACTCTTCTGGGTAGGGGGCACGCATGTGTGCCGCCGGCAGCTTGCCACACACAGTGGGGGGTGGGGCGCAGCGGCAGGTACTCAATGTCCGCCGGCACCTGCTGATGCAAAGCAGGGACAAGGATCCATGCCTTCCCCTACTCAAAGCGGCTCCCCCACAGTAAGAAAACACTGGCTAGCCATACAGTAAACCCTTTGACCCCACCCCCCCCCCCTGATGTAAACCCCTTCCCTGCCAGTGTCATTAGTACAGTGACAGTGCATTTTTTTAGCACTGATTAATGTATTAGTGTCACTGGTTCACAAAAAGTGTCAGTTAGTGTCAGAATATCTGCCGCAATATCACAGTCCCGCTATAAGTCATTAGTAAAAAAAAGAAATAAATCCATCCCATAGTTTGTAGACGGTATAACTTTTGCACAAACCAATCAATATACGCTTATTGGGATTTTTTATTTTTTTTTTTTACCAAAAATATGTAGCAAAATACATTTTTTAAAGACATTTTTTTTGTTCAATTATTTTATTGGATATGTTTGTGCCGCTTCCGGACCGCCAAACCGCACATTCACTGCGCTTGGGTGGCGAAAAACAACGTACCCGCATGTTGTTGTTTTCTTCCAGGTCTGGGGCGCCACCGGCGTCCCTTTCTTTCGCTGTTATTGGACACAGCGGGAGCCAATCACTGGGCCCGGCTCACAAACGATCGTTGACAAGAGACAGGGCGAACTGCGATCGGCCTATGAAAACAAGGCTGACCGTCGTTCTGTCAGAGAGGAAGATGGAGATCTTGTGTTTCTGCTAAGCAGGAACTAGACATATGCACTGACCAAAAAAATGTGTTCGTTGTCGTTTCATTCGTTTTTTTTTTTTGCTTTCTTCCGGAAATTCGGAAATCCGAAAATTTGGATTTTTAACCACTTCAGCCCCGGACCAATTTGCAGCCAAAGGACCAGGCCCCTTTTTGCATTCGGCACTGCGTCGCTTTAACTGACAATTGCGCGGTCGTGCGACGTGGCTCCCAAACAAAATTGGCGTCCTTTTTTTCCCACAAATAGAGCTTTCTTTTGGTGGTATTTGATCGCCCCTGCGGTTTTTATTTTTTGCGCTATAAACAAAAATAGAGCGACAATTTTGAAAAAAATGCAATATTTTTTTACTTTTTGCTATAATAAATATCCCCAAAAAATATATATAAAAACATTTTTTTTCCTCAGTTTAGGCCGATACGTATTCTTCTACATATTTTTGGTAAAAAAAAATCGCAATAAGCGATTATTGATTGGTTTGCGCAAAAGTTATATCGTTTACAAAATAGGGGATAGTTTTATAGCATTTTTATTAATATTTTTTTTTTTTATAGTAATGGCGGTGATCAGCGATTTTTATTGTGACTGCGACATTATGGCGGACACATCGGACATTTTTGACACATTTTTGGGATCATTGTCATTTATACAGAAATCAGTGCTATTTAAATGCATTGATTCCTGTATAAATGACAGTTGTAGTGAAAGAGTTAACCACTAGGGGGCGGGGAGGGGTTATGGTCTGTGACGTGTTGTGTTTTTTTTTTTACCGATCAGTGACGTCTGACGTCATTGATCGGCTTTCCCGATGACAGGGAACCGCCGATCAGTGACAGTCAGTGTAGGAAGAGCGGGGAGAGGTTTGTTTACACAGACCTCTCCCCGTTCTTCAGCTCTGTGACCCGATCGCGGGACACCAGTGGCGATCGGGTCCGCTGGTCCCGCGGCCGGGGTCACAGAGCTCCCGACCGGGTCGCGAGCGCGCCACCCACGGCTAGGCTTTTAAAGGGCCACGTACCTGTACGTGGTTTTGCCTAGCCGTGCCATTCTGCCGGCGTATATCGGCGTGAGGTGGGCGGGAAGCGGTTAAATTTCCAAATTTCAGAATTTTCTAATTCTGAATTCGGCTAGACATGTGCAATTTGTTTAGTTCTGAAATCTCAGAATTTTTCAGTTTCCGAAATTTCGAATTTCCGAAATTTTCGAATTTCTGAAATTTTCGAATTTCTGAAATTTTCGAATTTCTGAAATTTTGAATTTTCCAATTTTCGAAATTCCCAAATTCCAAAATTTCTAATTTTCCAAAATTTTCGAATTTCCAAAGTTTTCGAATTTCCAAAATTTTGGATTTTCCAATTTTCGAAATTCCGAAATTCCAAAATTTCTAATTTTCCGAAATTTTTTTTTTTTTTTTTAAATTCGGAAATTCGAAATTTGGAAATTTCTGAATTAACGAATTTCCAAAATTTTGGATTTTCCAATTTTCGAAATTCCGAAATTCCAAAATTTCTACTTTTCCGAAATTTAAATTTTTTTTTTACAATTCGGAAATTTGGAAATTTCTGAATTTGTCAAAATTAGGTAAAAGAACGAATTCTGAACTAAACGAATTGCACATGTCTATCCAGGAACACAGATCTCTCTCTCTCTCTTCCTCTAATTAAGCCCCCCTCCCCCACACAGTTAGAAAGCCCTCGCTAGGAACACAGTTAACCCTTTAAATGCCCCCGATGTTAACCCCTTCCCTGCCAGTGTCATTAATACAGTGACAGTGCATATTTTTTAGCACTGGATCACTATATTGGTGTCACTGGTCCCCAAAATAGTGTCACTTAGTGTCTGATATGTCCACCGCAATGTCACAGCCCCGCTAAAAAAAATCGCTGATCGCCGCCATTACTAGTAAAAAAATAAAAATGCCATAAAAATATCCCATAGTTTGTAGATGCTGTAACTTTTTGGGTAAACCAATCAATATACGCTTATTGGGGAAAAAAAACTCTATTTTTTTTTTCAAAAACATGTTGCGGAATACATATCGGCCTAAACTGAAGAAAAAATTTGTTTTGCTTTTTTTTTTTTTTTTCAATTATTTTATTGGAAATGTTTTATAGCAGAAAGTAAAAAAAAAAAAATATTGTTTTTCTTTTCAATTATTTTATTGGGAATGTTTTAGCAGAAAGTAAAAAAAAAATTTTGTTTTTCTTTTCAATTATTTTATTGGAAATGTTTTATAGCAGAAAGTAAAAAAAAAATATTGTTTTTCTTTTTAATTATTTTATTGGATATGTTTTATAGCAGAAAGTAAAAAAAAAATATTGTTTTTCTTTTCAATTATTTTATTGGAAATGTTTTATAGCAGAGAGTAAAAAAATATATTGTTTTTCTTTTCAATTATTTTATTGGATATGTTTTATAGCAGAAAGTAAAAAAATATATTGTTTTTCTTTTCAATTATTTTATTGGAAATGTTTTATAGCAGAAAGTAAAAAAAATATATTGTTTTTCTTTTCAATTATTTTATTGGATATGTTTTATAGCAGAAAGTAAAAAAAAAATATTGTTTTTCTTTTCAATTATTTTATTGGATATGTTTTATAGCAGAAAGTAAAAAAATATATTGTTTTTCTTTTCAATTATTTTATTGGATATGTTTTATAGCAAAAAGTAAAAAAAAAAATATTGTTTTTCTTTTCAATTATTTTATTGGAAATGTTTTATAGCAGAAAGTAAAAAAAAAAATATTGTTTTTCTTTTCAATTATTTTATTGGAAATGTTTTATAGCAGAAAGTAAAAAAATATATTGTTTTTCTTTTCAATTATTTTATTGGATATGTTTTATAGCAGAAAGTAAAAAAATATATTGTTTTTCTTTTCAATTATTTTATTGGAAATGTTTTATAGCAGAAAGTAAAAAAAAAAAAAAAATATTGTTTTTCTTTTCAATTATTTTATTGAATATGTTTTATAGCAGAAAGTAAAAAAATATATTGTTTTTCTTTTCAATTATTTTATTGGATATGTTTTATAGCAGAAAGTAAAAAAAATATATTGTTTTTCTTTTCAATAATTTTTTTTTAGAAATGTTTTATAGCAGAAAGTAAAATAAATAAATATTGTTTTTCTTTTCAATTATTTTATTGGAAATGTTTTATAGCAGAAAGTAAAAAAATATATTGTTTTTCTTTTCAATTATTTTATTGGAAATGTTTTATAGCAGAGAGTAAAAAAATATATTGTTTTTCTTTTCAATTATTTTATTGGAAATGTTTTATAGCAGAGAGTAAAAAAATATATTGTTTTTCTTTTCAATTATTTTATTGGATATGTTTTATAGCAGAAAGTAAAAAAATATATTGTTTTTCTTTTCAATTATTTTATTGGAAATGTTTTATAGCAGAAAGTAAAAAAATATATTGTTTTTCTTTTCAATTATTTTATTGGATATGTTTTATAGCAGAAAGTAAAAAAAAATATTGTTTTTCTTTTCAATTATTTTATTGGATATGTTTTATAGCAGAAAGTAAAAAAATATATTGTTTTTCTTTTCAATTATTTTATTGGATATGTTTTATAGCAAAAAGTAAAAAAAAAATATTGTTTTTCTTTTCAATTATTTTATTGGAAATGTTTTATAGCAGAAAGTAAAAAAAAATATTTGTTTTTCTTTTCAATTATTTTATTGGAAATGTTTTATAGCAGAAAGTAAAAAAATATATTGTTTTTCTTTTCAATTATTTTATTGGAAATGTTTTATAGCAGAAAGTAAAAAAATATATTGTTTTTCTTTTCAATTATTTTATTGGATATGTTTTATAGCAGAAAGTAAAAAAAAAAATATTGTTTTTCTTTTCAATTATTTTATTGGATATGTTTTATAGCAGAAAGTAAAAAAAAATATTGTTTTTCTTTTCAATTATTTTATTGGATATGTTTTATAGCAGAAAGTAAAAAAAAAATATTGTTTTTCTTTTCAATTATTTTATTGGAAATGGTTTATAGCAGAAAGTAAAAAAAAAATATTGTTTTTCTTTTCAATTATTTTATTGGAAATGTTTTATAGCAGAAAGTAAAAAAAAAAATATTGTTTTTCTTTTCAATTATTTTATTGGATATGTTTTATAGCAGAAAGTAAAAAAAAAATATTGTTTTTCTTTTCAATTATTTTATTGGAAATGTTTTATAGCAGAAAGTAAAAAAAAAAATATTGTTTTTCTTTTCAATTATTTTATTGGAAATGTTTTATAGCAGAAAGTAAAAAAAAAAATATTGTTTTTCTTTTCAATTATTTTATTGGAAATGTTCTATAGCAGAAAGTAAAAAAAAAATATTGTTTTTCTTTTCAATTATTTTATTGGAAATGTTTTATAGCAGAAAGTAAAAAAAAAAAATATAGTTTTTCTTTTCAATTATTTTATTGGATATGTTTGAACCGCTTCCGGACTGCCCAACCGCACATTCACTGCGTTTGGGCGCTCTTTTTTTTTTGTTTATAGCGCAAAAAATAAAAAACGCAGAGGTGATCAAATACCACCAAAAGAAATCTCTATTTGTGAGAAAAAAAAATGATATAAATTTTTGTTTGGGTACAGCGTCGTACGACCGTGCGATTTTCATTAAAGCGACGCAGCGCCATATCACAAAAAAATAAATAAAATGGCCTGGTCATGAAGAGGGGTAAATCTTTCAGAGGTGGTTAACAATTGTTTTATGAATAAAAAAACATTTTCTGTAATCATTAAAAAAACAAACAAAAACAAAAAAATGACACGTCTGTAAAAAAAAAAAAAAAAAAAAAAAAAATGCTGTAACATAAAAATGAACAAAAAAATATAATTTTAATATAAAAAAAAAAAGACTTTGCAGGAAAGTTCTAATAATGTTTCCTTGTTTGTCATTATTAATATTTTATATTCTTATTTATGTACTAAATAATAGATATAGTTGTTGGTAATATATTTCTTATTTATTTGGAAACTTTTCCTGAATAAGTCTTTTTCTAACCACAAAATGCTGATTGTAACATGTGTGAGAAATGTCACATTTTCCCCGGCAGGTAAATGTTTGATAGGTGTGGTCCTCCCCTCCCCCGCCCTGTGTGACACACCTGAGTTCATCAATAATCCCCTTTTATATAAAACACAATCTGATCTCTTCTATAGGTAATTGTGCTGTACCCCCCCTTCCCCCCCAACACAATCCGCTCCCCGGTATCAGGGCGGGGTTCTCGCTGTAACCCATAGCAACCAAGGATAGCCCCCAATCCTCCTGTGCAGAATACATTCATGTGTGTCTCTGTGTCTATGGAGGAATCACCACAATCGCAGATAAAGGAAGCGTTGTTTCCCATAGCAACCACACACATGGTCAGGAGATCACACAGGGTGTGTGGGGATGTAATCAGCGCATTCTAATGACTGGATGAATGTATTTTATTACATAAATGGTATTGGATGTATTTTCTACTATAAAATTGCCTGTCTGCTCATAGTTTTCTAAATGAAGGCCTTATATACATGGGGTGTACATACCTGTGACATGAGATGTATATTCCTATGACATGAGATGTACATACGTATGACATGGGGTGTACATACCTGTGACATGGGGCATACATATCTATGACATGGGGCGTACATATCTATGACATGGGGCGTACATACCTGTGACATGGGGCATACATACCTATGACATGGGGCATACATATCTATGACATGGGGCGTACATATCTATGACATGGGGCGTACATACCTGTGACATGGGGCATACATACCTATGACATGGGGCATACATATCTATGACATGGGGCGTACATACCTGTGACATGGGGCGTACATATCTATGACATGGGGCGTACATATCTATGACATGGGGCATACATATCTATGACATGGGGCGTACATACCTGTGACATGGGGCGTACATATATATGACATGGGGTGTACATACCCGTGACATGAGGCGTACATACCTATGACATGGGGCGTACATATCTATGACATGGGGCATACATACCTGTGACATGAGATGTATATTCCTATGACATGGGGTGTACATACCTATAACATGTGGCGTACATACCTATGACATGGGGTGTACATACCCGTGACATGAGGCGTACATACCTATGACATGGGGCGTACATATCTATGACATGGGGCATACATACCTGTGACATGGGATGTATATTCCTATGACATGGGGTGTACATACCTGTGACATGGGGCGTACATACCTATGACATGGGGCGTAGATAGCCGTGACATGGGGCATACATACCTGTGACATGGGATGTATATTCCTATGACATGGGGTGTACATACCTGTGACATGTGGCGTACATACCTATGACATGGGGCGTACATACCTGTGACATGGGGTGTACATACCTGTAACAGAGGACGTACATATCTGACATCGGGGCGTACATATCTATGACATGGGGCATACAAAGCCGTGGCATACATATCTATGACATGCGGCATACATAACCGTGACATGGGATGTATATTCCTATGACATGGGGTGTACATACCTGTGACATGGGGTGTACATACCTGTAACAGAGGATGTACATACATTTGACATGCGGTGTACATACCTATGACATGGGGCGTACATACCCGTGGCATACATATCTATGACATGGGGCATACATATCTATGACATGCGGCATACATAACCGTGACATGGGATGTACATACCTGTGACATGGGATGTATATTCCTATGACATGGGGTGTACATACCTGTGACATGGGGTGTACATACCTGTAACAGAGGATGTACATACCTATGACATGGGGCATACATAGCCGTGACATGGCATGTACATACCTTTGACATGCGGTGTACATACATATGACATGGGACGTACATACCCGTGACATGGGGCGTACATATCTATGACATGGGGCATACATACCTATGACATGGGGCATACATACCTGTGACATGGGATGTATATTCCTATGACATGGGGTGTACATACCTGTGACATGGGGCATACATACCTATGACATGGGGTGTACATACCTGTGACATGTGGCGTACGTACCTGTGACATGGGGTGTACATACCTGTGACATGGGGCATACATACCTATGACATGGGGTGTACATACCTGTGACATGTGGCGTACATACCTGTGACATGGGGTGTACATAGCTCTGACATGGGGTGTACATAGCCGTGACATGGGATGTACATACCTGTGACATGGGGTGTACAAACCTATGACATGGGGCGTACATATCTATGACATGGGGCCTACATAGCCGTGACATGGGGTGTACATACCTGTGACATGGGATGTATATTCCTATCACATGGGGTGTACATACCTGTGACATGTGGCGTACATACCTATGACATGGGGCGTACATACCTGTGACATGTGGCGTACATACCTGTGACATGTGGCGTACATACCTGTGACATGGGATGTACATATCTATGACATGCAGTGTACATACCTGTGACATGGGGCGTACATAACTGTGTGTCTGTGGTGGGCCGTGTTTACCTGCATACAGATCTGACAGATACTATTGTGTGTGTGTATATATATATATTCAGGATTTTTATGTAGATATCTCAAAAGCACTGCACAACCTGTTGTTACCATATAAATCCTGTAATAAAAATAGTGTATGTATATATTTATTTTATATCTATATATACACATTATTATACAGGACATATATATATTTTTTTGTTAGTGTACAGGAATTCAATATATATATTATTATAAAGGGCTTATATTATAATATGTGAAAACACTGTACAATTCTTTACATTTATAACCAATATTGTAATATTTATTCCCTATATATGTATAGAAGGCGATATGTCTGAGGTGATGGGCAGCGCACATTATTATTGATCTCTATCTGGATACAGAAAATGTTCCCGCCATTTTCTTCCCGCCTACATCCCTGAGGTAACTTTGTCTTCTGTAAAATGGCGCCTGCCAGGCAGAGCCTCCTCAGAAACGCTTGTTTCTCTAGTGTCTGGGAAAGTCTCCTATTACAGGCAATGCATTCAGTCATCTCCAAAATGGCCGCCGCCAGCCGGAGCCCTGTTATGGGACAGATCGTCCTCTAGTGCTGAGGGAGGTGTATAAGAGAAGCGTGGGGGAGCCTGGCAAAAGAAGCATTGTGTGTACAGACATGGAGGGGAGGTTGATGGAGGGGAGGTTGAGATGATTAATAGCATTATATGAGTCAGGAGGGGCTGATAATCTGCCATAAAGTATGGTGGGAATAGAGGCCTCGTGCACGTGGGATGTTTTTCAGTGGCTGGTTTTGGCTTCAGACGTTTGTATTTGTACAGCCAGTAATCGGTTTGGCGGGTGTCTCCCGCGGGGGGCGCTCGGGCTGTTTTCAGAGGAGTTTTTGAACTGTAAAAATGCTGATGACAGTAAACACACCTCACCGGTGATTTTGATCCCATAACTTGTGTTTTCGTGATCAATAAAGATTTAAAAAAAAATAACGCTAATGCAAAAAAAAAAAAAAAAAAAAATGCAGAAATCACGTTTTTAACGTGGCAATGCTACTGGCTGTTTTATAAGGTCCAGTGGTTTTGAGGTCATAGAGCTGATGGAGGATTATTTTATATATATATATTATATATATATATATATATATATATATATATATATATATATATATATTCTGATCAGATTGTATTATAGATAATGGGGGAGGGGAGCATAGTCTGATCAGATTATACAAGCTGGAGGAAATCCACACCTGATGGAAGGAGAGATCAGGCTGGGGCTCAGTGTTCGCCATGTAGGATATGACTCCCCCCCCCCCCTCCCCCCCGAGATATGAAGATGGTTGGATCTCTCAAAATTCATGTAGATATCTCTGAGGGGCCAACTGAGTGTGTCTGGGTGTCGATGTCTTCTGCATATATCCCGGGACCCCCATCTAATGCCTACGTGGTGTACATCACCCCCTCCTGCACCCACACTTTGTATTTGCTGTCTATGGTGTGGGGGGGGGGGTGTGGGGGGGGGGGTTAGCTGCCATTTTTTTTTCCAGGGCCTCTGCATTCAGAACATAGATGGGGGTTCTAATGGCGACCGTACACTACTAGACGAATAAAATATTTGGAGTTCTGAGTAACGAAAAAAACGTTCGGTAGAACAACCAACATGTAGTCACCAAACTCTGAACGAGAAATCATTCAATGGACATAAATGAGAAGACTTCTCGTTTTGTTCACATAGAGAAGTGTCAATCGATTTGACTTTTTAGAATACGACTCGTACAATGATTGATAATAAGGCTGAACACCCCATGCGTTCCGATTCTGCTGCTGCGGTCCAAAAAAAGGGTCCTGTGCGAGTCTGGTCCGAATGCGATGCAAATTCAGCCATACAATCTGTATACTATCTGTAGAGCTGAAATGGCATCGCACACGTGATTTGCAATGCAGCGCGGTGCGAATCGCATGTGCGGTGTCCGACATCGCGTTAGTGGGAACCAGCCCTAAAACAAACGTTTATTAGAAAAAAAAATGTTTGAAAAAAGCGTTTTGAGAAAAATAAAAAGGTTGGTTGGGGGAGTTGCGTATCAAATTATCAACAATGTTTAAAAAATTGTTTTATGGATATAAAAGACACTTACTGAAAAAATAAAAACACCTATAAAAAACCAATACTGTAACATAATGTATAAATCAAAAAAATTATATTAACACAACTACTTTACATTAAAGTTATATTAATACTGTCCTTATGAATATTTTATGATATTTGGTCGATTTTATATCAAAAAATAAAATTAATTGTAATAATCGCTATTGTGTTGGTCATTAATTTTGCTGTTAAGTTTTTTATTTTATTTTTTATTTTTTTGCGGGGAGTTGATTTTCATGAATAACCCATCTTTGTTTTATAATTTAACATTTTAATCACACATACTTTTTTTACTTCAATATAAAGAAACTTTTTTCCTTTTTTTTTTTTTTTAATTTTGATTTATGCCCACTAATTAACAACTTCAGCCCCGGACCAATTTGCAGCTAAAGGACCAGGCCCCTTTTTGCGATTCGGCACTGCGTCGCTTTAACTGACAATTGCGCGGTCGTGCGACGTGGCTCCCAAACAAAATTGGCGTCCTTTTTTTTCCCCACAAATAGAGCTTTCTTTTGGTGGTATTTGATCGCCCCTGCGGTTTTTATTTTTTGCGCTATAAACAAAAATAGAGCGACAATTTTGAAAAAAATGCAATATTTTTTACTTTTTGCTATAATAATTATCCCCAAAAAATATATAAAAAAAACATTTTTTTTTCCTCAGTTTAGGCCGATACGTATTGTTCTACATATTTTTGGTAAAAAAAATCGCAATTAGCGATTATTGATTAGTTTGCGCAAAAGTTATAGCGTTTACAAAATAGGGGATAGTTTTATAGCATTTTTATTAATATTTTTTTTTTACTAGTAATGGCGGCGATCAGCGATTTTTATTGTGACTGCGACATTATGGCGGACACATCAGACATTTTTGACACATTTCTGGGACATTTGTCATTTATACAGAAATCAGTGCTATTTAAATAGCACTGATTCCTATGTAAATGACAGTTGTAGTTAGGGGGTTAACCACTAGGGGGCGGGGAGGAGTCAGTGTGACGTGTGTGTTTTTTTACAGTAGGGGGGGCGTGGCTGTACGTCTGACGTCATTGATCGGCTTTCCCGATGACAGGGAACCGCCGATCACTGACAGTCAGTGTAG
Source organism: Lithobates sylvaticus (assembly GCA_028564925.1). Taxonomy (NCBI): domain Eukaryota; kingdom Metazoa; phylum Chordata; class Amphibia; order Anura; family Ranidae; genus Lithobates; species Lithobates sylvaticus. The sequence continues at coordinate 776,952,126 of CM053026.1, read as the reverse complement.
GAAGCGCGGGGAGAGGTTTGTTTACACAGACCCCTCCTCGTTCTTCAGCTCCGTAACCCGATCGCGGGACACCAGCGGCGATCGGGTCCGCTGGTCCCGCGGCCGTGGTCACGGAGCTCCCGACCGGGTCGCGAGCGCGCCCCCCGGGCAGGCAAATTAAAGGGGACGTACCCGTACGTGCTTTTGCCTGCCCGTGCCATTCTGTAGACGTATATCTACATGAGGCGGTCGGGAAGCGGTTAAATGAAAAAGAAATGAACGTTTAAAATACCAAATTGTACGATTTTTGGATCGTGTGTACGGGCCGTAAGTACAGTAAAAAAAAAACTGCTAATTTTCCTATATATGTGTGAGAGAAATGTCATAATTTTCCCCGGTAGGTAAGTGGTTAATAGGTGTGGCCCTTCCCCCCCCCCTCCTGTGTGACACACCTGAGTTCATCAATAATACCCAACACTAGGCTTTTAGGCCCCTGAGGGCAGTCTTCAGGTGTTTTAGACCCCTTCACACTGGGGGCGTTTTCAGGCGCTTTAGCGGTAAAAAAAAAAAAGCACCTGTAAAGCGCTTGAAAGACGCCTCATCTGCAATCCCAATGTGAAAGCTCAAGTGCTTTAAGAGCCCTTTCACACTGCCAGCGGCCGAAAAACACTGGTAAAGTGACGCTTAAACTTAAAGCCAGCATTTGTCGAGCGCTAGCGGGGTACTCTTAACCCCCCTGCTAATGGCCAGATAAAGGGTTAAAAGCGCCCACAAAGCACCGCTGCCAAAAGCGCTTTGCAGGCGCTTCCCATTGATTTCAATGGGAAGGGGCGCTTTAGGAGCCGTGTATTCATCGCTCCAAATGCGCTGCAAAGAAGCCGCTTGCAGGACTTTTTTTTTTATGCCCCGCCAGCGCATCGCCTCAGTGTGAAAGCACTCGGGCTTTCACATTGGGATTGCAGATGAGGCTTCTTTCAGGCGCTTTTTTTCTTAACGCTAAAGCGCCTGAAAAACGCCCCAGTGTGAAAGGGGTCTTGGTGTGAAGGCACTCGGGCTTTCACATTGGGATTGCAGAGGAGGCTTCTTTCAGATGCTTTTTTTTTTTAGCGCTAAAGCGCCTGAAAAACGCCCCCAGTGTGAAAGGGGTCTAAGGGCAAGAAATAGCGCCTGAAATCTGTGCCTCCCATTCTCTGCGATGAGTGCGTTCACACTGGGGCGGGACGCTTGGGGGACGTTAGAAAAAGGCTGTATACACCGCTCCTAAAACGCCCCTGCCCAGTGCAAATTAATGAGCATCGCTTCGGAAGCGCCGCTACACAAGAGTTTTTGACCCCTTTTTTGGGTTTAAAAGTGCCACTTAAACAGCGATAAAGCACCGCTAAAACGAGCAGCGCTTTTAAGTGTAAAAGCAGCTTTTATATAAAACACAATCTGATCTTTTCTATAGATAATTGTGCTGTACCCCCCCCCCCCCAAACACAATCCGCTCCCCGGTATCAGGGCGGGGTTCTCTCTGTAACCCATAGCAACCAGAACTATCCCCAATCCTCCTGTGCAGATTCAGAATAAATCCAGGTGCGTCTTTGCCCTCCTCACATGGAAGCAGGGCAAATCGCATGACAGGTTGCAGCCTATTGCCAGCAATGGCACCGTTCCGCAAAAGTAGTTCCTGCGCTACTTATCACGCTTTTTTTTTTTCCCTAGGCGCGACTTCAATAGACATCTGTGCATGAAGCCGCACAATTGTCTTTAAAAGGATAGTAAACCTTTACAGAAAAACCTGCCTATGCAGATTACAAACTGTGCAGCTGTGACTAAAGATGAATAATACCCGTGTTATAGGTGTAGGCCGTTTACATACCTTCTGAAGACTGACTGGAATACTCCTCAGGACGTTGCTAAGTGAGGCCTAGTCGTCACCGCTCACCTCCACCATCACTGCAGTGAGCGCTTTCTCTGATTTAACCCCCCCTCACATACTCTCTCTCCCCTGATGCAGTAGCTCTGAGCTCGGCATTTCAGAGATCAGTCCTGTGAGGTTGCTTTCACACTGGGGCCGCGCCAGCGCAATAGCGCAGCTCATTTTAGCGGAGCTTCTCGGCTGCTAGCTCCGCCCTTTTACCCCCCCCCTGCTAGCGGCTGAAGAAAGGGTTAAAACCGCCCGTGTTGTGCAACTTCCGAAGTGCTTCCCAATGGGCAGGGGCGGTTTAACCACTTGACCACTGGGCAGTTAAACCCCCTTCCTAACCAGACCAATTTTCAGCTTTCGGTGCTCTCACACTTTGAATGACAATTACTCCGTCATGCAACACTGAACCCAAATGAATTTTGTGTCCTTTTTTTCACACAAATAGAGCTTTCTTTTGGTGGTATTTAATCACCGCTGGGTTTTTTATTTTTTGCGCTATAAATCAAAAAATACTGAAAATTCTGTAAAAAAAAAAAAAAAAAAAAATTATTTGTTTCTATTAAAAAATATGGCAGAGTATTGGCGAGTATTGGCAGAGTATTGGCGAGTATTGGCAGAGTATTGGCGAGTATTGGCAGAGTTGCACATTATTGGCAGAGCATTGCACAGTGGTTGATGGCAGAGCATTGCACAGTGGTTGATGGCAGAGCATTGCACAGTGGTTGATGGCAGAGCATTGCACAGTGGTTGATGGCAGAGCATTGCACAGTGGTTGGCAGAGCATTGCACAGTGGTGGCAGAGCATTGCACAGTGGTGGCAGAGCGTTGCACAGTGGTGGCAGAGCATTGCACAGTGGTGGCAGAGCATTACAGTGTTGGCAGAGCATTGCACGGTGGTTGTTGGCAGAGCATTGCACGGTGGTTGGTGGCAGAGCATTGCACGGTGGTTGGTGGCAGAGCATTGCACGGTGCTTGGTGGCAGAGCATTGCACAGTGGTGGCAGAGCATTGCACAGTGGTGGCAGTGTATTGACCAGCGCTGTGGCACTACACATCCAGCCCACAGCGCTGGTCCCGTCTCCCCCCCTTTCCGCTTCTCCCCTCTCACTGTACCGATCGGTACAGAGAGGAGAGGGAGGAACCGGCGTCATGACGTGACGCCGGTTTGTGTACATGTGATCGCTCCGTCATTTGACGGAGCGATCGCATGGTAAACGGCCGCTATCAGCGGCTGTTTACCGTGATCCGTGATGCGCTGGGTCCTCGGGACCCGGCCGTCACGGATGTTCCCGAGTGCGCGCCCTCAGGGGGCGCGCGGGAGCAAGTTTCTGGGAGGATGTCCGTAGGACGTCCACTTAGAACAAGCCGACCGCGCTGTAGACGTCTTTCGACTATAGCGCGGTCGGCATGTGGTTAAGAGTGCTGTATACAACGCCTCAAAGATGGTTCTTGCAGGACTTTTTTTTCCCGATCCCACAAGTGCACCGTCCCAGTGTGGGCGCACTCAAGCTTTCACACTGGGGTGGCATAGGAGGCGGTTTTCTGGCGCTTTACAGGCGTTATTTTTAATGCTAAAATGCAGGAAAAACACCTTTTTAGTGTGAAAGGGGTGTGATGATGGAGGTGAGCAGAGACAACTAGGCCTCACTTAGCAACGCCCTGGGAGTATTCAGGCCTTCATAAGGTATGTAAAGGGCCTTCACCTATAACAAGGGCTTTATTCAACTTTAGTAGCAAAGTTTGTTACCATCTATAGATGCCCCTTATCTGCATAGGCGGTTTTGTGGTAAAGGTGAACTATCTCCTTTTACCACTTCTCCCCCGCCATATAGCAATATGACGTTGGGAAAGTTGTTCTGTCATCCTGACCGGGCTTCATATGATACGATCAGGATAACAAGCCGGCGCGGCGCGTCAGTCTGGCACACCGCATCACAGATCTGTGTAAAGAGCCTCTGATGGAGACTCTTTACCACGTGATCAGCCGTGTCCAATCATAGCTGATCACAATGTAAACAGGAAAAGTTGTGTATCGGCTCTGATAGACGCAAGTAGAGGAGAGCCGATTGGCTGCTCTCCTGGCGGGGGGGTCTGTGATGATAGATTATCAGTGCAGCCCCCCCCCCCCCGAGGATGCCCACTGAGGACCACCAGGTAGGCCACCCAGGGATGCCAATCAGTGCCCAGCAGCAATGCCTGCCAGTGCCTCCATGGCAGTGATGCCCATCAGTGCCCCCCATAAGTACTAGACATGTGCACAACAAAAAAATTTGTTTGTTTTCGTTTTGTTTTTTTCGTTTCCGCTGATTCGTAACGATTCGTACATTTGTAACTTTTTTTTTGATTCGTAACTTTTTTTTTTGGATTCGTAAATTATAAAAATGTAATAGCACACATTACATAAAATTATGAATTATGCTCCGATTACAAATGTTACGAATGTACGAATAAATACGAATGCGTCCGAATTTCGAATAAACGAATAAATGAAAATTAAACAAACGAAAAAACGAATCAACAAAAAAATAACTCTTACAAAAGTACGAATCGTTACGAATCCGAACACCGACGACTTACGAATGTACGAATCGTTACGAATCCGAACACCGACGACTTACGAATGTACGAATCGTTACGAATCCGAACACCGACGACTTACGAATGTACGAATCATTACGAATCCGAACACCGACGACTTACGAATGTACGAATCATTACGAATCCGAACACCGACGACTTACGAATGTACGAATCGTTACGAATCCGAACACCGACGACTTAACGATTCGTACATTCGTAAGTCGTCGGTGTTCGGATTCGTAACGATTCGTACTTTTGTAAGAGTTATTTTTTTGTTGATTCGTTTTTTCGTTCGTTTAATTTTCATTTATTCGTTTATTCGAAATTCGGACGCATTCGTATTTATTCGTACATTCGTAACATTCGTAATCAGAGCATAATTCATAATTTTATGTAATGTGTATGCTATTATTACATTTTTATAATTTACGAATCGAAAAAAAAAAGTTACGAATCGAAAAAAAAAGTTACGAATTTACGAATTTTTTTGTTCAATCTATTCGAAGCACGTTAAGCAGCGCCATTGTAAGGGACACGGAAAATTACCAATTAAACAAAAAAAAAGCTACGAATGTACGAATTTTTTTGTTCATTTTCGTCGTTCCTTTTTTCGTTTTTCGGATTTTCGTTGTTTGGTTTTTCGGATTTTTGTTGTCTTTCGGATTCGTTCGATTCGTTATTCGTTCATTCGTACGATTCGAACGATTCGTTCATTCGTACGAAAATGAACTAACGAAAAAAACTAAAAACAAAAAAAAAACGAAACGAATTGCTCATGTCTAATAAGTACCTATCAGTGTCGCCTATGAGGGCCCATCTGTGCCGCTTTATCAGTGCCCACTAGTGAAGGAGAAAACTTATTTACAAAATTTTATAACAGAAACAAAGACACATTTTTTTTTTTTTTATTTGTTTAGCAGAAAATAAAAACCCCAGAGATGATCAAACGCCACCAAAAGAAAGCTCTATTTGTCGGAAGAAAATGATAAACATATTGTTTGTGTACAGTGTCGTATAACCGCGCAATTGTCATTTAAACAGCGACAGCTGAAAACTGGCCCGGGCAGGAAGGGGGAGAAGAAGTGCCCGGTATTGAAGTGGTGAAAGTCTAACCTGAAGTGACACTGTAATGCGACTTGGAAATTGTGCGATTTCCGAGCTGTGCTCAACGTGAACGAGGGCTAAATGTCTGTGGAGAAATCACCTCAGCAATCAGAGATGAGGGCAGTGCTGTATAGCAGAGTAATCACACACACATGAATGGGAGTTTGGTGGTTACCCCGGTACACAGGATCCGCGTGGGGATGTAAACTGCGCATGCTGATGAAGATGGCCAGCGGGCGGTTTTATTTTATTACAGGAGGAACGTTCGATGTCTTTTCTACAATAAATCGCCTGTCTGCTCATAGCTTTCTAAATGAAATCCCCGCTCACATAACACAGAAGTTGTGTTCATCCCTAATACAGGTGTCCCATTCATGTCAGGACGCAGACGCCACCGCCCCCAAATGTGACATCCATTGTGGGTCCACAGCCCCAAACATACACATAGTGGGGCTCTTTTTTTGGCGTTTAACCACTTGCTTACTGGGCACTTAAACCCCCCTCCTGCCCAGACCAATTTTCAGCTTTTGGTGCTCTCACAATTTGAATGTACCCAAATGAATTTTTTGTCCTTTTTTTTTTTGCCACAAGTAGAGCTTTTTTTTTTTTTGGTGGTATTTGATCACCTCTGGGTTTTTTATTTTTTGCGCTATAAATGAAAAAAGACCGAAAATTTTGAAAAAAAAAAAAATTTTTCTTTTGTTTCTGAGATAAAATGTAGCAAATTATACATTTTTCTTCATAAATTTTGGCCACAAATTATACTGCCACATATCTTTGGTAAAAAAATAACCCAAATTAGTGGATATTATTTGGTCTTTGTGAAAGTTAGGGCTCTTTCACACGGGGCGGATCAGTGCAGATCCGCCCCGTGGATAGCCGCTTGCTCAGCGGGGATCGCCGGAGCGATCTCCGCTGAGCAGGAAGATGACGGGTCCGTCCCTGCACGTCAGAGCGCCGCTCTCCCCTATGGGAGATCGGGTGATGACGGACCGTAGAGTCCGTCGTCATCCGATCCGCTCTGCAGACGGATGAAAAAATGGGGTTTTCCTCCGTCTGCAGAAACGGAGCAGAGCGGGCACGGACGAGAGCGGGTGTCAGCGGATGCTCATCCGCTGACACCCGCTATCCCATAGGGATACCTGTATGTCCATTTTTCATCCGAAAACGGAAGGATGAAAAACGGACATACGGTCCGTCCGTGTGAAAGAGCCCTTAGAGAGTCTACAAACTGTGGTGCGAATCATACAAAATTGATCACATCTGATGTACTGGTGACCGATCTCATTTCTTGTGACCCGAACAAGCCAGGAAAGTACAAATACCCCCCAAATGACCCCTTTTTTGAAAGTAGACATTTCAAGGTATTTAGTAAGAGGCATGGTGAGGTTTTTGATGTTGTCATTTTTTCCCACAATTCTTTGCAAAATTAAGACTTTTTTTCCACAAAATTGTCATTGTAATAGGTTGTTTCTCTCACATGGCATGTGTATACCACAAATGGCACCCCAAAATGCATTCTGCTACTCCTAAGTATTACGATACCACATGTGTGGGACTTTTCCACAGCCTGGCCACTTAGAGAGGCCCAACATGCAGGGAGCGCCATCACGTGTTCTATGAGCATAAATTACACATCTAAATTGTTGACTACCTATTACACTTTTGAAGGCCCTGGAGCACCAGGACAATGACACGTGGCACTGATGACACATGACACTAATGTGGCACTGATGACAGATGCCACTAATACGGGGCACTGATGACACGTGACACTGACAGATGACACTAATATGTGGCACTGATGACAGATGGCACTAATACGTGGCACTGATAACAGATGGCACGTGACACTGGCAGGTGGCACCGATGACAGATGGCACTAATATGTGGCACTGATGACACGTGACACTGATATGGCACTGATGACAGATGGCACTAATATGTGGCACTGATGACACGTGACACTGATATGGCACTGATGACAGATGGCACTAATATGTGGCACTGATGACACGTGACACTGATATGGCACTGATGACAGATGGCACTAACAGGTGGCAGCTGCTGCAGCGGTTCATCTCTCCCTCCTCACACGTTGTCTCTGTGTGAGGAGGGAGAGCGGCGCTGAGAGATGATCTCATATGTTTACATATGAGATCATCTTTCATTGGACATGCCGATCGCACTGTAAACGACCGCTGTGATTGGCCGTTTACAGAGATCTGTGACTGGCTGTGTCCGAGGGACACGGCCAGCACAGGACTTCCCCGATGTGCGCACTCAGGAGCGCGCATTGCGGAAGTAAACAGGACGACGTCCAGGGACGCCCTCCACGCTGTAGCCGTCTTGTGGCTATAGCGCGGGCGCGAAGTGGTTAAGGACCAAACCTATTTTTCAGACTCTGTGTTTACAAGTTAAAATTGTTTTTTTTTTTGCTAGAAAATTACTTAAAACCCCCGAACATATATAAACATTTTTTTTTTTTTTGTAACACCCTAGAGAAATAAATGGTGGTCTTTGCAATACTTTCTGTCACACGGCGGTCTTACAAGCTACTCGCGTATGTGCGCTCTCTCATATATATATATTCTCTCTCTCTCTCTCATATATATATATATTCTCTCTCTCTCTCTCTCTCTCTCTCTCTCTCTCTCTCTCATATATATATATATTCTCTCTCTCTCTCTCTCTCTCTCTCTCTCTCTCTCTCTCTCTCTCTCTCTCATATATATATATAGGTTTCTCACATGTGTAATACAAACATTTTTAATGTCGGAAAACAAATTTAGCCTTTCAAATGTTTTGTTTTAATTTAGGAAAATTTTTCCAACCTTTTTTTCTGTTCCCTCCCTTTTTTTTTTTTTTTATCTTTTTAGGTCTCCAGGGTTAAAAACTATTTTTGATTTATGCCCATTCAGTGAATGAAAAATGAAATGAACGTTGAAAATACATCATTTTTGAACAATTTTTTTTTTTTTCGTCTGTGTAATGTCCCATACATACAATAAGAAAATCTGACGGCAGATCATCCGACTTTTTTCCCTTGCTAGTTCGCAGGTAGAAACTGAAGAGGTGACTAAAGTTATGAAAATTCTTCTACGGCAGATTAAAAAATCCGGAAGTGACGTTGTGTCTTTTTGTATTGTATTTTCGGACGACAACTGTACTGATTAGGAGCCCTTCCACACTGGGGGCCGCCCGTGCGTTCGCGGCAAAGCACTGCTCGTTTTGGTGGCGCTTTACTGCTGTTAATGGCTGCTAGCGGGGGGGGGGGGGGGCGCTTTTAACCCCCAAAAAAGGGGTTAAAAACTCCCGTGTTGCGGCTCTTTGGAAGCGCTACCCATTCATTGCGATGGGTAGGGGTGTTTTGGGGAGTTATGTATACAGCGCTCCCAAAGATGCCGCTTGCAGGAGTTTTTTTTTTTCAACGTCCTGCAAGCACGCCGCCCCCAGTGTGAAAGAACTCGTTGCAATGAATGGGAGGCAATTTTCAGGCGCTATTTCTAAAACGCCTGAAAACTGCCTCAGTGTGAAAGGGGTCTTTCGAAAATCGCACGATCTGGTATCATATGAGGAATTTATTTTTTCTTACACCATCGGATATGAACTGTCGTGATCGGCTATCGAAAGCAGTTTACTAACGATCACTTGGAAAGCGGTATTTTTTGTACAATTTTTGGATCATGTGTACGGGCCATAAGTCATTTTCTAGAAAATAAGGCCCCTTTCACACTGAGGCGTTTTTCAGGCGCTTTAGCGTAAAAAAAAAAGCGCTTGAAAGAAGCTTCATCTGCAATCCCAATGTGAAAGCCCAAGTGCTTTAAGAGCCCTTTCACACTGCCAGCGCCCGAAAAACGCTCGTATAGCGCCGCTTAAACTAGCAGCGCTTTACCAGCGTTTTTCGAGCGCTAGTGGGGTGCTTTTAACCCCTGCTAGTTGCCAAATAAAGGGTTAAAAGAGCCCACAAAGTGCTGCTGCCAAAAGCGCTTTTCGGGCGTTTTTCAGGCGTTTTTCAGGCGCTTTTCGGGCGTTTTGCAGGCGCTTCCCATTGATTTCAATGGGAAGGGGCACTTTAGGACTGGTGTATCAACTAAGAAGCTGCTTGCAGGACTTTTTTTGACGCCCTGCCAGTGTGAAAGCCCGAGTGCTTTCACACTGGCAGGGCGTCAAAAAAAGTCCTGCAAGCAGCTTCTTAGTTGATACACCAGTCCTAAAGTGCCCCTTCCCATTGAAATCAATGGGAAGCGCCTGCAAAACGCCCGAAAAGCGCCTGAAAACGCCTGAAAAACGCCCGAAAAGCGCCTTTGGCAGCAGTTGCGGCTTCTTTCAGGCGCTTTACAGGCGCTTTTTTTAAGCTAAAACGCCCCAGTGTGAAAAGGATCTCAGTGTGAAAGCACTCAGGCTTTCACATTGGGATTGCAGATGAGGCTTCTTTCAAGCGCTTTACAAGCGCTTTTTTTAACGCTAAAGCGCCTGAAAAACACCTAAAAAAACGCCCCAGTGTGAAAGGGGTCTAAGAGAAAATCTGCTTTTCTTTTGGTGTGTGAAAAATGCCATAATTGCCCCTCAGTAGTAACCACCAGTAAGTGGTTAATAGGTGTGGCCCTTCCCCCCCCTCCTGTGTGACACACCTGAGTTCATCAATAATACCCAACACTCGGCTTTTATATAAAACACAATCTGATCTCTAATATAGACAATTGTGCTGTACTACCCCCCCCCCTCAAAACACAATCCGCTCCCCGGTATCAGGGCGGGGTTCTCGCTGCAACCCATAGCAACCACAAATATGCTCAATCCTCCTGTGCAGATTCAGAATAAATCCAGGTGAATCTCTGTCTATGTGTTGTATAGCATAGCAGCCACACGCATGCATGGGAGTTTGGTTCCCCCGTCACACAGGATGTAAACTGCGCATGCTGAAGACAGCCAGCGGGCGGTTTATTTTATTTCAGAAGTAATGTTGCATTTATTTTCTACAATAAATTGCCCGTCTGCTCCATCATTTTCTCCTTCTCCCGCTGTCTGCTCCATCGTTTTCTCCTTCTCCCGCTGTCTGCTCCATCGTTTTCTCCTTCTCCCGCTGTCTGCTCCATCGTTTTCTCCTTCTCCCGCTGTCTGCTCCATCGTTTTCTAAATTTTAAGGATTTGTTCACATGGGGTGTACATAACGCCCCCCCACACAGTGATATACAGGAGTTGTGTTCATCCCTAATACAGGCATCACCTTCATGTGAGGACGCAGACGCCGCCTCAAAACACAATCCGCTCCCCCGGTATCAGGGCGGGGTTCTCGCAGTAACCCATAGCAACCACAAATATGCTCAATCCTCCTGTGCAGATTCAGAATAAAGGTGAATCTCTGTCTATGTGTTGTATAGCATAGCAGCCACACGCATGCATGGGAGTTTGGTTCCCCCGTCACACAGGATGTAAACTGCGCATGCTGAAGACAGCCAGCGGGCGGTTTATTTTATTTCAGAAGTAATGTTGCATTTATTTTCTACAATAAATTGCCCGTCTGCTCCATCATTTTCTCCTTCTCCCGCTGTCTGCTCCATCGTTTTCTCCTTCTCCCGCTGTCTGCTCCATCGTTTTCTCCTTCTCCCGCTGTCTGCTCCATCGTTTTCTCCTTCTCCCGCTGTCTGCTCCATCGTTTTCTCCTTCTCCCGCTGTCTGCTCCATCGTTTTCTAAATTTTAAGGATTTGTTCACATGGGGTGTACATAACGCCCCCCCCCCCCCACACAGTGATATACAGGAGTTGTGTTCATCCCTAATACAGGCGTCACCTTCATGTGAGGACGCAGACGCCGCCGCCCCCAAATGTGACATCCATTGTGGGTGCACAGCCCCAAACATACACGTGGGGTTAATTAACATCTTTTTTGGCACTGTATCGCGCCAATTCTTATAGCATTTATGACCATTTTCAAATCCGACAGTGACTCCTGTGCCAAATTCAGGTCATTCTAGGACCCCTTTCACACTAGGGGTCCGCCTGTGCATTCGCGGTAAAGCACCACTCGTTTTAGCGGCGCTTTACCACAGTTTTTTTGACAAGTGCTTTACCGATGTTTAAGCGGCACTTTTTGCCCGCTAGCAGGGCGCTTTTAACCCCCAAAAAAGGGGTAAAGATCTCCTGTGCTGTGGCCTAAAAAGCGATTGCAGTGTTTCCAAACCGCTTCCAAACCGCCCGAAAGATGCTGCTTGCAGGACTTTTTCTAGCGTCCCGCTAGCGCACCACCCCCCAGTGTGAAAGGACTCGCCTCCTATTCCCTGCAACATTTTATCAGGCGCTTTCTATCGCTAAAACGCCTGAAAATTGCCTCCAGTGTGAAAGGGGTCCAAAATGTGCCACTTTGCAGTTAAGGCAACAAAAAAAGCAGATACCGATGCCTTGTATATTAATAAAATGGAGAAAATTAATCACTTGACCTACGGGAGATTTACCCCCCCTCCGCGTATGACCAGGCCATTTTTTGGGATACAGCACTGCGTTACTTTGAGAATTGCGCAGGTGTGTAACACTGCACATAAATGAAAATGTACCTTTTTTTTCCCCCCATAAATAGAACTTTCTTTTTGGTGGTATTTGAACACTTATGTGGTTTTTATTTGTTTCGCTATAATCAAAAAAAAAAAAACAAATATTTTTACTTTCTGCTATAAAACACATGCAATTAAAAAAAAAAATCGGAAAAAAAAAATCTAATTTCTTCATCAATTTAGACCAATATATATTCTGCTACATATTCTTGTTAAAAAAAAATCCCAATGTGTGTGTATTGATTGGTTTGCGCAAAAGTTTTATAGCATCTACAAACCTACGGGATCTGTTTATTTCTAGTAATGGCGGTGATCAGCAGCTTACAGCGGGACTGCGATATTGCGGCGGACAATCTGACGTTTTGTGGGAACCGGTGACACTAATACAGTGATTAGTGCTAAAAATATGCACTGTACTAATGACACTGGCTGGGAAGGGGTTAAACGTCTAGGGTTCTCAGAGGGTTAAATGTGTGCCTAGCCAGTGTTTTGGTGTACTGTAAGCGGAGCGAGAAAAACCGATGCAGACGGATTTTGCAAAAGCGTCTGGCGTTCTAAAAGTGGCGCAGCGTGCGCCAAATTTGGATACCCGCCTTGAACTTGCATTTGAATGTGGCGCCACTTTTTAGAACGCAGAGATAAACTCTTTTGCGATATCTGTCTGCGCCAGTTTCTTTTTAATTGGCTCCGCTTTCATAAGATATGAAGTGCCGGTATTTTATTTTGAACTCGGCTCCTTCAATGCACCAGACTGCAAAAGTGGCGCATTGTAGGAGGGCCTGAATTTGGCGCAGGAGTCCCTGTCAGAACCAAAACTGGCACAGATGCTTCATGGATTTGATGCAAGGAATTACCAAGAGGGAT